>WNGS01165162.1:26402-37804 GCA_020271785.1 Procambarus virginalis | reverse complement strand
TGTGTTGACGAAGAGGAGTTACTGTATGACGTGGAGGAGTGACTGTGTGATGGGGAGGAGTGACAGTGTTGACGGGGAGGAGTGACTGTTGACGGGGAGGAGTGACTGTGTTCACGAGGAGCCGTGACATTGTTGACGGGGAGGAGTGACTGTGTTGACGGGAAAGAGTGACTGTGTTTACGGGGAGGAGTGACAGTGTTGATGCGGAGGAGAGACTGTGTTGACGGGGCGGAGAGACTGTTTTGACGGGAAGGAGTGACTGTGTTGACGGGAAGGAGTGACTGTGATGACGGGGGGAGTGACTGTATTGATGGGGAGGAGTGACTGTTGACGGGAAGAGTGACTGTGTTGACGGGGATGAGTGACTGTGTTGACGGGGAGGAGTTACTGTGTTGACGGGGAGGAGTTACTGTGTTGACGGGGAGGAGTGACTGTGTTGACGAGGAGGCGTAACATTGTTGACGGGGAGAGTGACTGTGTTGACGGGGGGAGTGACTGTTGACGGAAAGGAGTGACTGTGTTAACGGGGAGGAGTGACTGTGTTAACGGGGAGGAGTGGCTGTGTTGACGGGGAGGAGTGACAGTGTTGACGGGGAGGAGTGACTTTGTTGACGGGGAGGAGTGACTGTGTTGACGGGGAGGAGTGACTGTGTTGACGTGGAAGAGTGACAGTGTTGACGGGGAGGAGTGACTGTTTTGTCGGCGAGGAGTGACAGTGTTGACGGGGAGAAGAAACTGTATTGACGGGAAGGAGTGACTGTGTTGACGGGAAGGAGTGACTGTTTTGACAGGGGGAGTGACTGTGTTGACGGGAAGGAGTGATTGTATTGACGGGGAGGAGTGACTGTGTTGACGGGGAGGAGAGACTGTGTTCACGGGGAGGAGTTACTGTGTTGACGGGGAGGAGTGACTGTGTTCACGGGGGGGAGTGTCTGTGTTCACGGTGAGGAGTGCCTTTGTTGACGAGAAGGAGTGACTGTGTTGACAGGGAGGAGAGACTGTGTTCACGGGAAGGAGTTACTGGGTTGACAGGGAGGAGTGACAGTATTGACCGGGAGAAGAAACTGTGTTGACGAAGAGGAGTTTCTGTGTTGACGGGGCGGAGAGACTGTTTTGACGGGAAGGAGTGACTGTGTTGACGGGAAGGAGTGACTGTGTTGACGGGAGTAGTGACTGTGTTGATGGGCAGGAGTGACTGTTGACGGGAAAGAGTGACTGTGTTGACGGGGAAGAGTTACTCTATTGACAGGGAGAAGTGACTGTGTTGACGGGGAAGAGTGACTGTGTTGACGGGGATGAGTGACTGTGTTGACGGGGAGGAGTTACTGTTTTGACGGGGACGAGTGACTGTGTTGACGGGGAGGAGTGACTGTGTTGACGGGGAGAAGTGACAGTGTTGACGGGGAGGAGTGACTGTGTTGACGGGGAGGAGTTACTGTGTTGACGGGGAGGGGTGACTGTGTTGACGAGGACGCGTGACATTGTTGACGGGGTTAGTGACTGTGTTGACGAGGGGGAGTGACTGTTGACGGGAAGGAGTGACTGTGTTGACGGGGGGAGTGACTGTGTTGACGGGGAGGAGTGACTGTCGACGCGGAAGAGTGACTGTGTTGACGGGGAGGAGTTACTCTATTGACATGGAGGAGTGACTGTGTTGACGGGGAAGAGTGATTGTGTTGACGGGGATGAGTGACTGTGTTGACAGGGAGGTGTTACTGTGTTGACTTGGAGGAGTGACTGTGTTGACGGGGAGGAGTGCCTTTGTTGACGAGGAGTGACTGTGTTGACAGGGAGGAGAGACTGTGTTCACGGGAAGGAGTTACTGGGTTGACAGGGAGGAGTGACAGTGTTGACGGAGAAGAGTGACTGTTGACGGGGAAGAGTGACTGTGTTGACGGGGAGGAGTTACTGTGTTGACGGGGAGGAGTTATTGTCATGACGGAGAGAAGTGACAGTGTTGATGGGTGTGGAATGACTGTGTTGATGAGGAGGAGTGACTGTTGATGAGGAGGAGTGACAGTGTTGACAGGGAGGAGAGACAGTGTTGACGGGGAAGAGTGACTGTGTTGACGGGGATGTGTGACTGTGTTGATGGGGAGGAGTTAAAGTGTTGAAGGGGAGGAGTGACTGTGTTGACGGGGAGAAGTGACAGTGATGACGGGGAGGACTGACTGTGTTGACGGGGAGGAGTGACTGTTGACGGGGAGGAGTGACTGTGTTGACGAGGAGGCGTGACATTGTTGACGGGGTGAGTGACTTTGTTGACAAGGGGGAGTGACTGTTGACGGGAAGGAGTGACTGTGTTGACGGGAAGGAGTGACTGTGTTGACGGGGAGGAGTGACAGTGTTGACGGGGATGAGTGACTTTGTTGACGGGGTGAAGTGACTGTGTTGACGGGGAGGAGTGACTGTGTTGACGCAGAAGAGTGACAGTGTTGACGGAGAGGAGTGACTCTTTTGTCGGCGAAGAGTGATAGTGTTGACAGGGAGAAAAAACTGTGTTGACGGGGAGGAGTTACTGTGTTGACGGTTCGGAGAGACTGTTTTGACGGGAAGGAGTGACTGTGTTGACGGGAAGGAGTGACTATATTGACGGGGGGAGTGACTGTGTTGACGGGCAGGAGTGACTGTTGACGGGGAAGAGTGACTGTGTTGACGGGGAAGAGTTACTCTATTGACAGGGAGGAGTGACTGTGTTGACGGAGAAGAGTGACTGTGTTGACGGGGATGAGTGACTGTGTTGACGGGGAGGAGTTACTGTGTTGACGGGGAGGAGTGACAGTGTTGACGGGGAGGAGTGACTGTGTTGACGGGGAGAAGTGACAGTGTTGACGGGGAGGAGTGACTGTGTTGACGGGGAGGAGTTACTGTGTTGACGGGGAGGAGTGACTGTGTTGACGGGGAGACGTGACAGTGTTGACGGGGAGGAGTGAGTGTGTTGACGAGGAGGCGTGACATTGTTGACGGGGTGAGTGACTGTGTTGACGAGGGGGAGTGACTGTTGTCGGGAAGGAGTGACTGTGTTGACGGGGGGAGTGACTGTGTTGACGGGGAGGAGTGAATGTTGACGGGGAAGAGTAACTGTGTTGACGGGGAGGAGTTACTCTATTGATAGGGAGGAGTGACTGTGTTGCCGGGGAAAAGTGACTGTGTTGACGGGGATGAGTGACTGTGTTGACAGGGAGGAGTTACTGTGTTGACGGGGGGGAGGAGTGACTGTGTTGACGGGGAGGAGTGACTGTGTTGACGGGAGAAGTGACAGTGTTGACGGGGAGGAGTGACTGTGTTAACGGGGAGGAGTTACTGTGTTGACGGGGAGGAGTGTGACTGTTTTGACGGGGAGACGTGACAGTGTTGACGGGGAGGAGTGACTTTGTTAACGGGGAGGAGTGACTGTTGACGGGGAGGAGCTACTGTGTTGACGCATAAGAGTGACAGGGTTGACGGGGAGGAGTGACTGTTTTGTCGGCGATGAGTGACAGTGTTGACGGGGAGAAGGATCTGTGTTGACGCAAAGGAGTGACTGTGTTGACGGGAAGGAGTGACTGTGTTGACGCGGAGGAGAGACTGTGTTGACGGGGCGGAGAGACTGTTTTGACGGGAAGGAGTGACTGTGTTGACGGGAAGGAGTGATTGTATTGACGGGAATGAGTGACTGTGTTAACGGGAAGGAGCGACTGTGTTGATGGGGAGGAGAGGCTGTGTTGACAGGGAGGAGTGACTGTGTTGACGGGGAGGAGAGACTGTGTTCACAGGGAGGAGTTACTGTGCTCACGAGTAGGAGTGTCTGTGTTCACGGGGAGGAGTGACTTTGTTGAAGGGGAAGGAGTGACTGTGTTGACATGGAGGAGTGACAGTGTTGACGGGGAAGAGTGACTGTTGACGGGGATGAGTGACTGTGTTGACGGGGAGGAGTTACTGTATTGACGTGGAGGAGTGAGTGTGTTGACGGGGAGGAGTGACAGTGTTTACAAGGAGGAGTGACTGCTGACGGGGAGGAGAGACTGTGTTGGCGAGGAGGCGTGACATTGTTGACGGGGGGAGTGACTGTGTTGACTGGAAGGAGTGACTGTGTTTACGGGGAGGAGTGACAGTGTTGACGCGGAGGAGAGACTGTGTTGATGGGGCGGAGAAACTGTTTTGACGGGAAGGAGTGACTGTGTTGACGGGGAGGAGTGACAGTGTTGACGGAAAAGAGTGACTGTGTTGACGGGGATGAGTGACTGTGTTGACGGGGAGGAGTTACTGTTTTGACGGGGACGAGTGACTGTGTTGACGGGGAGGAGTGACTGTGTTGACGGGGAGAAGTGACAGTGTTGACGGGGAGGAGTGACTGTGTTGACGGGGAGGAGTTACTGTGTTGACGGGAGTAGTATAGAGTATGACTATGCGGTGCAATTTTACTTTTTTCGCCTGCACCGCATAGTCATACTGTTTTTTCGTTGCCCCGGTGAGATTTGACTGCACCGAGTAGTCATACTGTTTTTTCGATGCCCCGGTGAGATTTGACTGCACCGAGTAGGCATACAGTTTTTTCGTTGCCCCGGTGATATTTGACGGCGCCACGTAGTCATACAGTTTTTTCGTTGCCCCGGTGATATTTGACGGCCCCTCGTAGGCATACTGTTTTTTTCGTTGCCCCGGTGATATTTGACAGCCCCGAGTAGGCATACTGTTTTTTCGTTGCCCGGTGATATTTGACAGCCCCTCGTAGGCATACTGTTTTTTCGTTTGCCCGGTGATATTTGACGGCCCCGAGTAGTCATACAGTTTTTTCGTTGCCCGGTGATATTTGACGGCCCCTCGTAGGCATACAGTTTTTTCGTTGCCCCGGTGATATTTGACGGCGCCTCGTAGGCATACAGTTTTTTCGTTGCCCCGGTGATATTTGACGGCGCCACGTAGTCATACAGTTTTTTCGTTGCCCCGGTGATATTTGACGGCCCCTCGTAGGCATACTGTTTTTTCGTTGCCCCGGTGATATTTGACGGCGCCACGTAGTCATACAGTTTTTTCGTTGCCCCGGTGATATTTGACAGCCCGAGTACTCATACAGTTTTTTCGTTATCCCAGTGACCCATGCACAGACATCGCTAATGGTCAATGACGTCACCCTGTCTTCATCTTCCCTTAATAAGTCCGTTTTCTGTTATAGTGTATTTATTCCCATTTTTTTCAATATTTATAGCAAAGGGAGATTCAAATGCTGTCTTCTGTCCAGCCTAATGTGCAATAGCGCTAACCATTATATGCTCGTTTTTCTCAATAAGGTATTACTGTACTGTTTCCCATTGTCTAAGATCATTTTATAGCTAAGATTTCATATTAACATAAGAAATGAGTTCAAACCCTGTTATAGAACCAGTATTTACCTAGGTCTTTTTCCTAAATCTAAAACTTATTCCAATTTATGCCCATTGTTTCATGTTCTGTCTAGTGTTGATAATTTTAATAGCCTATTAATATCCCCCTTTATCATGTTCAATAATTCGCAGCTCTATCATGTCACATCTATTTCTTCGCCTTTCTGGAGAATGTAATTTAAGCTTTGTCTTGAAGGATCGTTTATTTCTCATAGGGCAAATAAAAATGAAAACCCACTATCATCCATTGTATGAGAACAGTCCCCTACCAGGTATGGTGACTTCAATGCAATTTCAGTAGTAGTCCAATATAGCTTCATAACGCATAATATTTATGTACGTATATAAATATAATGCACATCTCATATTCACTCAAAACATGCCTCCCCACACCTTGCTGTAGAATATAACCAATCAAAATTCTCATTAAGTAAAAGCAAGCCTTCTGCAGTTACCTACTTTTCTGACGTCATCATCCCTAATGCGCTGTAAGCCGCCAATGAGCTTCCAGCCAACGTGCTAATGCCGGTCCTATAGGAGGTTCACACATAAGTGTGAACTCTTAATCACTACCAATACCTCACCTATACTCTGTGCTTCACCAGAGTCGATATTCAGCTACAATAGCTCGTGTTTTCGCTCATTGCTCATATTTCTGTTATTCATAAACCCGATCAAACCATCCTAACCTAACCTATTATATATAACAAAGAATACATTTACAGACCAGTTGATGCTATTTAGTGACATCACAAAAAGCGACCTCAGGTACAGGATAAGGTATTGATGGCCATTAGCATATAAGTGTCAAGGTATCACAGCATCTGACTGGTCAACTATGTGTAACGTCACCAGATGACCAATGCTACTTTTAGCGTCCTACTGGCATGTGAATTTGATGTTATTATTCAAAATGGCTAGACTAGCTATCCCCACCTAACCTAATCAGAGGTTTAAGAATATACATTTAATCATCCACAACTGTAATTATTATTCAGTAATAAGTGCAAAAGTAAACAGAAACCCAAATGTCGTACCGCAATTTAAGCAGAATCGTACATCTGGCCGCAGAGCAGGTTAGATGAACATTAGAATAAAGGCAACTGCAGAGGTCCTATTGGTCCATACGAGGCAGCTTCTATATATTTTCACCCAATCTCATTCATATTCATGTCCACCTTATGCTTAAAACAATCAAGGGATCTCACTTAAGTATTAGTTTACAATAATAGTTTTAATAAATATATCTCATTCTAGTTTCATACACACAGCAATTATGAAACCCTATAGCTAGATATTCTACTATAATCCACAAGTAGTTACCACACATCTGGCAACACAGCGGATTAGTAGCTTTGCTCATAGGCTAGTCCAACTATCCTTACCTACATCAATAGTTATCCAAATGTCGCACCTCAGTTGATCCATCTAGCAACTCAGCTGGATGCTAACCACTATATTCATAGGCTAATCATTTCTACACCTCAAAAAATCCTAGTCTTGCTACGCAAATCAGGTAACTTGTTTCTAAACCAACACTCGCAAATACAAGCCTACATACCTACACATACTTCACAACCTATACATTCATAGGGAATAGCCTAGTTTTTTTGCCACCATTTCCCCATTAATCAGATGTAATTTATNTGACTGTGTTGACGCAGAAGAGTGACAGTGTTGACGGAGAGGAGTGACTCTTTTGTCGGCGAAGAGTGATAGTGTTGACAGGGAGAAAAAACTGTGTTGACGGGGAGGAGTTACTGTGTTGACGGGGCGGAGAGACTGTTTTGACGGGAAGGAGTGACTGTGTTGACGGGAAGGTGTGACTGTATTGACGCGGGGAGTGACTGTGTTGACGGGCAGGAGTGACTGTTGACGGGGAAGAGTGACTGTGTTGACGGGGAAGAGTTACTCTATTGACAGGGAGGAGTGACTGTGTTGACGGAGAAGAGTGACTGTGTTGACGGGGATGAGTGACTGTGTTGACGGGGAGGAGTTACTGTGTTGACGGGGAGGAGTGACAGTGTTGACGGGGAGGAGTGACTGTGTTGACGGGGAAAAGTGACAGTGTTGACGGGGAGGAGTGACTGTGTTGACGGGGAGGAGTTACTGTGTTGACGGGGAGGAGTGACTGTGTTGACGGGGAGACGTGACAGTGTTGACGGGGAGGAGTGAGTGTGTTGACGAGGAGGCGTGACATTGTTGACGGGGTGAGTGACTGTGTTGACGAGGGGGAGTGACTGTTGACGGGAAGGAGTGACTGTGTTGACGGGGGGAGTGACTGTGTTGACGGGGAGGAGTGACTGTTGACGGGGAAGAGTGACTGTGTTGACGGGGAGGAGTTACTCTATTGATAGGAGGAGTGACTGTGTTGCCGGGGAAAAGTGACTGTGTTGACGGGGAAGAGTGACTGTGTTGACGGGGATGAGTGACTGTGTTGACGGGGAGGAGTTACTGTTTTGACGGGGAGGAATGACTGTGTTGACGGGGAGAAGTGACAGTGTTGACGGGAAGGAGTGACTGTGTTGACGGGGAGGAATTACTGTGTTGAGGGGAGGAGTGACTGTGTTGACGAGGACGCGTGACATTGTTGACGGGGTTAGTGACTGTGTTGACGAGGGGGAGTGACTGTTGACGGGAAGGAGTGACTGTGTTGACGGGGGGAGTGACTGTGTTGACGGGGAGGAGTGACTGTCGACGCGGAAGAGTGACTGTGTTGACGGGGAGGAGTTACTCTATTGACATGGAGGAGTGACTGTGTTGACGGGGAAGAGTGATTGTGTTGACGGGGATGAGTGACTGTGATGACAGGGAGGTGTTACTGTGATGAAGGGGAGGAGTGACTGTGTTGACGGGGAGGAGTGCCTTTGTTGACGAGGAGTGACTGTGTTGACAGTGAGGAGAGACTGTGTTCACGGGAAGGAGTTACTGGGTTGACAGGGAGGAGTGACAGTGTTGACGGAGAAGAGTGACTGTTGACGGGGAAGAGTGACTGTGTTGACGGGGAGGAGTTACTGTGTTGACGGGGAGGAGTATTGTGATGACGGAGAGAAGTGACAGTGTTGACGGGTGTGGAATGACTGTGTTGATGGGAGGAGTGACTGTTGATGAGGAGGAGTGACAGTGTTGACAGGGAGGAGAGACAGTGTTGACGAGGAAGAGTGACTGTGTTGACGGGGATGTGTAACTGTGTTGACGGGGAGGAGTTACTGTGTTGACGGGGAGGAGTGACTGTGTTGACGGGGAGACGTGACAGTGTTGACGGGGAGGAGTGAGTGTGTTGACGAGGACGCGTGACATTGTTGACGGGGTTAATGACTGTGTTGACGAGGGGGAGTGACTGTTGACGGGAAGGAGAGACTGTGTTGACGGGGGGAGTGACTGTGTTGACGGGGAGGAGTGACTGTTGACGGGGAAGAGTGACTGTGTTGACGGGGAGGAGTTACTCTATTGACAGGGACGAGTGACTGTGTTGACGGGGAAGAGTGATTGTGTTGACGGGGATGAGTGACTGTGTTGACAGGGAGGAGTTACTGTGTTGACGAGGAGGAGTGACTGTGTTGACGGGGAGGAGTGCCTTTGTTGACGAGAAGGAGTGACTGTGTTGACAGGGAGGAGAGACTGTGTTCACGGGAAGGAGTTACTGGGTTGACAGGGAGGAGTGACAGTGTTGACGGGGAAGAGTGACTGTTGACGGGGAAGAGTGACTATGTTGACGGGGAGGAGTTACTGTGTTGACGGGTAGGAGTTATTGTCATGACGGAGAGAAGTGACAGTGTTGACGGGTGTGGAATGACTGTGTTGACGGGGAGGAGTGACTGTTGACGGGGAGGAGTGACAGTGTTGAAGGGGAGGAGTGACAGTGTTGACGGGGAAGAGTGACTGTGTTGACGGGGATGTGTGACTGTGTTGACGGGGAGGAGTTAAAGTGTTGATGGGGAGGAGTGACTGTGTTGACGGGGAGAAGTGACAGTGTTGATGGGGAGGACTGACTGTGTTGACAGGGAGGAGTGACTGTTGACGGGGAGGAGTGACTGTGTTGACGAGGAGGCGTGACAATGTTGACGGGGTGAGTGACTTTGTTGACGGGGGGAGTGACTGTTGACGGGAAGGAGTGACTGTGTTGACGGGAAGGAGTGACTGTGTTGACGGGGAGGAGTGACAGTGTTGACTGGGAGGAGTGACTTTGTTGACGGGGTGGAGTGACTGTGTTGACGGGGAGGAGTGACTGTGTTGACGCAGAAGAGTGACAGTGTTGACGGGGAGGAGTGACTCTTTTGTCGGAGAGGAGTGATAGTGTTGACCGGGAGAAAAAACTGTGTTGACGGGGAGGAGTTACTGTGTTGACGGGGCGGAGAGACTGTTTTGACGGGAAGGAGTGACTGTGTTGACGGGAAGGAGTGACTGTGTTGACGGGGGGAGTGACTGTGTTGACGGGCAGGAGTGACTGTTGACGGGGATGAGTGACTGTGTTGACGGGGAGGAGTTACTGTGTTGACGGGGAGGAGTGACTGTGTTGACGGGGAGACGTGACATTGTTGACAGGGAGGAGTGAGTGTGTTGACAAGGAGGCGTGACATTGTTGACGGGGTGAGTGACTGTGTTGACGAGGGGGAGTGACTGTTGACGGGAAGGAGTGACTGTTTTGACGAGGAGGTGTGACATTGTTGACGGGGGGAGGGACTGTGTTGACGGGGGGAAGTGACTGTTGACGGAATGGAGTGACTGTGTTGAAGGAGAGGAGTGACTGTGTTGACGGGGAGGAGTGACTGTTGACGGGAAGGAGTGACTGTGTTGACGGAGAGGAGTGACTGTGTTGACGGGGAGGAGTGACTGTTGACGGGGAGGAGTGACTGTCTTGACGGGGAGGAGTGACTGTGTTGACAGGAAGGAGTGACAGTGTTGACGGGGAGAAATGACTGTGCTGACGGGGAGGAGTGACTGTGATCACAGGGAAGAGTGAATGTGTTGACGGGGATGAGTGACTGTGTTGACGGGGAGGAGTTACTGTGTTGATCGGGAGAAGTGACAGTGTTGACGGGGAGGAGTGACTGTGTTGACGGGGAGGAGAGATTGTGTTCACAGGGAGGAGTTAATGTGTTCACGGGGAGGAGTGTCTGTGTTCACGGGGAGGAGTGACTTTGTTGACGGGAAGGAGTGACTGTTTTGACAGGGAGGAGTGACAGTGTTAACGGGGAAGAGTGACTGTTCACGGGGATGAGTGACTGTGTTGACGGGGAGGAGTTACTGTATTGACGTGGAGGAGTGACTGTGTTGACGGGGAGGAGTGACAGTGTTGACGGGGAGGAGTGACTGTTGACGGGGAGGAGTGACTGTGTTCACGAGGAGGCGTGACATTGTTGACGGGGAGGAGTGGCTGTGTTGACGGGAATGAGTGACTGTGTTTACGGGGAGGAGTGACATTGTTGACGCGGAGGAGAGACTGTGTTGACAGGGCGGAGAGACTGTTTTGACGGGAAGGAGTGACTGTGTTGACGTGAAGGAGTAACTGTGTTGACGGGGAGGAGTGACTGTTGACGGGGAAGAGTGACTGTGTTGACGGGGATGAGTGACTGTGTTGACGGGGAGGAGTTATTGTGTTGGCGGGGACGAGTGACTGTGTTGATGGGGAGGAGTGACAGTTGAAGAGGAGGAGTGACAGTGTTGACAGGGAGGAGTGACAGTGTTGATGGAGAAGAGTGACTGTGTTGACGGGGATGAGTGACTGTGTTGACGGGGAGGAGTGACTGTGTTGACGGGGAGGAGTGACTGTGTTGACGGGGAGGAGTGACTGTGTTGATGAGGAGGCGTAACATTGTTGACTGGGTGAGTGTCTGTGTTGACTGGGGGAGTAACTGTTGACGGGAAGGAGTGACTGTGTTAACGGGGAGGAGTGACTGTGTTGAAGGGGAGGAGTGACAGTGTTGACAAGGAGGAGTGACTTGGTTGACGGGGATGAGTGACTGTGTTGACGGGGAGGAGTTACTATGTTGACGGGGAAAAAGTGACAGTGTTGACGGGGAGGAGTGACTGTGTTGA
>WNGS01165162.1:0-10937 GCA_020271785.1 Procambarus virginalis | reverse complement strand
CCCGTCAACACAGTTTTTTCTCCCTGTCAACACTATCATTCTTCGCCGACAAAAGAGTCACTCCTCTCCGTCAACACTGTCACTCTTCTGCATCAACACAGTCACTCCTCCCCGTCAACACAGTCACTTCACCCCGTCCACAAGTCACTCATCCCCGTCAACACTGTCACTCCTCCCCGTCAACAACAGTCACCCTTCCCGTCAACACAGTCACTCCTTCCCGTCACCAGTCACTCCCCCTTGTCAACAAAGTCACTCACCCCGTCAACAATGTCACGCCTCCTCGTCAACACAGTCACTCCTCCCCGTCAACAGTCACTCCTCCCCGTCAACACAGTCAGTCCTCTCCGTCATCACTGTCACTTCTCCCCGTCAACACAGTCACTCCTCCCCTTCAACACTTTAACTCCTCCCCATCAACACAGTCACACATCCCCGTCAACACAGTCACTCTTCCCCGTCACACTGTCTCTCCTCCCTGTCAACACTGTCACTCCTCCTCATCAACAGTCACTCCTCCTCATCAACACAGTCATTCCACACCCGTCAACACTGTCACTTCTCTCCGTCATCACAATAACTCCTCCCCGTCAACACAGTAACTCCTCCCCGTCAACACAGTCACTCTTCCCCGTCAACAGTCACTCTTCTCCGTCAACACTGTCACTCCTCCCTGTCAACCCAGTAACTCCTTCCCGTGAACACAGTCTCTCCTCCCTGTCAACACAGTCACTCCTCGTCAACAAAGGCACTCCTCCCCGTCAACACAGTCACTCCTCCCCGTCAACACAGTAACACCTCCCTGTCAACACAGTCACTCATCCCCGTCAACACAATCACTCTTCCCCGTCAACACAATCACTCCTCCATGTCAATAGAGTAACTCCTCCCCGTCAACACAGTCACTCTTCCGCGTCGACAGTCCTCCTCCCCGTCAACACAGTCACTTCCCCCGTCAACACAGTCACTCCTTCCAGTCAACAGTCCTCCCCCTCGTCAACACAGTCACTAACCCCGTCAACATATCACGCGTCCTCGTCAACACAGTCACCCCTCCCCGTCAGTAGTATAGAGTATGACTATGCGGTGCAATTTTACTTTTTTCGCCTGCACCGCATAGTCATACTGTTTTTTCGTTGCCCCGGTGAGATTTGACTGCACCGAGTAGTCATACTGTTTTTTTTCGTTGCCCCGGTGAGATTTGACTGCACCGAGTAGGCATACAGTTTTTCGTTGCCCCGGTGATATTGACGGCGCCACGTAGTCATACAGTTTTTTCGTTGCCCCGGTGATATTTGACGGCCCCTCGTAGGCATACTGTTTTTTCGTTGCCCCGGTGATATTTGACGGCCCCTCGTAGGCATACTGTTTTTTCGTTGCCCCGGTGATATTTGACGGCCCCTCGTAGGCATACTGTTTTTCGTTGCCCCGGTGATATTTGACGGCGCCACGTAGTCATACAGTTTTTTTCGTTGCCCCGGTGATATTTGACGGCCCCGAGTAGTCATACAGTTTTTTCGTTAGCCCAGTGACCCATGCACAGACATCGCTAATGGTCAATGACGTCACCCTGTCTTCATCTTCCCTTAATAAGTCCGTTTTCTGTTATAGTGTATTTATTCCCATTTTTTTCAATATTTATAGCAAAGGGAGATTCAAATGCTGTCTTCTGTCCAGCCTAATGTGCAATAGCGCTAACCATTATATGCTCGTTTTTCTCAATAAGGTATTACTGTACTGTTTCCCATTGTCTAAGATCATTTTATAGCTAAGATTTCATATTAACATAAGAAATGAGTTCAAACCCTGTTATAGAACCAGTATTTACCTAGGTCTTTTTCCTAAATCTAAAACTTATTCCAATTTATGCCCATTGTTTCATGTTCTGTCTAGTGTTGATAATTTTAATAGCCTATTAATATCCCCCTTTATCATGTTCAATAATTCGCAGCTCTATCATGTCACATCTATTTCTTCGCCTTTCTGGAGAATGTAATTTAAGCTTTGTCTTGAAGGATCGTTTATTTCTCATAGGGCAAATAAAAATGAAAACCCACTATCATCCATTGTATGAGAACAGTCCCCTACCAGGTATGGTGACTTCAATGCAATTTCAGTAGTAGTCCAATATAGCTTCATAACGCATAAATATTTATGTACATATATAAATATATATGCACATCTCATATTCACTCAAAACATGCCTCCCCACACCTTGCTGTAGAATATAACCAATCAAAATTCTCATTAAGTAAAAGCAAGCCTTCTGCAGTTACCTACTTTTCTGACGTCATCATCCCTAATGCGCTGTAAGCCGCCAATGAGCTTCCAGCCAACGTGCTAATGCCGGTCCTATAGGAGGTTCACACATAAGTGTGAACTCTTAATCACTACCAATACCTCACCTATACTCTGTGCTTCACCAGAGTCGATATTCAGCTACAATAGCTCGTGTTTTCGCTCATTGCTCATATTTTCTGTTATTCATAAACCCGATCAAACCATCCTAACCTAACCTATTATATATAACAAAGAATACATTCTACAGACCAGTTGATGCTATTTAGTGACATCACAAAAAGCGACCTCAGGTACAGGGATAAGGTATTGATGGCCATTAGCATATAAGTGTCAAGGTATCACAGCATCTGACTGGTCAACTATGTGTAACGTCACCAGATGACCAATGCTACTTTTAGCGTCCTACTGGCATGTGAATTTGATGTTATTATTCAAAATGGCTAGACTAGCTATCCCCACCTAACCTAATCAGAGGTTTAAGAATATACATTTTAATCATCCACAACTGTAATTATTATTCAGTAATAAGTGCAAAAGTAAAACAGAAACCCAAATGTCGTACCGCAATTTAAGCAGAATCGTACATCTGGCAGCAGAGCAGGTTAGATGAACATTAGAATAAAGGCAACTGCAGAGGTCCTATTGGTCCATACGAGGCAGCTTCTATATATTTTCACCCAATCTCATTCATATTCATGTCCACCTTATGCTTAAAACAATCAAGGGATCTCACTTAAAGTATTAGTTTACAATAATAGTTTTAATAAATATATCTCATTCTAGTTTCATACACAACAGCAATTATGAAACCCTATAGCTAGATATTCTACTATAATCCACAAGTAGTTACCACACATCTGGCAACACAGCGGATTAGTAGCTTTGCTCATAGGCTAGTCAACTATCCTCACCTACATCAAATAGTTATCCAAATGTCGCACCTCAGTTGATCCATCTAGCAACTCAGCTGGATGCTAACCACTATATTCATAGGCTAATCATTTCTACACCTCAAAAAATCCTAGTCTTGCTACGCAAATCAGGTAACTTGTTTCTAAACCAACACTCGCAAATACAAGCCTACATACCTACACATACTTCACAACCTATACATTCATAGGGAATAGCCTAGTTTTTTGCCACCATTTCCCCATTAATCAGATGTAATTTATGCCATACACAGAAAATACGGCATTTACACACCAAATATGCCATTTATGCACAAAATATATTATTTACACTCAAAATATACCATCACACAAAAAATATGTCATTTATAGACAAAAATATGACATTTACATACAAAATATGTCAGTTGCACACACAAAAATATACCATTTACACAATATTACATGTACACTCAGAGTATGGCATTTGCACAAAGTATGGTATTTGCACAAATATATCAAAATGCGTATGAATTTAGACAATCAAAAATGTGCTTTCGCTAAAATTACACAATTTCACAAACATAATTTTCACAAAATGCCCATACAATGTCTCATAAACCAAAATACACTTACACCATTAAGGTCTATTTTTTTCTGATTACAGCGCTTACACAAAATACACAATTTGCACACAAAAAATACAGTTGCACCAGTTCCACGTCAAAAAATTTAAAACACAACTTGCATAAATGCACTATTAGAACAAAAATTATTATAACACATGGACAATTATTACACAATTTGTGTAATTAGTATACATCTTTGCGCATTAATACAAGCAAACATGCTATATAATTACTCAACTTGCACAATGACAATCAATACACAAAGGCATAAATAAAACAATTCGTCCATATGCAATTACACAACATGCACAATTAATATGCAACTTTTACAAATATTACACATCTTTCATAATTATTACACAACTTGCACAAATACATATCTAGCACAAATACGTACAATACATAACTACCCCAAATATGAAAATACACAACTAGCATAAATACACGATTTACAAAAATACAATTACGACATTTACACAATTAATACACAACTTGCTCAAAAATATAATCAATACACAACTTACCAAAATATGAACAATACATAACTTGCACATAATCATTAAATACACAACTTCCACAAAACACATACAAAAAATATATACAATTAATACACAACTTGCACAAAACAATACACGATTTATAGAAATATAATCAATACATAATTGCAATAATCATACAAATTATGCCAAATGCATAATCTGCACAATTAATACACAAGTATATTAACTGTGCTATATATGTACAAATACAAACACAACCAACTAGGCCAAACAATACACAGTTTGCATGATATTTTTCTAGGTATATTTAGGACATTAATTATAATATGCTAAGTTCAACCAACTCCCCAAAAGTTAGAATTTCGCATATGAAAATGGTACATATGACTTCCGATCACCTCTATATAAACACATACATTCTCCATTATTATTTCAGCATTATTAGTGCTAAACTATTCATCTAACATATGTCCATTGTTTTAATGTCTTATTAATACCTTCCTTGTTATACTAAATATGAGCATCCCATATCCAAACATGTCACCTCTGTCCATACATTACATGAGTTAGCCATATAGCTCAAACCTCAAATAGGAAAATTTACACTATTTCATAAACACGCTAGTTCATTATCCCTAAGATATTACATATCCTTCCCTACACAACCTCACCTAACCTGACCTAGCTTATCCAAAACCTAGATTTAGTTCAAGTTGGTAAAATTTAAGGTATGGCACCTAAATTCGACCTAATTTAAGATAATTCCCACCAAATATACCCAAATGTTGTGTATCACAGCACTCCCATAGCCCATTTTTACCTACATTTTTTCCAATTCCATCCTACCCTATGCAACCTTACCTAACCTAACCTGGCATATCCAAACCTAGATTTGGATAAAGTTGATGGAATTTATGCTATCCCACATAAATTCGACCAAATTTAAGATAATTCCCGCCAAATATACCAAAATGTTGTGTAACACAGCACTGCCAAAGCCCATTTTTACCTACATTTTCTCCTATTCCATCCTACCCTATGCAATCTTACCTAACCTAACCGAGCATATCCAAACCAAGATTTGGTTAAAGTTGATGAAATTTAAGCTATTCCCACCTAAATTTGACCTAATTTAAGACAATTTCCACCAAATATATCCAAATGTTGTGTATCACAGCACTGCCAAAGCCCATTTTTTCCTATTTCATCCTACCCTATGCAATCTTACCTAACCTAACCTAGCATATCCAAACCAAGATTTGGTTAAAGTTGATGAAATTTAAGCTATTCCCACCTAAATTTGACCTAATTTAAGACAATTTCCACCAAATATACCCAAATGTTGTGTATCATAGCACTGTCAAAGCCCATTTTTTTTCTCCTACTTCCATTCTACCCTACACAACTTTACCTAACCTAACCTAGCATATCCAAACCAAGATTTGGTTAAAGTTGTTGAAATTTAAGCTATTCCCACCTAAATTTGACCTAATTTAAGACAAATTCCACCAAATATACTCAAATGTTGTGTATCATAGCACTGCCAAAGCCCATTTTTAACCATATTTTCTCCTATTCCATCCTACCTTATGCAACCTTACATAACCAAGCATATCCAAACCAAGATTTGGTTAAAGTTGTTGAAATTTAAGCTATTCCCACCTAAATTTGATCTAATTTAAGAAAATTTCTGCCAAATATACCCAAATGTTGTGTATCATAGCACTGTCAAAGCCCATTTTTTTCTCCTATTTCCATCCTACCCTACACAACCTTACCTAACCTAACCTAGCATATCCAAACTTGGATTTTTGTTAAAGTCGGCGGAATTTAAGCTATTCCCACCTAAATTTGACCTAATTTAAGACAATTCCCACCAAATATACCCAAATGTTGTGTATCATAGCACTGTCAAAGCCCATTTTTTTCTCCTATTTCCATCCTACCCTACACAACCTTACCTAACCTAACCTAGCATATCCAAACCTAGATTTAGTTAAAGTCGGCGAAATTTAAGTTATCCCACATAAATTTAACCTAATTTAAGACAATTTCAGCCAAATATACCCAAAAATGTTTTGTAACACAACACGGCCAAAGCTTATTTCAGCTAAGTTTTCACCTATTCCAACCCACCTAGACAACCCTACCCAGCCTCACCTAGCATATCCAAAGTTAGATTGGATTAAAGTTGGCAAAATTTATGCCTTTCCCACCTAAATTCAACCTAATTTAAACCATTTCCCACCGAATTTACCCAAATGTTTGTATCTTAGCATGGCCAAAGTTCATTTCACACAAGTTTTCACCTATTCCATCTTACCCTACACAACCTTACCTAACCTGTCCTAGCATATCCCAAGCTAGATTTGATTAAAGTTCGTGAAATTTATGCTTACTCTCCTAAATTCAACCTAATTTAAGACAATTTCTACAAAATATACCCAAAATGTTTTTGTAACATCGCACAGCCAAAGACCATTTTAGCCAAGTTTTCACCCATTCCAGCCTACCCTAGACAACCCTACCTAACCTAACCTAGCAGATTTGATTAAAGCTGGGGAAATTTAAGCTATCGCCACCAAATTGGAGACAATTTCCACCAAATATACCCAAATGATGTGTATCATAACTCAGTCAAAGCCCATTTTACCCACATTTCCACCCATTCCATCTAAACCTGAACCTGACCTTTGATACGACATATACTCAGAGAAGTGATGTTATTTGGATATGAACCCAAATGCCCATGCCTAACCTACAAGAGTCTTGGAGCTTTGTTGAATATTTTATCAATATTCTTCGAAAAGTAAAGGTTTGGATATGAACCTATCCGCACTGTGCCTAACCTACTAGGTTCTTTGTTGATTATTGTAACCATATTCATATAAAAGTGATGTTTTGGATATGGACTTAACAGCCCCTTTCCTTTAAAACTTGGAATTGTGTTCAATATTGTAGCTATATTGTTGGGTAGGTGTTTTTGTTTTTACACTTCAACCCAACCATCCTGGACCTAACCTACCTTTATCCAACTTCAAATTTATCGTAAATATAGGAGGAACGTGTTGTGTGTGCATTAACCCAACCATCCTGGACCTAACCTCCCTTTATCCAACTTCAAATTTATCGTAAATATGGGAGGAACGTGTTGTTTATGCATCAACCCAACCATCCTGGACCTAACCTCTGATACACGGATCTTGGTTCAATATTGCATCATATTCGTAGCATTTTTTCACATCAATACAACCATCCTCAACCTAACCTCTATTACCTGGGGAGGGAGGTTAATGGAAAATAAGATAATAATGGGAATTTTCTCTACATCAGTTCAACTTAACCATCCTTAACCTAACCTTAGTTAGAAAGGGATATAACTAACCAAAACTATTTAATTACCATTTACCCAATTTTCCTTATCCTAACCCATAACCAGAGGGTTTAGACCCCCCTTACCTTGAAATTATAGTATAGGGTTGAATTAGGGAATGTTAGGTTTATATGTGAAAATATATACCTACCTTAAATATATATAGTATAATTTCAAGGTAAGGGGGGTCTAAACCCTCTGGTTATGGGTTAGGATAAGGAAAATTGGGTAAATGGTAATTAAATAGTTTTGGTTAGTTATATCCCTTTCTAACTAAGGTTAGGTTAAGGATGATTAAGTTGAACTGATGTAGAGAAAATTCCCATTATTATCTTATTTTCCATATTTTCTATAAATTGTGTAATAATTGTCCAAGTTTTATAATAATTTTTGTGCTAATAGTGCATTTATGCAAGTTGTGTTTTAAATTTTTTGACGTGGACTGGTGCAACTGTATTTTTTGTGTGCAAATTGTGTATTTTGTGTAAGCGCTGTAATCAGAAAAAATAGACCTTAATGGTGTAAGTGTATTGTGGTTTATTATACATTGTATGGGCATTTTGTGAAAATTATGTTTGTGAAATTGTGTATTTTTAGCGAAAACACATTTTTGATTGTCTAAATTCATATGCATTTTGATATATTTGTGCAAATACCATACTTTGTGCAAATGCCATACTCTGAGTGTACATGCAATATTGTGTAAATGGTATATTTTTGTGTGTGCAACTGATATATTTTGTATGTAAATGTCATAATTTTGTCTATAAATGACATATTTTTTGTGTGATGGTATATTGTGAGTGTAAATAATATATTTTGTGCATAAATGGCATATTTGGTGTGTAAATGCCGTA
This sequence comes from Procambarus virginalis, assembly GCA_020271785.1. Taxonomy (NCBI): domain Eukaryota; kingdom Metazoa; phylum Arthropoda; class Malacostraca; order Decapoda; family Cambaridae; genus Procambarus; species Procambarus virginalis. Next base: position 2,390 of record WNGS01165162.1, on the reverse strand, counting down.
TTTTCTGTGTATGGCATAAATTACATCTGATTAATGGGGAAATGGTGGCAAAAAACTAGGCTATTCCCTATGAATGTATAGGTTGTGAAGTATGTGTAGGTATGTAGGCTTGTATTTGCGAGTGTTGGTTTAGAAACAAGTTACCTGATTTTCGTAGCAAGACTAGGATTTTTTTTTTTTTAGGTGTAGAAATGATTAGTCTATGAATATAGTGGCTAGCATCCGGATGAGTTGCTAGATGGAAGAATTGAGGTGCGACATTTGAATAGCTATTTGATGGATGTGAGGACAGTTGACTAGCCAATGAACACAGCTACTAATCCGCTGTACTGCTAGATGTGTGATAACTACTTGTGGATTATAGTAGAATATCTTGCTATAGGGTTTCATAATTGCTGTTGTGTATGAAACTAGAATGAGATATATTTATTAAAACTATTATTGTAAACTAATACTTTAAGTGAGATCCCTTGATTGTTTTAAGCATAAGGTGGACATGAATATGAATGAGATTGGGTGAAAATATATAGAAGCTGCCTCGTATGGGCCAATAGGACTTCTGCAGGTACCTTTATTCTAATGTTTGTCTTACCTGCTCTGCTGCCAGATGTACGATTCTGCTTAAATTGCGGTACGACATTTGGGTTTCTGTTTTACTTTTGCACCTATTACCGAATAATAATTACAGTTGTGGATGATTAAAATGTATATTCTTTAACCTCTGATTAGGTTAGGTGGGGATGGTTAGTCTAGCCATTTTGAATAATAACATCAAATACAGTACAAATGTCAATAGGACGCTAAAAGCCGCATTGGCCATCTGGTGACGTCACACATAGTTGACCAGTCAGGTGCTGTGATACCTTGGCACTTATATGCTAATGGCCATCAATACCTTATCCCTATACCTGAGGTCGCTTTTTGTGATGTCACTAAATAACATCAACTGGTCTGTAGAATGTATTTGTTTGTTATAAATAATAAGTTAGGTTAGGTTAGGATGGTTTGATCGGGTTTATGAATAACAGATAATATGAGCAATGAGCGAAAATATGAGCCATTGCAGCTGAATATCGTCTATAATGTTACAGAGTACAGTTAAGGTATTGTTAGTGATTAAGAGTTCACACTTATGTGTGAACCTCCTATAGGACCGGCATTAGCACGTTGGCTGGAAGCTCATTGGAGGCTTAATACAGCGCATTAGGGATGATGACGTCAGAAAAGTAGGTAACTGCAGAAGGCTTGCTTTTACTGAATGAGAATTTTTATTTGTTATATTCTACAGCAAGGTGTGGGGAGGCATGTTTTGAGTGAATATGAGATGTGCATATATATTTCTGCGTTATGAAGCAATATTGGATTCGTGCTGAAATTACACTGGAGTCACCATGCCTGGCAGGGGACTGTTTTCATACAAATGGATGATAGGGGAGAACGCGGAGATACATCATAGTTCATGCTCTGTGTTGCTCCCCCTTTGATACATGTAATGGGCGATGGTTGGAAGTAAATAGGAAATTTAAAATAGACTATGGATGATGGTATTTTACATCAAGTTTCAGGACCACTGTTGTAACGAAAAACAAACGACTCATAGACCGGCTTTTTAATCCCCTTGATCGTGCCTGTACAGGAACGCTGAGCGGCTAGCTGGTGACCTCATATCTATTAGCAATGCCTGTGCATGGGTTATTGGGGTAACGAAATTTTGGTATGCCAGGAGCCGGCCTTTTAATCCTACCCCTAGGCAAATTGAAGACTAGCGACCCGATGACGTCATTTGTCCATTACTGATGCCTGTGCATGGGTTACCAGGGCAACTCAAAACGAGTATGCCAACTCGGTGCAGTCAAATCTCACCGGGGTAACGAAAAAACAGTGTGCCAGATCAAAGCAACTAAATCTTACTGGGGTAACGAAAAAATAGTGTGCCAAATCGCGGCCGTCAAATCTCACCGGGGTAACTAAAAAACAGTGTGCCAGATCGCGGCCGTCAAATCTCACTGGGGTAACGAAAAAACAGTGTGCCAGATCACGGCCGTCAAATCTCACCGGGGTAACTAAAAACGGGTATGCCAAATCGCGGCCGTCAAATCTCACCGGGGTAACTAAAAACGGGTATGCCAAATCGCTGCCGTCAAATCTCACTGGGGTAACTAAAAACGGGTATGCCAAATCGCGGCCGTCAAATCTCACCGGGGTAACTAAAAACGGGTAGGCCATATCGCTGCCGTCAGAAAAAGCAAAACGGCAGCGATATGGCCTACTTTATACTACTAGCGTCTCCTACACCCACATCCAGTGTTGGTCTGGAGCGCCGCCAACTCCCACACCACCAGTGTTGGTCTGGAGCGTCTCCTACACCCACAACCACCAGTGTTGTTCTG
>WNGS01165159.1:25134-53003 GCA_020271785.1 Procambarus virginalis | reverse complement strand
TATTGCTCTGCTTCTTCTGTCCTTCTCCTCTGCTGTCGATATCTCCCCGGGTATTATATTGGGAAACGTAGGGCTAACTCCGCCCACAAGTTAGATAGCCTCAGGCACTCTACCAGCCACTACTTAAACGTCGGCATGTTTGAAGGCTACCCTACCCGGCGCAATTATAAGATTAGCGAGAGCCAGGTGAGATTCGCATGACCTGACCTCAGGTCACTCGGTGTCATTACCACTAGAGGTGTGAATCCAGGCCAGACAAGCGGGCGTCTGTCAATCCTTGTCTTGACTCATATATCTCCATGTATGTATTAAATAAAACTAAACCAACCCTTTACAGTGTTACAAACGTCTAACCAATGCTTGTGCTAACCATTGCTGTGTGCTAACCATGCAGTGTGCTAACCAATGCTGTGTGCTACCCAAGCTGTGCTGACTGAAGCTGTGTACTGATTATTTTGCGAGCGACGCTGTGTACGAAACGACGCTTTGATGTGTACACCCTGATGTTTTGGTTACGAAACGACGCTTCGTGCTACAAAATTCTTCACGCTGTGAACTGACTGCTATGCCAACTGCTGACAATTGCTGTGCCAACTGCTGCCTACTGCTGTGCCAACTGCTGACAACTGCTATGCCAACTGCTGACAACTGCTGTGTTGCTGTGAGTAGGAACAACACATGTACACAAGGCTAGGTAAGAAATCAGTTGCTGCTGTATTGTGCACTGGTGTGAACTTTTGCATTAAAATGCTTGTGTGCTTTGCAAATTAAAGTAATTACAGTGAATTCTTGACTAACATATACAGTGCAGTAAGTGTTATGTATTCTGAGAAGATTTAAGTGATAAGTTTACATTTATTCAGTAAAAATGGCAAATATACCTCAGTTTCCTGCATTTGATCCTGACTGTGATCAGACAAACCTGTCACAGAGGTGGACCAAATGGCTTAAAAGGTTTGAAAATTTGTTGATAGTTTCTGACATCAAAAGTGCTGAAAGAAAGCGGCCTTTCTACTTCATTATGCAGGTGATAGAGTTTGTGACATCTTTGATACACTGAAAGACACTGGTGGTGCCAAAGATTATGACACTGCCAAGCCAAATTAACTGATCATTTCAAACCAAGGCAAAATACTGCTATGGAAATTATGATTTCAGGAGAGCGAAACAACTCTCTAATGAAACTGTTGGTCAATACCATACACGTCTGCAGGGTTTAGCAGCCCATTGTGAGTTTGCTGATGTTGACAAAGAAATCAAACAGCAAATAATTGAAACATGTACATCTACACGTCTCCGTCGAAGAGCTCTAGAACTTGTTGATGATGAAAGTTCTCTTACCAAGATACTGGATATGGCTCGTCGAATGGAAGATGCTGCACGTGATGCTCGTGTCATGGAGTGCAGTGCCAACAACAGTTCTGCCACTGTTACTAACAGTGATGAGGTATTTAAGGTTCAGGGAGGACACCGTAATCATAGAAGATATGCCAAACCTAACATTAAATTGAGCCTAGAACCACATCACAACTGGAGTCGTGGAACAAGACTCAAGCAGTCACAACGACTCACATCAGAGGTTGTCAACAATAAATGTTACAATTGTGGAGGAGACTACCCACACCAAGATAATGTTTGTCCTGCTCAAGGTAAGAAGTGCTATGAGTGTAGAAAACTAGGTCATTTTGGTGCTTTGTGTCGTTCTGCACTAAAGAAACCACAATCAATGAATAAAAGCACTGTACGAGGATCAGGTCATAGGGATCGAGGTGGCAAACACAATATTGCACCTCAAATCAAGAATATTAATAATATACAAGACAACATTTCATTACAACCAGTCTCAGATGACAGTGAATGTGATTATATTTATGGAGTACAATCAATCACAGAATGGAATGATCTTCCAAACAACCCAGAGACTATAGTATACATTGCTGGCATTTGTCTCAAAGTTCTCATTGACACTGGATCAAACATTGACACCATTGCTGAGTGCCACTATGAAAATTTAAAAACAGTTCCCAAAGCTTGAAAACTACAATGGCAAAGCCACTGCTTATGCTTCAAAGGTAGCCTTACCAGTGATTGGAACTTTCACTGCAGAGATTAAGTCAAAGAGGGCAATGCTCACTACTACATTCCATGTTGTTAGGAATGCAAAGGAGTCTACTCAGTTACAAGACTTCAAACAAATTGGGGCTACTTCAGCTTTCTAATGCTGTAGCAGTGGAATCTGCAAACAATGTTGATGGTATTGTTGCTGAATTTTTTGATCGATTTGAACCAATGGATTTTTCTACTGATAGCAAAGTTCAGCTGCACATTAACCCAGATGTAATTCAAATTGCCGAGGAATATGTACACTCTGTAACCTGTGATGCAGTCCCTAAGGCTCTCACTCTGGATGAAATCCGTACTGCAACCCTAGAGGACCCAACTCTGCAAGCAACAGTGGATGCATTGACTAAGAAAAAGTTTCCACGCATCCCACCCTCGGAGTTGACCAAGATGCATTCAAAGCACTTGAACGCATTCAGACAGAACAGTGTTACGCAACAACGCGACACCGTGCTGCGAGGTACTCGTATCGTCATTCCAGCTGTTCTCCAGCAGCGTGCTCTGAAGCTTGCACATCAAGGACACCAAGGTCCTGTAAGGACCAAGGTCCTGTAAGGACCAAACAGCTGCTACGAGAAAAGGTGTGGTTTCCTGGCATTGATCGTCAAGCAAAGGACATGCATGATGCCTGTGTCCCTTGCCAAGCTGCAGTGGATACTTCAAGACCAACACCTCTACAACCTTCACCACTACCTGCTGCACCATGGATGGAAGTATCGATGGATTTCTGCAGACCACTACCAACTGGAGAGTACTTGATGGTAGTCATTGATGATCACTCACGTTATCTAGAAGTAGAAATCATCACTTCCACATCTGCAAAGGCCGTCATTCCGAAACTCGACAAGATCTTTTCAAACTTTGGCATTCCTGAAGTTGTCAAGACGGACAATGGACCGCCATTCAATGGACAAGGCTTCGTCAACTTTGCTGAGCATATCGGATTCAAACACCGCCGTGTGATGCCACTACATCCTCAAGCAAATGGAGAAGTCGAGAGATTCATGCAACCTCTCATGAAAGCGGTACACTGTGCTCATGCTGAAGGACGATCCTGGAAACAAGCTATGTATGCTTTTCTCAGGAACTACCGTGCAACACCGCATGGAACACTGGGCAAGTCGCCTGTGAACTTTTATTTGGATGTCCTATGAGATCGCACTACCTGTCATGCCAGTTGAGGTAACGGATAAACGTCTCGCTCAGAAGGATGCACTAGCCAAGGACAAAGTGAAAATTGCTCATGATCAACGTGCAAAGGAACAATTCATAAAGGTTGGAGATACTGTTCTCGTTAAAAAGAAAAAAGAGGGAAAGCTAGATATGCCGTATGGTACAAAACCATATAAAGTGATTAGTGTAAAAGGAACTATGGTAACAGCGAGTAATAGAGATCATAGTATAACACGTAATATGGCTTATTTCAAAGTGATTCCAACTAGTGTAGAAAATGATGAAGTGAAAAATCGTGCAAAAGAAAAAGATGAGTTATAACTCGATAAACAATTCATCAAGGGATATTCTTGTATTTAAGGACTCTCGTTAAACGTCATGTTAAACGCCCTACACGATTTGATGATTAATTGTGTTCCCATGTAATGCAAAGTATTTACTTATTATGCTAAACTAAATTTAATATTGTTTGAATAATGCAGATCTCTCATTCAATATTTTGTAACTTTGTACTACAGTTTCTTTCATGTTTGTTTAACATTGCATATGTATTTTTAACATTGAAATCCTTTGTGGTAAAGATTAAGTTGTTTAAATTCTTTGTGTTTTAATTAATGTTAAATATATGCAATATCTCTTGATATGTTAATAACTTACTTTGTGTCAATAACTTTGCTTTGTGCTACAAGCATGGACCTAGATTCAGGAAGCTCCGTGTATTTCTTCGTAAGTGGGTTTGCTACGAAGGTTCCTAAGTGTGCCCTAAGAAGATGCTTAGGTGCAATTCAATAAGCTCCACTTAGGAAGAAATTTGTTGGTTCACCTGCGTGCAGATAAAGGTCACTACTGTGTTTCGTTTGGTCAATCAGAGAGCAGCAACATTCTTCATATTGAAGATTTAGCGCTGCCTTATCGGAGCTCTACTGCCTCCTATTTACGTCGAATTTTCTTATAAAATTAGTATATTTCGAAGTAAAACAATGTTTTTTTCAACTTCTACAGCCAGCACCGACATTGTAGTAAACAAATATGTTACATTTGTTGTTTACCTACGTAATTCTAGAGATACTGTGTAGCTGTCCTTGTTGCTCGGAAGATGCGCTGACAATTATTGTATATATTTACTGAATTGACCCAAGGGCCACTAACTATGTAGTGGCCTCGAAGAGGACAGAAAGCCGGCGGCTTGTTAAAGGGCCCGCCAATTGTCTTAATGATATTTTTGAGCTGGAATTTGGCATTTACGGCTTCAGCGGATAGGCGGTTCCATGGGTTTATAGCCCTCTTGGTGGAAAAAAACATCTGTTTTCAGTCCTACTTGGGAGAACATACTCTCCAACACCATATCTGTGATTGCCCTGTATCAGTGACTTCATACCAAATGGTATGAGGTATTTTGAGCTCTGTAATTACTTCATACACTCAGGAATATTGGAAGATCGTGTGCTGCACCAGATTTTGCCAGTGGAGGCTAAGATCACAGCATTAAGTATTTTGTTCTCTCCTAATTCCATCCATGTAGCTGGCCATCCTGTGAGGTGAGGATGTTGGATGAGCTTGTAGCCGGTTTTTGATCTATAATGTGTGGTCCTTTATACAGAATAGGAAGCAGCACATTGCTGTGTATACCTAAACATGTTTGTTACATTGTTTGAGAGGAGTCTTGTAGAATCTGGTACCAAAGTCCGAGGTGGTTCTGGGTTCTCAGTGGGAACAGTAACATTGGTCACAATGACTTGTGGCTTTTGTTCAGGCCACTGGTCGCTGATTAGCCACTGAGGTCCATTGAACCACATCTCTGCCTTTGTTAATTGCCGTAAAGTCAGTCCTCGGGAGAGATAGTCAGCTTTCTCTTTTGTGGGTACATATCTTAGTTTATACCCTGCTGACAACTCTCGTATTTCCTTAACGCGGTTACTCACGTAAGGATTCTTACTGTTATTGTTCTTAACCCACTGTAGTACTGCCTCATTATCTGACCAAACTACTGTTTCTTTAAAGTGGATGTGGCGTAAGGCCTTGATCAAATAATGAGCCAATCTTACTCCTAACAGTAAGGCTGTTAATTCCAGTTGTGGCAGTGATCTTTTCTTTAAAGGTGCCACTCTGGCCTTTGATGTGAGCAAATTGGCTTGCCCATTTGTGACCAGGTAAGCTACTGTTCCATAAGCCTTTCCTGAGGCATCACAGAATACATGTAGCTTAATTGGTTCCTTTTCATTTACTACTGTGTTCCTGGGAACTTGACAGACTCTAGGGTACTTAAATCTTTTACTAACCTTGCCATTTTTCTTGTAGGGCAGGTGTTAGAAGATCATCCCAGCCTATCTTTTGTTGCCAACATTCCTGTATTATCAACTTCCCATTAATCAGTACTGGGCTTAATAGTCCTAATGGGTCGAAGGGTTTGCTGACTTGTGATAGTAATTTTCTCATTGTTAAGTTAGTGGTATCAGGCTCCACTGACTTGATTGTCAACTGATCTGTTGTCGTGTTCCATTCGACACCTAGTACCTTTGTCATCTCGGGTACCTGGTAATCGGGAAATTCAGTTGAGATCAGTTGATTTAATTTTTCATTGTTAGAGACCCAAGATTGGAGAGGCATATTGGCTCCCATTAATTCTCGATTGGCCTCATGGTATATGTCCAACAGTTTACTTTCACTGTTGGTTGTACCTTGAAAATTATCCACATACAGGTTTTTGCTAATTTCTGTCTTGTTTGGGCTATTGGACTTCTTCAAGTGCGTATCCAAGGTAGCTTGGAGCAGAAAAGGAGATGACGTGGCGCCAAAAAGGACAGAGGCAAACCGGTAAGTGATTAATTCACTGTTCGGATCGTTAGGATCCTTAATCCATAGGAACTTTGTGTAGTTCCGGTCTTCTTCTTGAAGACCTACCCTAAGGAATGCCTTGCTGATGTCGGCCGTATATGCATAAGTCCCAATACGGAACTTTAACAGCACGTCGTAAAGCCTTTGTGTTAGGCTAGGGCCAGTTTGAAGACAGTCGTTTAACGAAACACTACTCGGCCTCATTTTAGCACTGCAATTAAATACTATCCGTAATGGGGTAGTTGCAGAATTCTTCTGTACACAATGATGTGGTAAGTAGTGACCTTCCTTTGGGTTATCATTTGTAACAACTTCGATAAATTTGTCATCGAGTTGCTTCTGTATTATTTCATGGTACAACTTCAAGTTCTCAGGTTGTCTTTGTAAGCGCAACACCTGTGATCTCAATTGGTTTTGTGCCATAAAATGGTTGACGGGTAGCTGAGGGTGATTCAGCTTCCATGGTAGCCTGACCCAGTATTGATTATCTCTGTATATAACTGAGTCCAGGTATTGTTTGTAAGTCCAGTCATCATCTGGGCTAGGTTGTTCAGGGACAATGCCGAGAGTTGCCAGGTCCCATAACTTGTGTACAGGGGGATCAAGCTCTTCCTCGGACATGTCTCTGAGTTGCAGTGGAGACTGGTCTCCTAGTCATGCAACCATTACTGGGTTGGCATGTTGGTGTTCTACAGGTGCGGGTTGGTTTAGCCGTAATACAGGGCCTGTTAGCAAATAGCCACCTGCAGATGGTAACACGTTCATACCGTGTTTGTATTCCTTTCCTTTGATAAACTTATGGTAGACATCTGATCCCATAAGGATTCCAATATTGGAAAGGTTATCTGTTGTGATTTTATCAGCCAAATGAATTCCCCTTTTTTCTAGGAATTTGGCTGTTGTCCCCAGACCATATACATACAGATCTGTTGGGAATCTATCTACTACTAGAGCTTGTACATTTTGTTCGTAACCTCCTAATCGTACTTTGGGTTGTACTACCTTGAAAACTCGGGCTCCTGAGTCAGTCAGGAATCCTGCTATGTTTATTCGTGTCTCCTCTACAGGTGTAAGTTTCAGGGTATCTACCAACTCTTTGGATATAAAGGTCAATTGGGACCCTTGATCAAATAATCCACGTACGGTGGCTTTGTTCTCTCCATTTCTAATGATCAATCGTGCAGTAGGTAGAGCTGATTTATGTTTAGACCTTGTTGAGAAAACACTTATGTCAGGTAGCACAGTACAAAGCTGTACTGAGGTGTTAGTTCCTTCCTCCTCCTGTGGTTTGGCAGACTTTGTACTTGAATCCCCACAAAGTGCTGTATGGTGTTGACCCTTATGGCACCTATAACAGGTGCGTATTGTTGATGTGCAGCTGTCGGGATGATGTTCCCTTATACACTTGGTACATCTATGTATCTCCTTGAGTCGTTTTATGCGTGTTGCACGATCGGGGTATCGTCTGCAATTGTACATGGAATGTGATTGTTCACAGAACAGACATGGTCTCCAGACGTTAACAGTATCTTGAGGAGTCACCGATTTGGGTGACGCGTTACCTGTAGGTTTGGAGGTACCAACTGCGTATGTGCCCACACTGCCTTGTCTCCACTTTGGAGAGGGAGAAGTTGTTTTAGATTTGTTTGGAGTACTGTTTGTACTCTGTTGTTTACTATTAGTAGTAGACGAAGGTTTAGATGTCGCCTTTTCATCTGGGATAACTCTTTCTCGTTCTATGATGGTTTGTAACCCCTTTGTAATCTCTGTTACTGTCAGATATGACTTTCCATACAACACAAACAACTTATCCAGGATGTCCCTGGGTAATTTGCGAGTCATATGGACTTGGATTATCCAGTCTGATTCATCCAAGTTTACTTTATTTTTAAGTGCCTTAAGCAAAGACTCAAGCTCCAATCTAAAGGCTTGGAGTGAGACTGCTGTATTATTTGGATGTTTAATATCTAACAGCTTCTGGGTTAAAATTCTGATAGTCCTTTCAGGCTTCGCATAGTTGTCCTTGAGTAGTTGTACAGCATTGTCATAATCGTCATCTGTGTGATTCAGATTACAGACTACCTGAAAGGCTTCATCCTTCAAGACACTCTGTAAATACGTAAACTTTGTCGTCTTTGGTACATTGACATTAGAATCCACAGAATCGACAAATTTGCTCCAGAAATTGTCCCAATTCTCGTCCTCTGTTCCAGAAAAAGTTGGGAGACTGAGTGATGGTAATTTGACTTCTGGTGCTGTCTGATTCTGGGTAGTTGTAGCTGCAACATTTATATTGGCCTTATGGGCGTTTATCAAATCTTCATAACGTTGTAAATGTACAAACATTGCATCTTCATAATCAGAGTGTTCTTGGAGAATGTTGTTCATCGTATCTTCATCAATACTAGAACTTCAGTAAATCTTGATACTGTTTCATTTGTTGCAACACACGGTCATATTTGTTCCGTGTAAGCTTAAGATAGTTTTCCAGTGCTGCATAATTAACTGGAGTTTGATTACTCATGTCTTCACATTTGTTAATCTGCCTTGTGAGATGCCCCTTTAAGGCCTAAGAGGGAGTGTAGACATCTTGTAAAATTAACTCCTTAAGGCCTTAAAGGGGCATCTCACAAGGCAGATTAACAAATGTGAAGACATGAGTAATCAAACTCCAGTTAATTATGCAGCACTGGAAAACTATCTTAAGCTTACACGGAACAAATATGACCGTGTGTTGCAACAAATGAAACAGTATCAAGATTTACTTAACGTTCTAGTATTGATGAAGATACGATGAACAACATTCTCCAAGAACACTCTGATTATGAAGATGCAATGTTTGAACAATTACAACGTTATGAAGATTTGATAACGCCCATAAGGCCAATATAAATGTTGCAGCTACAACTACCCAGAATCAGACAGCACCAGAAGTCAAATTACCATCACTCAGTCTCCCAACTTTTTCTGGAACAGAGGACGAGAATTGGGACAATTTCTGGAGCAAATTTGTCGATTCTGTGGATTCTAATGTCAATGTACCAAAGACGACAAAGTTTACGTATTTACAGAGTGTCTTGAAGGATGAAGCCTTTCAGGTAGTCTGTAATCTGAATCACACAGATGACGATTATGACAATGCTGTACAACTACTCAAGGACAACTATGCGAAGCCTGAAAGGACTATCAGAATTTTAACCCAGAAGCTGTTAGATATTAAACATCCAAATAATACAGCAGTCTCACTCCAAGCCTTTAGATTGGAGCTTGAGTCTTTGCTTAAGGCACTTAAAAATAAAGTAAACTTGGATGAATCAGACTGGATAATCCAAGTCCATATGACTCGCAAATTACCCAGGGACATCCTGGATAAGTTGTTTGTGTTGTATGGAAAGTCATATCTGACAGTAACAGAGATTACAAAGGGGTTACAAACCATCATAGAACGAGAAAGAGTTATCCCAGATGAAAAAGCGACATCTAAACCTTCGTCTACTACTAATAGTAAACAACAGAGTACAAACAGTACTCCAAACAAATCTAAAACAACTTCTCCCTCCCAAAGTGGAGACAAGGCAGTGTGGGCACATACGCAGTTGGTACCTCCAAACCTACAGGTAACGCGTCACCCAAATCGGTGACTCCTCAAGATACTGTTAACGTCTGGAGACCATGTCTGTTCTGTGAACAATCACATTCCATGTACAATTGCAGACGATACCCCGATCGTGCAACACGCATAAAACGACTCAAGGAGATACATAGATGTACCAAGTGTATAAGGGAACATCATCCCGACAGCTGCACATCAACAATACGCACCTGTTATAGGTGCCATAAGGGTCAACACCATACAGCACTTTGTGGGGATTCAAGTACAAAGTCTGCCAAACCACAGGAGGAGGAAGGAACTAACACCTCAGTACAGCTTTGTACTGTGCTACCTGACATAAGTGTTTTCTCAACAAGGTCTAAACATAAATCAGCTCTACCTACTGCACGATTGATCATTAGAAATGGAGAGAACAAAGCCACCGTACGTGGATTATTTGATCAAGGGTCCCAATTGACCTTTATATCCAAAGAGTTGGTAGATACCCTGAAACTTACACCTGTAGAGGAGACACGAATAAACATAGCAGGATTCCTGACTGACTCAGGAGCCCGAGTTTTCAAGGTAGTACAACCCAAAGTACGATTAGGAGGTTACGAACAAAATGTACAAGCTCTAGTAGTAGATAGATTCCCAACAGATCTGTATGTATATGGTCTGGGGACAACAGCCAAATTCCTAGAAAAAAGGGAATTCATTTGGCTGATAAAATCACAACAGATAACCTTTCCAATATTGGAATCCTTATGGGATCAGATGTCTACCATAAGTTTATCAAAGGAAAGGAATACAAACACGGTATGAACGTGTTACCATCTGCAGGTGGCTATTTGCTAACAGGCCCTGTATTACGGCTAAACCAACCCGCACCTGTAGAACACCAACATGCCAACCCAGTAATGGTTGCATGACTAGGAGACCAGTCTCCACTGCAACTCAGAGACATGTCCGAGGAAGAGCTTGATCCCCCTGTACACAAGTTATGGGACCTGGCAACTCTCGGCATTGTCCCTGAACAACCTAGCCCAGATGATGACTGGACTTACAAACAATACCTGGACTCAGTTATATACAGAGATAATCAATACTGGGTCAGGTTACCATGGAAGCTGAATCACCCTCAGCTACCCGTCAACCATTTTATGGCACAAAACCAATTGAGATCACAGGTGTTGCGCTTACAAAGACAACCTGAGAACTTGAAGTTGTACCATGAAATAATACAGAAGCAACTCGATGACAAATTTATCGAAGTTGTTACAAATGATAACCCAAAGGAAGGTCACTACTTACCACATCATTGTGTACAGAAGAATTCTGCAACTACCCCATTACGGATAGTATTTAATTGCAGTGCTAAAATGAGGCCGAGTAGTGTTTCGTTAAACGACTGTCTTCAAACTGGCCCTAGCCTAACACAAAGGCTTTACGACGTGCTGTTAAAGTTCCGTATTGGGACTTATGCATATACGGCCGACATCAGCAAGGCATTCCTTAGGGTAGGTCTTCAAGAAGAAGACCGGAACTACACAAAGTTCCTATGGATTAAGGATCCTAACGATCCGAACAGTGAATTAATCACTTACCGGTTTGCCTCTGTCCTTTTTGGCGCCACGTCATCTCCTTTTCTGCTCCAAGCTACCTTGGATACGCACTTGAAGAAGTCCAATAGCCCAAACAAGACGGAAATTAGCAAAAACCTGTATGTGGATAATTTTCAAGGTACAACCAACAGTGAAAGTAAACTGTTGGACATATACCATGAGGCCAATCGAGAATTAATGGGAGCCAATATGCCTCTCCAATCTTGGGTCTCTAACAATGAAAAATTAAATCAACTGATCTCAACTGAATTTCCCGATTACCAGGTACCCGAGATGACAAAGGTACTAGGTGTCGAATGGAACACGACAACAGATCAGTTGACAATCAAGTCAGTGGAGCCTGATACCACTAACTTAACAATGAGAAAATTACTATCACAAGTCAGCAAACCCTTCGACCCATTAGGACTATTAAGCCCAGTACTGATTAATGGGAAGTTGATAATACAGGAATGTTGGCAACAAAAGATAGGCTGGGATGATCTTCTAACACCTGCCCTACAAGAAAAATGGCAAGGGTTAGTAAAAGATTTAAGTACCCTAGAGTCTGTCAAGTTCCCCAGGAACACAGTAGTAAATGAAAAAGAACCAATTAAGCTACATGTATTTTGTGATGCCTCAGGAAAGGCTTATGGCACAGTAGCTTACCTGGTCACAAATGGGCAAGCCAATTTGCTCACATCAAAGGCCAGAGTGGCACCTTTAAAGAAAAGATCACTGCCACAACTGGAATTAACAGCCTTACTGTTAGGAGTAAGATTGGCTCATTATTTGATCAAGGCCTTACGCCACATCCACTTTAAAGAAACAGTAGTTTGGTCAGATAATGAGGCAGTGCTACAGTGGGTTAAGAACAATAACAGTAAGAATCCTTACGTGAGTAACCGCGTTAAGGAAATACGAGAGTTGTCAGCAGGGTATAAACTAAGATATGTACCCACAAAAGAGAATCCAGCTGACTATCTCTCCCGAGGACTGACTTTACGGCAATTAACAAAGGCAGAGATGTGGTTCAATGGACCTCAGTGGCTAATCAGCGACCAGTGGCCTGAACAAAAGCCACAAGTCATTGTGACCAATGTTACTGTTCCCACTGAGAACCCAGAACCACCTCGGACTTTGGTAATTGATCCTACTCGGTACTCTGAACTGAACAAACTTATAGGTGTCACCCAAGTAGTGTTTGATTTTCTAAAGAAAATAGGAATCAAGCATAAATTCCCTAATGCCCTAAGGTATTGGGTCAAAAGAGCTCAGATCGACACATTCGGGACAGAATTTGACAATGTTCCAAAGAAGCTACAACATGATCTGGGTCTCTGGTTAGACACTGACAATTATAACATAATCAGATGCGGAGGCCGCTTACAGCACGCTGACATAGATTTGGAAGCAAAAAATCCAATATTGCTCCCTCGTCACCACATAGTAAGCAAACTAATTGTGTTACATATACACAAATACTGCACTCTGCATGGTGGGGTATTAGATACTCTCACAGACTTAAGACAACAGTACTGGCTACCCCAAGGTAGACAGACAGTAAAATCAATAATCAAATCCTGTGTTGTTTGCCGGAGATACGAGGCCAGAGTGTGTCCATATCCTGGCCCTCCTCCACTTCCGAAGGAACGAGTCGTACATATTCGTCCCTTTGAGACAACAGGAGTAGATTTCACAGGAGCACTAACACTTACAGGCACTAAAGACAAGAAACCAGTAAAAGCTTACATCTGTCTTTTTACTTGTGCCACAACAAGGGCAGTCCATCTAGAAGTGACTCCCGATATGAGTGCCGAAGCATTCTTACAGGCTTTCCGCAGGTTTGCTTCACGTAGATCCTGTCCTAAGTTAATGATCTCAGACAATGGGTCCAACTTAGTGGCAGGAGAAGCATGTCTGAGGAAAATCTGGACACACCCAAAGGTACGCACAGCCCTAAATCAACGGCAGTGCCATTGGAAATTCATACCTCCCAGAGCACCATGGCACGGAGGCTTCTATGAACGCATGGTTGGTACGGTAAAACGTTCTCTACGGAAAACCCTACACCGCCAAAAGATTGACCTGCAGGAGCTTCAAACAGTAGTCATAGAGATAGAAGCACGAGTCAATAACCGACCACTTACCTACCTCTCTGATGATGTTTTGCAGCGTGAACCATTAAGTCCAGCTCATTTGATGTATGGTAGACCTCTCAAAACACTTGTGTCCCTTACGGACGAGGAACCAGAGGATCCTTCATATGTCCAAGAGAGTGATTTGGTTCAACGTTTCAAACATCTATCAAGGGTGATAAGTCGGTGGAATGACGTATGGACTCGAGAATACCTTACAGCTCTGAGAGAGTATCATTACGGGGCAAACAACCCCTACAACAGAATTAACTTGAACCCTGGTGACATAGTTCTGGTGGATAGTGATGGACCACGCTCAGAGTGGCCTATAGGTCAAATAGTCTCTGTTCATCCAGACAGCCAGGGCATCTTGAGAATAGTGAAAGTAAAATGCCGAGGCAACACTACTCTCAAAACTTTAGAGAAATTAGTTCCTTTAGAACTGGCCAGGAACGAAGACGTACAGCGACTTCCAGCACCCGATACGCCAGTACGGGACATACGTCCCCAAAGGACTGCAGCTCAACAATGTAAACTCAAATTAAAGCAGCATTATAATTCTGAAGGAGAAGAATAAAGTGATCGCAGTCCTTACCGGGACTTCGACCCGTGTTCTTCCCCCCCGGAATTATGTCGGGAAACCGACACACACATAGTATAGTCTTCCCTTAACAGTATCCTCTTAAAATTAGAGAATGGGAGACTCCGTGACGTCATCGACGTCGCCGCAGTATTTACATTATTAAACCACTGTTCATACAACAGTTTAATGTCTAAATTGAATAAAAAAGTGTTCAATAAGACTGAATATAATTATTAACACCAAAATATAGCTTGATTCCCTTGTTAACGTAAATTTAACTTAGAAGTAGAACCACAATATTGGAACAAGGGAGGCAGAGCGTCTCTTACAGACGCCACGCTCACACGAAACAATAACAAGGAGGCTCGTGTGTGTTGTGTTAATGGCTACAAAGGAGACCTACTCTACCTTAAGAAACTGCCATATCAACACCACTACTACAAATAAGAGTACTCCAGTATCCGTCTTACCAAGTATTTGTTTATTATTCTAGTGCACTGTTTAATAGCAAATTTAAGGCGGTTATGATATATGGGAAACACCCAAATGTACGTGTACCCCATTTTTACAGCCCTCACATACCATGTTATACCTGTATTGATATGTTTAGGGAAATGTACTAACTCCTTGCATCCCAAACAGGTAAATTGTGACTTGGAGCAGCAAGTAGCTGAGCAGAGAGTTGAACTATAAACATGTACCTAGCTGTATGCCAGCCTTGTAGGCCTCCCACAGCCGCCATTATGTGCCACCATGAGGCACAGGGCCACACCCATTTGATGCAATAACAACACAGCCTTAGCAGGGCCAATACAACAAGTCCAGCTAAGACCCTTTGTTATATGTAGTAGTAGTATTCATAACTAGTAATAATTATTGAAATAATAGTAGATTAGACCACCATATGTGGTATGATAAAATATTAATAATTAAACTTAGGTAAACAATTGTAGTTTAAGAAGGAGCCATTACAAAGTGGTTTAAGCTACAAATTGTCCCTCCAATTTGTGTGAGATTAATTTCAGGCAGTTTTAACAAGTACATACAGTCCACTCAATTTCTTACCTACTAAGAAAAAATAAGATAAACTTTAATTTATTGAAGTCAATTAAAAGGAGATATACTGCCTGGAGTTTTTACCACACCTATGCACGTATTTAATAAGTCAATATTGACTATACGAATTTGCGAGGACGGGTTGGGGAATTATATACTGTGGGCGGGGTTTTCATCTAGTGAATCGAGGCTCTTGGGCCACCAGCTGTGGGAGCGGGCCGTCTCATCTTGGAGCAATCTTTCTAACATTGGATCCTCTAACATTTGGATGGTGGATAACCAAGCCATCAGGATAACACCCTGATGGCTTGGTGCTGCAGTCTGATGTTTAGTGGTTGTATGTTCAGGAGTTCATGGAGGTCCTGTACTGTCTGATCATATGGTGGACGGTGTTTTGCTGCTTTCCTTAGCGCCTTATTTTGCACTGCTTGTAGTTTCTGCATGTTAGTTTTCTTTATGGTGTAGTGGTACTGGGGGATACTCTAGATGTGGCCGAACTAGAGCCTTATATTGGTGGATCTGAATGCTAGTACTGAGGCTTCGGAATCTTCTCAATTTCCTAATGCTGCTTTGGCTTTGTTTAGTCGGTCCCTTACATGAGTTTGTATCCCTATTCTATTTATCATAAGTCCCAGTATTCTGCCTGCCTCCGCAAGGATCGGATGGTTGTCAAGGATGATGGGGTCCGGGTTTCTTTTCGCAATGTGTATTATCTGAAACTTTTGTTTGTTGGTGCTAATTTTCCATTGCTTCTCAAAGTTGTTTGAGTTCAATTGCTGCCTTGGTCTTGTCGGCTAGTAGCGGCTTTGATGGTCCCGGTTGGCAAATTATTTGGGTGACATCGTCAGCGTATGTGATGTATTCTCCATGTTGGGGTAGGTCAGCTGTATATATGTTGAATAGAGTGGGGGAGAGGCAGCTTCCTTGTGGTACTCCACTTTTGAGTTCTATTACTTCACCCATGTAGCTGCCGATATTAAGCCTAACAGTTCTGTTGTCTATAAAGCTGCAGAGAGTAGCAGTAAATCTCTCAGGAAGTCCTTGTTCAGATATCTTATATTTTAGGCCTGTGTGCCACACTTTGTCGAAGGCTTTCGAAACGTCTCTAAGCACTATATTACACTGATCTATTTTCGACACTGCGTTGGCTATATGCTGATAGATCAGGGCTATAGCTGTATGGGCCCCTCTGTGGTTTCTATTCCCCTGAAGGTTTTTGATTCCCCTGAAGTAGGGAAACAGTTAGGAAGGGTTCGGGATGGGTGGACCTAGGAAGGGGGACCTGGGGGATCCGGAGTATGTAGGGGCTGGGAGGATCTGGTACGGGGAGGGTGGTGGAGGGCGGGCGGGCTTGGTGGGGGAGAAGAGAGTTTGGGGGGGAGAGTGAGAGGGGGAGGCTTTGGGGAGTGAGAGTGAGTGAGTGAGTGAGTGAGTGAGTGTGAGAGTGTGAATGTGAATTCACGTAGTTGTGCTTGCGAGGGTTAAGCTCTGCTCGTCCCGCCTCTCAACTGTCACCAACTACTATTTTTTTTTTACACTCTCCCCCCCCCCCTCCTTGCAGGACATCCCCCCCCCCTCCTCCAGACCGGACCCCCCCCCCACCACCATTATCTGCATCACGTGACGACCGACGGTACGGCTACAATGTGTCTCCATTTCCTGGGTGCGACAACACCACACAGAGGTCTGGAGCGGGGCCCCCTCCACGACCCCAACCCCCTCCCCCGACTCATCTCCCCAGAGGCATCTCCCCAGCCTCCCCTGTCTCCCCCCAGCCTCCCCCCCCTCCAGTTTCCACACACGCGGTAAGCAGTATATTAGACCTACGCTAAATAGTCTAACTGTTTCTTTCATTCACATTCACTAAATACGTTCCCAGTTCCTCTATTTTATCTTAATGCTAACAAATATATTTGCTTTCCCTAGGCTCTCGGTAGTACAGTTGGCTTTGCTCTTGACTCACAATCTGGGGATCCTGGGTTCCATTCCCGGGCGGGACACGAATGGTTGGGCACGTTTTCTTTCACCTAATGCCACTGTTCACCTAGCAGTAAAGATTGGTACCCGGGAGTTAAGTGTAGTGGGCGTTGCATCCTGGCGAAGATCACAAGTTCAACTTTGGACGTTCTCATTCACTCACCCTGTGAGTGAGTGAACGTTTGGTGGAACATCCATACAAGCCTAAAGTACATAAATATATATGCATAGGCTTCCAGTCCTAGAAAAAAATAGTTATTAATAATAATATATCGTGTTGGCCCGAAACGCTATGTGTACTAGTGGCGTTAGGTATTGTATGTACTACCTCTATCTTTTAATCTAATAGAATGTTTGTACTGTAACTCTGCAACTATGTATGTACTTTTCCTATATAAATTATTATTATTATTATCATCATCATGTGGTGTGTAGTATAACATATCCCACATTGTGCTCAGTAACCGGTGAGGTACGTGTAGTGGTGCCTCAGAGCTGGCCGCCTCAGAGAGCTGGCCGTTCAATTGCTCTTTCACATTACGTCACTTTTGGCTCGTATCAACACTCGCTAAAAATGGATGTAATTCGAAAATGAAAAATATTTTAAAATAATTTTTTGGTTTTCCAAAACGGTGAGTTAAGGGTCCTCTTTTAGGTTAGGAGGGCAGGAAGTTATCCTAAGGATTCAAAACGTCATGAAAACCGTTAATTGAAAGTTTCCTCTCTTAACCTAACCGAGTAAGCCAGTGGACTCACAACAGACAACGAGACAGAACGTCATCTTCGTAAGCAGATTCCATTTCAAATTACGCCCATTTTTGGCCAGGTTGTGTACCATCCTGCTCCCTCCTCGTGGACTCCAACTCCAGCACATCTCCAACACCTCCTCCTAATATTTCCCAGATGTTGACTATGACTGTTGACTCTTGTACTGCAGGATGTACAGTTCAGCCGTTCACAATAACTTGGCTATTTTAGTGTTCACATCATGGGAGTGTCCGGTGTGCGCACGTTCTCCAGGGCGGTAATGGAGCACCTCGTGTGAGGCTGTAGTCCGCCTCTACATAGTACTCGGGAACATTAAATGGAACCGTCATTGGTTTGGTGCTTCTTGCCCGAAAGGTCTTGCTATCTATTCTACTAATTTCTTCCAATTGTGGCATTTTCCATAATGTGTTTTGTTATATACAAGTTCTCCTGGTAAGGTTACTCTCGGGTGTGGAAGAAAAGAAGTTTACAAGTGGGGAAGATAGCTGTGGGAAATTTTACCCACCATATCAATATTTTCATCTAAGAAATGTAGTATTTCTATATCATATCAAAATCATATCGAATCATATCAAAATCATATCAGAATCACAATAGATTCATTATACATCTTGATCCTAGATAACAATGCCACTATGATCACGTACGCCATAGGGTCCTATAGGTGCCTACGTGACTTTGTGCATGATCTCTCAAGGATCCAGAAGCTTCTAGAAGGATTTCTTAATTAAAAAACTTTTGGAACATGATTCGATTTTCGGTAAGGATTATAAATCGAATCCTTAATAAGAATCAGTGGTACTATCAAGTACTACTTATAATCTTTAAATCTAATTATAATTATCTTTATAATCTAATTATATTATAATCACATCTTATCTCAATCATAAGTCTAGACAGTAAAAACAATCAATCAATATTCATAGAAGACTACCGTGCTCATGGTGCATGCGGGGGGGGGGGGGGGGCGATGGCTGGGCTCTCACAACCTGTCCTCTTAAAAAGACGTTGCTTTTGGCCGTTTGCCCGTATGGCCGAATATGGACGTAATCTGAACATAAAAAAAATGAAAATAAATTTGGGATTTTTTTTTCAACAACAGTAAGTTAAGGGTCCTCTGATAGGTTAGGTGGGCAGGAAATTCTCATAAAGTTTCAAAACGGTATGAAAAACGTTAGTGGAAAGTTGCCTCTTCTTAGCTTGGCGAGTAAGCCGGACGACTCAAACAGAAAACAGAACAGTACGTCACTTTTGTGAGTCGATTTCATTTCAAATTGCGTCCAAATTTGGCCATAGCGCGCATACGAGCCAAAACTGGCGTTATTTTCAAAAGGACGGGTTGGGGAGAGAAGCGCCCACCACACCCCGCGGCCAGAAAGCGTTTGTTTACAAAAGAGTGATGGAGCCTTAGCGAACATTATTTAGCTCAGGACACCTTATCAAATTATCTTTATCACCAGTGAACACACTCTAGAACTGGGGGAGTACGTGGACAATATCTACAAGACAATATCTACAAGGAAAATTCCTAGAACATTTATATCAAATAAGAGTGTATAGTGGAGCACACAGTGACTGTCTCCACCTCCACCCTCATCTTTCTGCAACTGCAATTAAAGAAAAATCAAGTAGCAACGTTACAAGAAGACATCTACAGCAAAGCTGTTATATAAAATATCGTGCCTAAACTCACGACAAGAGAGTTATCCAGTCTGGCACACTGTTAGACAGGCACCCGGCATTCAAAGAAGTATATTGAAGGTTATTTAATATATTAATTGGCCAATTGTATGCTTGTATGACTTTAATATATTAAATAAGTCTGTCTGTCGGTTATAAAGCGAGGCAACGCCTCATATTTCAGTAAGTTTATTAATATTGTAGTGCAGCATTTGAATCTTTAAGCACCAAACCTCATAAGTGTCCATGGTGCAAGAAATGATTCAACCACGGTAAACAAACCTCATGAGTGTCCATTGTGTGGGAAAAGATTCAATCAAGCTGACTGTACCTCATCATATAAATTGAATATAAATACATCTGCATATATACTTGAATATATAAATTAAGTTAACAATTGCTTAATTAGTTATTTTTAAGTTATCATATAAGCTCATTTAATTGAATATAATTTCTAGTACTTAGTTAACAGTACTTGAACTACATTTAATGTCATTTATCATACTGATACAATTTAAATTGTTGTTTATAGTATAAGAATATATTGGCTGTTAATAGTTATGGTGCTAGGCTAGACTATGTATGTTTAAATCCCTGATTTAAACAGAGCCAGTGTTCAGCATAGAGCTGAATTTATTAAATCTTATCCTTGTATAAAATACAAGCTGATATGAGATACCTGTCGGCAGGTGGACTGTGAATCTTCAATCAACCTATCAACTAATTCACCCCACCCGCCCCTTACAGCCCACAATCTGTCATTAGGAAAGAGGAGCTAGGATTTACGACCCTAGCTAGAGACTTTAGTTGAATTAATTTGCACAGTAATTTTTAATTTAGTTCAATACAAGTCCCTGGTAGTTCTTCTCTCATATCAATCCCAGCAGGTTTTTCCCACAATAGCAGTGATGAGACGGGCTTGGCAGGCTTGGCCTAAACTAGGCTGGCGCAGACATTAATGGTCTCGATCAATGGCACTATGATGTCTGCGTTGAGGTGCTATGAATCACTGAGCTGTACTCGCCTAGCTGAGCTTGCAGGGGTTGAGCTTCAGCTCTTTGGTCCCGCCTCTCAACTGGTGGACAGATTACTGTAATGGTGTGTGTGTGTGTGTGTGTGTGGTGAGTTTCAAGAACATCTGTCAGGTGAGTACGGCGGGTTCACCATAGCCGGTGCTGCTTGCAACGTTTTGTTCCAGTGGCTGAATGTAACACAACACAAACAGGTATGGAGGTGATGGCCCCACCTCCACAGGCTGTGTAACAAAGACACATTTTCCGCTACACAGACACTCCTCAACACCCAACATTATCACCCCTCCCTCCTCCTCCCTCTTTATTCCTCTCCCTCTCCCACACTGGACCAGTCGTTTGAACATTGAACAAGACGACGCGTTTAATTAATAACCTGGGCTCGTGACAAGACGTTCCTCGTTATGATAAGAAAATCGAACGAACGAACGAACGAACGAACGAACGAACGAACGAACGAACGAACGAACGAACGGACGGACGAACGGACGGACGAACGGACGGACGAACGGGGAGAGAGAGAGAGAGAGAGAGAGAGGAGAGAGAGAGAGAGAGAGAGAGAGAGAGAGAGAGAGAGAGAGAGAGAGAGAGAGAAAAGCGACCATTAGCGAGTGCTAACAGTCTGGGTTTGCCATTGTCGCCTTCACCAGTCACGAGGTGGTGGTAATTACGATGACCATTTTGCCTCAATAGACGCGTTTATTGGGCAGCGTAACTCATCCTGTGAGTGGCCACACCACCATAGTGACAGTAATGGGCAGCGTCACTCATCCTGTGAGTGGACACACCGCCATAGTGACAGTATTGGGCAGCGTCACTCATCCGTGAGTGGACACACCCGCCATAGTGACAGTATTGGGCAGCGTCACTCATCCTGTGAGTGGACACACCACCATAGTGACAGTATTGGACAGCGCCACTCATCCTGTGAGTGAACACACCGCCATAGTGACAGTATTGGGCAGCGCCACTCATCCTGTGAGTGGACACACCGCCATAGTGACAGTATTGGGCAGCGTCACTCATCCTGTGAGTGGACACACCGCCATAGTGACAGTATTGGGCAGCGTCACTCATCCTGTGAGTGGACACACAGCCATAGTGACAGTATTGGGCAGCGCCACTCATCCTGTGAGTGGACACACCTGCACATAGTGACAGTATTGGGCAGCGCCACTCATCCTGTGAGTGGACACACCGCCATAGTGACAGTATTGGGCAGCGCCACTCATCCTGTGAGTGGACACACCGCCATAGTGACAGTAATGGGCAGCGCCACTCATCCTGTGAGTGGACACACCGCCATAGTGACAGTATTGGGCAGCGCCACTCATCCTGTGAGTGGACACACCGCCATAGTGACAGTATTGGGCAGCGCCACTCATCTGTGAGTGGACACACCGCCATAGTGACAGTATTGGGCAGCGTCACTCATCCTGTGAGTGGACACACGCCATAGTGACAGTATTGGGCAGCGTCACTCATCCTGTGAGTGGACACACCCCATAGTGACAGTATTGGGCAGCGTCACTCATCCTGTGAGTGGACACACCACCATAGTGACAGTATTGGGCAGCGCCACTCATCCTGTGAGTGGACACACCGCCATAGTGACAGTATTGGGCAGCGTCACTCATCCTGTGAGTGGACACACCGCCATAGTGACAGTATTGGGCAGCGCCACTCATCCTGTGAGTGGACACACCGCCATAGTGACAGTATTGGGCAGCGCCACTCATCCTGTGAGTGGACACACCGCCATAGTGACAGTATTGGGCAGCGCCACTCATCCGTGAGTGGACACACCGCCATAGTGACAGTATTGGGCAGCGTCACTCATCCTGTGAGTGGACACACCGCCATAGTGACAGTATTGGGCAGCGCCACTCATCCTGTGAGTGGACACACCGCCATAGTGACAGTATTGGGCAGCGCCACTCATCCTGTGAGTGGACACACCGCCATAGTGACAGTATTGGGCAGCGCCACTCATCCTGTGAGTGGACACACCGCCATAGTGACAGTATTGGGCAGCGTCACTCATCCTGTGAGTGGACACACCGCCATAGTGACAGTATTGGGCAGCGCCACTCATCCTGTGAGTGGACACACCGCCATAGTGACAGTATTGGGCAGCGCCACTCATCCTGTGAGTGGACACACCGCCATAGTGACAGTATTGGGCAGCGCCACTCATCCTGTGAGTGGACACACCGCCATAGTGACAGTATTGGGCAGCGCCACTCATCCTGTGAGTGGACACACCGCCATTGTGACAGTATTGGGCAGCGTCACTCATCCTGTGAGTGGACACACCGCCATAGTGACAGTATTGGGCAGCGCCACTCATCCTGTGAGTGGACACACCGCCATAGTGACAGTATTGGGCAGCGCCACTCATCCTGTGAGTGGACACACCGCCATAGTGACAGTATTGGGCAGCGCCACTCATCCTGTGAGTGGACACACCGCCATAGTGACAGTATTGGGCAGTGCCACTCATCCTGTGAGTGGACACACCGCCATAGTGACAGTACTGGGCAGCGCCACTCATCCTGTGAGTGGACACACCGCCATAGTGACAGTATTGGGCAGCGTCACTCACCTGTGAGCGGACACACCGCCAGTGACAGTATTGGGCAGTGCCACTCATCCTGTGAGTGGACACACCGCCATAGCAGCATGTACAACACTCCCCAATAGGAAGAAAACCCGCTGGGTGTTCATCCTGTCACTTGTACCCAGACACAGCTGGGACTTGCTAAACTGTCTCATGAACAGCTCCTCAAACAAGAAGATTAACATCTATCAACCCTTAAAAGCTTACGTTATCTTGCGGGTGCAAAATGGGGAAATCTTTTAAGAACAGTATCAATATTTGACAAATAGTGTTTTCCTAACTCAAACAATGTGGGGTTTATTATTCTACACATACTTCTAATGTCTCTCAGGTGTTCACATTCACGTAGATAGTGGTCAAGGCGGTGTCCATCACTCTCACCACAGATTCTGCAACTTCGCTGATCAACTGTTGTTTCCATTCCATATCTCCATGGATATTTGTATCCAAGACGGATTCTCGCTATTACTGATTCTCTCCCGCGTCCTCCTCCTCTTCGGCCATAATGATTGGATTGCCAGCTGCAACCATGTTGTACCATCGTACAGATTCACTGGTTGTGCTTCTATCCTCCTTTCCTCAGTTACCTTGTCACGTTGATGTTGCCTGACAATACCTCTAATTTGTAGAGAGTCTTGGGTATGAAGTATTCAATATGGTCTCCTTCAGCAGCCAGCACATCTGCTCGTTCATTCCCACATATTCCAACATGGGAGGGGATCCACAGAAACTTGATGACTCTTCCCTGATTGGTAAGTACTCTCACAGCTCTCTTAATTTCAGCGACTATTGCAAGATTTTCTGCCCGATTTTTACTTAGGCTTTGCAGTGCTGCTTTTGAATCGGTGCAAATCACTGCACCATTAGTGTTCCGTTCAAGAAACCTTAACGCCATAACAATGGCAGTTAGCTCTGCTTGCGTTGAAGAGGCATAGTTCTCAATACGTGCTTTTTCTTCATTTCTGCGTTAAAGTATTATCCTTGATTACCGTGTAATGCTGCACCAGCCCTGCCATTGACAGGATTAGATGACCCGTCAGTGTAGATTTGATCTAGTTCATCTCCGGCTTCTTTATAATTTTCCTCGAGATACTTGTGCCTCATTTCTTGTGGTCATGCTGGATTTTTTCATTGCCATTTCATTGATGATATCTTGCATGAGTNCTCCCTCCTCCTCCTCCTCTTCGGCCATAATGATTGGGATTGCCAGCTGCAACCATGTTGTACCATCGTACAGATTCACTGGTTTGTGCTTCTATCCTCCTTTCCTCAGTTACCTTGTCACGGTGATGTTGCCTGACAATACCTCTAATTTGTAGTAGAGTCTTGGGTATGAAGTATTCAATATGGTCTCCTTCAGCGCCTTCAGCAGCCAGCACATCTGCTCGTTCATTCCCACATATCTCAACATGGGAGGGGATCCACAGAAACTTGACGACTCTTCCCTGATTGGTAAGAACTCTCACAGATCTCTTAATTTCAGCGACTATTGCAAGATTTTCTGCCTGATTTTTACTTAGGCTTTGTAGTGCTGCTTTTGAATCGGTGCAAATCACTGCACCATTAGTGTTCCGTTCAAGAAACTTTAGCGCCATAACAATGGCAGTTAGCTCTGCTTGCGTTGAAGAGGCATAGTTCTCAATACGTGCTTTTTCTTCATTTCTGCGTTGGAAAGTATTATCCTTGATTACCGTGTATCCTGCACCAGCCCTGCCATTGACAGGATTAGATGACCCGTCAGTGTAGATTTGATCTAGTTCATCTCCGGCTTCTTTATAAATTTCCTCGAGATACTTGTGCCTCATTTCTTGTGGTATCATGTTGGATTTTTTCATCGCCATTTCATTGATGATGATCTTGCATGAGTCATCCTCCAGGGAGGTAACCTCTCTACAGGCAGGAGCTCACGGGCTTGCTCAAGCAGGTGAAGCTCTTCGAGGTAGCAGACTGATCTGTGATGCCATTTTTTGCTTCTCCTGTTTCCCCCTGAAAGTAGCACAGAGCTCAGTTTTTTCTTAGCAATATCATTGTAATGGGGATCTCTGGCGATCCTAATTGCAAGCTTAGCATTCAGCTCCTGAATTCTGCTTTTAACACTGGGAAGGGACAACTCCTCTCGTAGATTAGACGTTTTGGCAGTTCTTGGAACTCCAAGAATGATTCTCATGGCTTCATTTTGAATGCTTTCAAGCCTTTTCATATCGCTTTGGGAGTAGGTGCACAGAACTGGTGCGGCATAGTCTATGACGGAGCGCACATAGGCTGTGTACATCATTTTAAGCACGGCAATAGAGGCTCCATGTCCATTCCAGGTCATAGCTTTCAGTGCCCTGAGTCGACTTTTGCATGTTCCTATGAGTTGATTGAGCTCCTCTTTCTTCCCCTTGTTAGAGCCGACAGTGACGCCAAGATACCGATAGTGGTCAACCCATTCAAGTGTTACACCATTAATTTGCAGTTCTTCATTTGCTCTCCGCTTGTGATGGGAGTATGCCTTCGTCTTGTTTGTGGAGAGAGTGAAACCGAGCTCAATACACTTCCTTCCAAGGAGTTCAATGGACTGTTCAATTTTTCCCAAGGTGGGAGCTTGTATTAGAACATCATCTGCATATCCCACTTGTTGTGTTCCTTCCGGAAATCAATATTTGCAATGGCGTTCATAAGTACATTGAATAGTGTAGGGCTTAAGACTCCGTTCCACAAAGTGACGTAAGAACGTTGTGTGAGAAGGTATTAACGCCACAAACTGTGTAGTTAGCGTGTGGGTGCCGGGATGAACAGCCAGTCATCTGGGCTGCCACAACATGTTCTCCACAGACGGCAGCAGCAGCAGCAGCAGCAGCAGCAGCACCAGCAGCAGCAGCAGCAGCAGGAGGAGGAGGAGGCTGGCAAACTCCTCCTCCTTGAATTCCTCAATATTCTTGGAGTCCCCAGAACAGAGGTGTGAGGTGTGTCATGGTTATCAAATCAAAATGTTTATTCAGGTAAAAGTACAGACAGACAGGATGAGTTAGAAACATAATGTTGGATTTCTAGGTAGAGCTGTTATATGTTACTCTCGTTAACGTTAAAACGCTTGTCCCCCCTCCACCCCCCCCTCCGTCTCTGTCTGTCTGTCTGTGTCTATCTGTCTGTCTGTCTGTCTGTGTCTATCTGTCTGTCTCCTTACCCTCACCTACCCCACCTAGCCTCGGAATCACTTCCAAGAGTTATGTAAGCAACGTAGAATGTCTGTACGTTCGTATCCATATGCAACAAGGTGTACGCACGGCTATCTTCGTGAAAGAGCACGCCTGCACGCATATACTCGTACATGGCGTACCCTGTCTGCAGGCACGAGGAGAGAACTGCACGAGGATGAAGGCCATGCCACACGAAGCAGCAACTATACAACAGGAGAGAGAGAGAGGTTATCTTGAGATAATTTGATTGATCAAATCCCTATAGGGAAAGGGAAAGAGACCCTAGGGAAAGGGAAAGAGACCCTAGGGAAAGGGAAAGAGACCTAGGGAAAGGGAAAGAGACCCTAGGGAA
Source organism: Procambarus virginalis (assembly GCA_020271785.1). Classification (NCBI taxonomy): domain Eukaryota; kingdom Metazoa; phylum Arthropoda; class Malacostraca; order Decapoda; family Cambaridae; genus Procambarus; species Procambarus virginalis. The sequence continues at coordinate 26,291 of WNGS01165159.1, read as the reverse complement.
AGGAAAGAGACCCTAGGGAAAGAGGGGATCTCTTTCCCTAAGGAAAGGAGTGGGCTGTTGACTTGTATATTCCTTTACAAGAAATATTTTAACAGTTTCGCATGAGAGACTTAATACAAGCTTCAGCTACCAGACTGGCGTAACTGACGCTCGCGGGTTAGTAAGTTAGGGTTCGGGGTGAGTCTGGCTCTGCAAGGAAGCAACAGCTCAAGAAGAGAGGTGGTGATAGTTTTCAGGGAGGATCGGTTGTCGTGAAGCGGTCCGTTCGGGACGGACGGGCTCAGGTTGCGTGCTGTGAGCAGGTCGAGTTGTTCGTGACGCAGAGCTCGGTGTTGGCGGAGCGCCGTATGCTACGTGTCGGGACGCAGAGCTCGGTTTGCGTGACGCAGGAGCTCGGTGTTGGCGGAACGCAGCTCGGTGTTGGCGTGACACACAGCTCGGTGTTGGCGTGACACACGTCGTTTGCACGCTCGGTGTTGGCGTGACACAGAGCTCGGTGTTGGCGTGACAGCAGAGCTCGGTGTTGGCGTGACACGCGAGCTCGGATGTTGGCGTGACTATTGGGTCGGTTGTTGGCGTGACACACAGCTCGGTGTTGGCTGACACACGAGCTCTGTGTTGGCGTGCGCAGAGGGCTCATGGGTGTGGCAGGGACGCTCGGTGTTGGCGTGCACCATCGTGTTACTGGCGTGACGAGTCAGTTGGCGTGACGCAGGGCTCGGTGTTGGCGTGATACGCAGGCCGCTATGTATGTGACGCAAATGTTCTGATATGCGTCCAACTACTCCGACCCGAAACACAAGCTCCGAGTACGCGAATTTCGCCGATGATACAGAAGTTGATTCAAATAATTTAGAGCGCTGTAGTTGGCGTGTCAGATGCGCGAGGGGCGCACATGCGAGAGGGTAATGGTAGATTGGTGCTACTGATCTTCTGTCGCAGGTAATGCGGCGTTTCTCAGGATCACGAAGACAGAGATGAAGGTGGGCCAAAAGTCCACGAAGCTCAACCACCGCAACCACAACCTAGGCGAGATACACAGAGCTAGGTGAGATACACACGCGCACTAACCTCCAGGCAGAAACGAGGGGGTTAGTCTTGAGAGATTTCGGGCTTTAGTGTCCCCCGTGGCATCGGTCCTCGACCCCAACGGCCTC
>WNGS01165159.1:2839-13727 GCA_020271785.1 Procambarus virginalis | reverse complement strand
CAAAGATTGTGAAAAGATGTACAGGATCGTAAGTACTTGGTTAGGCACCATTCCTTACCCCCGTCCCCATCCCAAATCCTTATCCTGACCCCCTCCCAGTGCTATATAGTCGTAATGGCTTGGCATTTTCCCCTGATAATTCCCTTCCTGCCTCCTTGTCCGTGTGTGTTTGTGTACTCACCTAGTTGTGCGGGGGTTGAGCTCTGGCTCTTTGGTCCCGCCTCTCAACTGTCAATCACTGGTGTACAGTTTCCTGAGCCTACTGGGCTCTATCATATCTACACTTGAAACTGTGTATGGATCAGCCTCCACCACATCACTGCCTAATGCATTCCATCCGTTAACTACTCTAGCACTGAAAAAAGCTCTTTCTAACGTCCATGTGACTCGAACCCGGAACCTCAGGACTACGAATCCGAAGTGCTGTCCACCTAGCTGTCAGGCGCCTGTCCGCTGTCAGGCACTGGTTAACTACTCTCTTATCTCTGGAACTTATTCTTACTCTACTGTGAAGACCTCCTGGAATTTCTTATTGAGTTCTTCGCACACTTCCTTGTTTTTGTAGTGAATCCTTCTGCCTCCATCCTTAATTTCATTACCTGTTCCTTTACTGTTTTTTTTTCTCCTGATGTGGCTATGGGCAATTTAGGCTGAGTCTTTGCCTTGCTTGCGATGTCATTTTCGTATTGCCCTTCCGCCTCTCTTCTCACCCTGACGTATTCATTCCTGGCGTTCTGGTATCTTTCCCTGCTCTCAAATGTCCTGTTATTTCTATAGTTTCTTCACCACCCTTGTACTTAGTTGCTTTGTTAGCTTACCTCTGTGTACTCACCTAATTGTGCTTGCGGGGGTTGAGCTCTGGCTCTTTGGTCCCGCCTCTCAACCGTCAATCAACGGTATGTGTGTGTGTGTGTGTGTGTATGTGTGTGTGTTAAGATTCAGTGATATGGACCAGAGTGTTGTAGTAAATAACTTGAAATGCATCCTACTCTGATCATCGCTTGATCTTCCACCCTCGTCTCTCTCTCTCTCTCTCTCTCCTCTCTCTCATCTCTCTCTCTCTCTCTCTCTCCTCTCTCCTCTCCTCTCTCTCTCTCTCTCTCTCTCTCTCTCTCTCTCTCTCTCTGAGTGAGAAGTCCCATCAGCCGACGCTGATGGGACTTTATCCACAAGTTTGGTCAATTCTTAAGTCAGTTCTGGGTGTTGCTTGCAGCAAGTGGGCGTGATGAAGCCTGGAGGGTGGCTGATGCCTCCTCCTGCCTCTCCCTCCCTTCCCCTCTCCTTACCCACTCTCCTTCCTAAACCCTCCCTCTCCTCTTCCAACTTCTCACGCCTCTACCCCCCCCCCCTCTCTTACCCTTCAATTCTTCACAACTCCGAGCCCTTCTAACTTTCTCTCTCTCCCTCGCTCTCCTTCCCATCTTTCCTCTACCTCACCCTGTTCCATGTCTTATTGATATGTTTTTTGTTTAATTCTATCTTCTCCCCTCCTTCAGTCTTGGATTTTCTTATATCTTTCTTCGGTCTCCTTCCTCCGCCTTGACCTGGGCTTGTTGGTCCTCCTCAGCGGTCTTCCTAAACCTTCCTGCTTCTCCCTCACCTGCTGCTCACTTCTACCTTCCCAGACATCAGTCTTGCCTCTATTACAGCACGAGGCACCTGGAGACACCTGGCGCAGGTGACGGCCTGGTAGGAGACCGTGTATTGTCTCCCAGCCAGCACCCGTGACGGGGACTCCTGGTACCACTTGATCACTGTCAAGAGCTCATTCCCCTAGGGTACTGTGACGTGCTTTGTTCACCAGGGTACTGTGACGTGCTTTGTTCACCAGGGTACTGTGAAGAGCTCAGTCCCCCAGGGTACTGTGACGTGCTTTGTTCACCAGGGTACTGTGAAGAGCTCAGTCCCCCAGGGTACTGTGAAGAGCTTAGTTCTCCAGGGTACTGTGAAGAGCTCAGTCCCCCAGGGTACTGTGAAGAGCTCAGTCCCCCAGGGTACTGTGACGTGCTTTGTTCACCAGGGTACTGTGAAGAACTCAATCCCCCAGGGTACTGTGAAGAGCTTAGTTCTCCAGGGTACTGTGAAGAGCTCAGTCCCCCAGGGTGCTGTGAAGAGCTTAGTTCTCCAGGGTACTGTGAAGAGCTCAGTCCCCCAGGGTACTGTGAAGAGCTTAGTTCTCCAGGGTACTGTGAAGAGTTCAGTCCCCCAGGGTACTGTGAAGAGCTTAGTTCTCCAGGGTACTGTGAAGAGTTCATCCCCCAGGGTACTGTGAAAAGCTTAGTTCTCCAGGGTACTGTGAAGAGCTCAGTCCCCAGGGTACTGTGAAAAGCTTAGTTCTTCAGGGTACTGTGAAGAGCTGAGTCCCCCAGGGTACTGTGAAGAGCTCTGTCCCCCAGGGTACTGTGAAGAGCTCAGTCCCCCAGGGTATTGTGAAGAGCTCAGTCCCCCAGGGTACTGTGAAGAGCTCAGTCCTCCAGAGTACTGTGCTTGCTCCAGTACTTTTTCTCATCCTCATATCGGACATAGACAAGAACACAACCTATAGCACTGTATCATCCTTTACAGATGACACTAGGATCTTCATGAGAGTAGGCAACATAGAGGACACGGCAAACCTCCAATTAGACCTAAATCAGATCTTTCAATAGGCTACAGAAAATTATATAGCATTTAATAAGGATATGTTGCAGCTCCTGCGCTATGCAAAAAATGAAAGTACAAAAACGGAAATACCGTAAAAAAACGCACTCAAATTATACCATAGAACGAAATGGCAATGTAAAGGATCTGGGTGTACTCATGTCGGAAGACCTTACCTTTAAAGAACACAATAAAGTAGCCGTCACAACTGCAAGAAAAATGACAGGTGGATAACAAGAACTTTTCACACTAGAGATGCTATACCGATGATGATACTTTTCAAGACGCTAGTGCTCTCTAGAGTGGAGTACTGCTGCACAATGACAATTTCAAAGCTGGAGAAATTGCTGACCTGGAGAGCGTGCAGAGATCCTTTACTGCTAGAATCCAATCAGAAAAACATCTAAACTATTGGGACCGACTAAAGAGCTTAAATCTGTATTCTCTTGAGCGCAGGCGGGAGAGATACATAATAATTTACACGTGGAAAATATTAGAGGGGCTGGTCCCAAACCTGCACAATCAGAGGCCCGAGACAGTTCAACACGCTTCCACTGCACATAAGGGACATAACTGGCCGACCCCTCACAGTGTTCAAGAGAGAACTGGATAAACACCTCCAAAGGATACCTGATTAACCAGGCTGTGAATCATACGTCAGGCTGCGAGCAGCCGCGTCCAACAGCCTTGTTGACAAGACCAGGTTTGGTCGGGGACCGGGCCGCGGGGACGTTCATCCCCGAAATCAATGCAAGGTGTCTTGATGTTGAACCCTCTCTACCACCTCTACCCCGCCTCTCTACCCGTCTCTTCCTCCCTCTCTACCCCCTCTCTACCCCCTCTCTACCCCCTCTACCCCCCCCCCTCTCTACCCCCTCTCTACTCTAGTGTGACATCCCCAGCCCTCGCCACCTCCCCCCCCCCCACCTACACTTCCCCTATCACTTACCACTGCCATCAGTCCCGCCCACCCACCACCCATTAAGCCCCATTACTACCACCATCACCCGTCACCCACCTCGTCCACTCCCCATTACCGCCCTGACAGCCCTTCTTCAGCACCCCCTTCCTCTCCTACCCTCCCCTTAGAGGAGACTGCATTAGTACCACCCATTCCTTCTCTTCCTTCCCCCCACCACCACCCATTCCTTCTCTTCCTTCCCACCACCACCACCCATTCCTTCTCCCCCCCCCCCCACCACCCATTCCTTCTCCCCCCCCCCCCCACACTTCCCACGCTTGCATCTCTCACACACATTTAATTACCGAGTTAATTGGCGTTTGTGTGTACTACTATCACGGGTAGTTCCCCCCCCCCTAGAGGCCACGACACTCTCAACACCCTGGAGACCTTCATGGCCGCCAGTGTACGCCAGTGTACACCAGTATACACCAGTGTACGAGGTACAACAGGAGAACGTACATTGGTGTAACTGCAGGAGGTGGAACAGGTGAACGTAAGCGAGTGTAAAGCAATAGAAGAAGTAATTATGAAAGAAGTCACCAAGCCGGGAAGCACCATGAAGAAGAGGGAGTTGTGGGCCACCTCACCACGCTCCACAAAGTGACGTAAGAACGTTGTGTAAGAAGGTATTAACGCCACAAACTGTGTAGTTAGCGTGTGGGTGCCGGGATGAACAGCCAGTCATCTGGGCCGCACAACTTGTTCTCCACAGACGGCAGCAGCAGCAGCAGCAGCAGCAGCAGCAGCAGCACCAGCAGCACCAGCAGTAGCAGCAGCAGCAGCAGCAGCAGCACCAGCACCAGCAGCAGCAGCAGCAGCACCAGCAGCACCAGCAGCAGCAGCAGCACCAGCAGCACCAGCAGCAGCAGCAGCACCAGCACCAGCAGCAGCAGCTGCAGCAGCACCAGCAGCACCAGCAGCAGCACCAGCAGCACCAGCAGCAGCAGCAGCACCAGCAGCAGCAGCAGCAGCTGCAGCAGCAGCTGCAGCAGCAGCTGCAGCAGCAGCTGCAGCAGCAGCACCAGCACCAGCACCAGCAGCAGCAGCAGCAGCAGCAGCAGCACCAGCACCAGCAGCAGCAGCTGCAGCAGCAGCACCAGCAGCAGCAGCAGCAGCGGGAGGATTCCTCCTTGAATTCCTCAATATTTTTTGGAGTCCCCAAAACAGAGGTGTGAGGTGTGTCATGGTTATCAAATCAAATTGTTTATTCAGGTACAGACAGACAGGATGAGTTAGAAACATAATGTTGGATTTATAGGTAGAGCTGTTATATGTTGCTCCCATTAACGTTAAAACGCTTATCCCCCCTCCGCCCCCTCCGTCTGTCTGTCTGTCTGTCTGTCTGTCTGTCTGTCTGTCTGTCTGTCTGTCTGTCTGTCTGTCTGTCTGTCTGTCTGTCTGTCTATGTCTATCTGTCTGTCTCCTTACCCTCACCTACCCCACCCTAGCCTCGGAATCACTTCCAAGAGTTATGTAAGCAACGTAGAATGTCTGTACGTTCGTATCCATATGCAACAAGGTGTACGCACGGCTATCTTCGTGAAAGAGCACGCCTGCACGCATATACTCGTACATGGCGTACCCTGTCTGCAGGCACGAGGAGAGAACTGCACGAGGATGAAGGCCATGCGACACGAAGCAGCAACTATACAACAGGAGAGAGAGAGAGAGGTTATCTTGAGATAATTTGATTGATCAAATCCCTATAGGGAAAGGGAAAGAGACCCTAGGGAAAGGGAAAGAGACCCTAGGGAAAGGGAAAGAGACCCTAGGGAAAGGGAAAGAGACCCTAGGGAAAGGGAAAGAGACCCTAGGGAAAGGGAAAGAGACCCTAGGGAAAGGGAAAGAGACCCTAGGGAAAGGGAAAGAGACCCTAGGGAAAGGGAAAGAGACCCTAGGGAAAGGGAAAGAGACTCTAGGGAAAGGGAAAGAGACCCTAGGGAAAGAGGGGATCTCTTTCCCTAAGGAAAGGAGTGGGCTGTTGACTTGTATATTCCTTTACAAGAAATATTTTAACAGTTTCGCATGAGAGACTTTAATACAAGCTTCAGCACCAGACTGGCGTAACTGACGCAGTAAGTTAGGGTCGGGGTGAGTCTGGCTCTAGCAAGAAGCAACAGCTCAAGAAGAGAGAGGTGGCGATAGTTTTCAAGTGGCGTGACGCAGGGCTCAGTTGTTGTGACGCAGAGCTCGGTGTTGGCGTGACGCAGGGTTCGGTGTTGTCGTGACGCAGGGTTCGGTGTTGGCGTGACGCAGGGTTCGGTGTTGGCGTGACGCAGGGTTCGGTGTTGGCGTGACGCAGGGTTCGGTGTTGGCGTGACGCAGGGTTCGGTGTTGGCGTGACGCAGGGTTCGGTGTTGGCGTGACGCAGGGTTCGGTGTTGGCGTGACGCAGGGTTCGGTGTTGGCGTGACGCAGGGTTCGGTGTTGGCGTGACGCAGGGCTCAGTTGTCGTGACGCAGGGTTCGGTGTTGGCGTGACGCAGGGCTCAGTTGTCGTGACGCAGGGTTCGGTGTTGGCGTGACGCAGAGCTCAGTTGTCGTGACGCAGGGTTCGGTGTTGGCGTGACGCAGAGCTCGGTGTTGGCGTGACGCAGAGCTCAGTTGTCGTGACGCAGAGCTCGATGTTGTCGTGACGCAGGGTTCGGTGTTGTCGTGACGCAGGGTTCGGTGTTGTCGTGACGCAGGGTTCGGTGTTGGCGTGACGCAGGGTTCGGTGTTGGCGTGACGCAGGGTTCGGTGTTGGCGTGACGCAGGGTTCGGTGTTGGCGTGACGCAGGGCTCGGTGTTGGCGTGGCGCAGAGCTCGGTGTTGGCGTGACGCAGAGCTCGGTGTTGGCGTGACGCATAGCTCGGTGTTGGCGTGACGCAGAGCTCGGTGTTGGCGTGACGCAGAGCTCGGTGTTGGCGTGACGCAGGGTTCGGTGTTGGCGTGACGCAGAGCTCGGCGTTGGCGTGGCGCAGAGTTCGGTGTTGGCGTGACGCAGAGCTCGGTGTTGGCGTGACGCAGAGCTCGGTGTTGGCATGACGCACAGCTCGGTGTTGGCGTGACGCAGGACTCAGTTGGCGTGACGCAGGGCTCGGTGTTGGCGTGACGCAGGACTCAGTTGGCGAGACGCAGGACTCGATGTTGGCGTGACACACAGCTCGGTGTTGGCGTGACACACAGCTCGGTGTTGGCGTGACACACAGCTCGGTGTTGGCGTGACACACAGCTCGGTGTTGGCGTGACGCACAGCTCGGTGTTGGCGTGACGCAGGGCTCGGTGTTGGCGTGACGCAAGGCTCTGTATTGCGACGCAAACTGTTCCTGATATGCGCCAACTACCCGACCCGAAACACAACGCTACATGTCGAATTTCGCCGATGATACAGAACTGATTCAAATAATTTAGCCGCTGAGGCTGTTCCAATGCAGCGAGGGGCGCCACATGCGAGATGGTAGATGGCTACTTGACTTCTGTCGCAGGTAATGCGGCTTTCAGGAGCACGAAGACAAAGAGGTGGGACCAAAGAGCCAGAGCTCAACCCCCGCAAACACAACTAGGTGAGTACAACTAGGTGAGTACACCCCAACAACCCCAGCAGAACGAGGGGGTTATCTTGAGATGATTTCGGGGCTTTAGTGTCCCCCGCGGCCCGGTCCTCGACCAGGCCTCCACCCCCAGGAAGCAGCCCGTGACAGCTGACTAACACCCAGGTACCTATTTTACTGCTAGGTAACACGGGCATTGGGTAAAAGAAACTCTGCCCATTGTTTCTCGCCGGCGCCTGGGATCGAACCCAGGACCACAGGATTACAAGTCCAGCGTGCTGTCCGCTCGGCCGACCGGCTCCCTATCCAGCCAAAATGAGTTTACAAATAAACAAAATATTACGCAAGCATCGGTAGACCTGTAGGAAAATAATCACATCACAGCTGAGTATCTTTTTTCTGAGTATCTTCACAGCTGAGTATCTTTTTTCCTGAGTATCTTTTTTCTGAGTATCTTCACAGCTGAGTATCTTTTTTCTGAGTATCTTCACAGCTGAGTATCTTTTTTCTGAGTATCATCACAGCTGAGTATCTTTTTTCAGCAGCAGGTAAACCACGTAAGCCGCGGGTTGTAGCTATGGACAAGTTACGTGAAAGTAAACTTTTCTTAACTTGACCTTAGTAAGTTACGAAGGTAAACCATAGCAATCACACAGGCAGCTCTGACGACTGTCGAAGGTAAAGTGATGACTCAGGAAGGTAAACTGAGGACTCACGAAGGTAAACTGATGACTCACGAAGGTAAACTGATGACTCATGAAGGTGAACTGATGATTCACGAACGTAAACTGAGGACTTACGAAGGTAAACTGATGATTCACGAAGGTGAACTAATGACTCATGAAGGTGAACTGAGGACTCACGAAGGTAAACTAATGACTCATGAAGGTGAACTAATGACTCACGAAAGTGAACTGATGATTCACGAAGGTAAACTGATGACTCACGAACGTAAACTGATGACTCACGAACGTAAACTGACGACTCACGAAGGTAAAGTGATGACTCACGAATGTAAACTAGAGGACTGACACATTTACTCGTGCATTTCCCCTGATTGTTACCGAGCTTTAACCACAGTAAACCGCCCGGTTTACACTGAGTTACCTTAATACACCATCTGTAAGTCGTTTGAGGTTGATAAGGTTAATTTATTATGCAGTCCATACTCATTATATGGGTGGTAGTGGGCCCCATACCCATGCTGTGGGTGACAGTGGGCCCCATACCCATGCTGTGGGTGACAGTGGGTCCCATACCCATCCTGTGGGTGACAGTGGGCCCCATACCCATGCTGTGGGTGACAGTGGGTCCCATACCCATCCTGTGGGTGACAGTGGGCCCCATACCCATCCTGTGGGTGACAGTGGCCCCATACCCATCCTGTGGGTGACAGTGGGCCCCATACCCATCCTGTGGGTGACAGTGGGCCCCATACCCATCCTGTGGGCGACAGTGGGCCCCATACCCATCCTGTGGGTGACAGTGGGCCCCATACCCATCCTGTGGGTGACAGTGGGCCCCATACCCATCCTGTGGGTGACAGTGGGCCCCATACCCATCCTGTGGGTGACAGTGGGCCCCATACCCATCCTGTGGGTGACAGTGGGCCCCATACCCATCCTGTGGGTGACAGTGGGCCCCATACCCATCCTGTGGGTGACAGTGGGCCCCATACCCATCCTGTGGGTGACAGTGGGCCCCATGCCCATCCTGTGGGTGACAGTGGGCCCTATACCCATCCTGTGGGTGACAGTGGGCCCCATACCCATCCTGTGGGTGACAGTGGCCCCATACCCATCCTGTGGGCGACAGTGGGCCCATACCCATCCTGTGGGCGACAGTGGGCCCCATACCCATCCTGTGGGTGACAGTGGGCCCCATACCCATCCTGTGGGTGACAGTGGGCCCCATACCCATCCTGTGGGTGACAGTGGGCCCCATACCCATCCTGTGGGTGACAGTGGGCCCCATACCCATCCTGTGGGTGACAGTGGGCCCCATACCCATCCTGTGGGTGACAGTGGGCCCCATACCCATCCTGTGGGTGACAGTGGGCCCCATACCCATCCTGTGGGTGACAGTGGGCCCCATGCCCATCCTGTGGGTGACAGTGGGCCCCATACCCATCCTGTGGGTGACAGTGGGCCCCATACCCATCCTGTGGGTGACAGTGGGCCCCATACCCATCCTGTGGGTGACAGTGGGCCCCATACCCATCCTGTGGGTGACAGTGGGCCCCATACCCATCCTGTGGGTGACAGTGGCCCCATGCCCATCCTGTGGGTGACAGTGGGCCCCATACCCATCCTGTGGGCGGTAGTGGAAAGTTGACAGTCAACTAGCTGGGATATGTGGGCGTAGTTAAGGAACGGTGCCCAACCACTTGCACCATTGGAGATCAAACAGTGAGCCAGCAACGAGGGAGCCCGTTGCTGTAACAACCACTTGGAGCACATAGACGTTTGTGCCTTGAAGCATCAGAAAGCATTAAATGTTTACGATTGTGAAGATGGAAGGAAGAGCAGTGGAAGGAGGGAAGAGAGAGAGAGAGAGAGAGAGAGAGAGAGAGAGAGAGAGAGAGAGAGAGAGAAGGAATATTGGAGGATGTGAAAGAGTCAGAAGATGATCCAGGTTGAAAATTGGACGAGAAAAGAAAACGGTGAGTGAGAGGTGTAGACAACAGATAAATGGTGTATTATTATTAACATCTTTATTGACAAAATTAATTACAATTTTGCCTAATCTGAGGATTTCAATTAAGTCTTATTAAAGTGAGGATAATGCTGGTATTCACTGTTACACAGGACAGAGGGTCATACACAAGACAATAGGTCTAAACTGTAGGCTGAGGCACATATATATCATTGTTACAGTCAATGTTTTAAATGGACGAATATGTAAATACAACATTCTATTGTGCACTGCCACACAAGGGCAGGGATGGGGTCATAAGTGATGCAGCTTACAAGTAATATAAATAAAATTGTTCTTTATTCTTTAAAATGGACAAGCAAATTCTGGATAAATTGTTAGGATGTTCAGTACACCAGATTCAATGGAATAGTTACACAGTTGGTGGTACAATAGGCCAGGAGGTCTAAAATCTTGTACGGTTTCACATTCAACAATATAGTGTTCTAGTGAATGGTTTAAAGGTTAAAGGTTTATCACAGAGTTTACAATCTGAGTAGTCTGGTAGTGGTTCAGCCTCACTAACCTGCCAGATGCCAGCCAAGGCGAATTACCACAATGACTACATCACATTGCCTGGTCCGGTTACTGTGCTGACCATACAAATACCTATTATTACAAAACTTGTCATAACTTTTAATACTGCAGCTTTCAGGTCTCTGGGCATCTCTTAGTTATTCTAAACCTGAATTGACTTCCTTAATTTGTGTTTCTAATAATTGCATTAGATAGTCCAAAGTCATAATCAATGTTTTCTTTCCTGCAAGCCTCATTGGCCAATCGATCTACGAAGTCATGTTTTCCAACTCCAACATGGGATGGATCCAAAAATTTTTATACAAGAGTTATTATCATTGGCAAAAATTACATTCCATTTAATATTACAAGCTACTTCCGACATACATTGTGATGGGTTATTTAAGGACTGCAGAGCACTTTTAGAGTCACAGAAAATAACTCCACCACCATTGAGCTTAAGGTATTCAGTGGCTAGATAAATGCCCAATAGCTCGGTCTGTGTCGTGCTAGCCCAGTTGTTCAATCTCTGTGTACTAGACA
>WNGS01165158.1:16483-31325 GCA_020271785.1 Procambarus virginalis | reverse complement strand
CACACCCAGCCCACCCTACCCACCACGCACACCCGCCATGTCTTCTTCCAGTAAGTACCCACCTGACCTTGCACCGATCCTCGACCCGACGACGGCTTCGTCTTCTACTCTACCAAGCCCCCAGCTCTAAAAAAAAATAAACTCTACCCTTGCCTTACCCCGAACACTCTTCCTCATCTCCTTATCCTCGGTCAACACTCGTGCCCAATCGCTTCCTTTCCAAACACCGGTGCGCAAACAGCTATATAGCGGAACCCCCAAAACTCTGAAGAGGCGGTAGGTTAGTGGGTGTTACGACGAGGCTAAGCTAGTCAATATGGACGCATAGTTGTTAATAATGCAAGGTAGCGTCGACCACCAACGCTAGTGCCAGCCAGGTAGACTCGGGGCAAGACAGTGCCAGGAGTGGCGGGAGGGAAGAAGTACAAACGGAAAAAAAACAAAGCAATGAAAATAGTGTGATGGCGTCGACGAGAAACAATGGGCAGAGTTTCTTTCACCCTATGTCCCCTGGTACCTAGCAGTAAAATAGGTACCGGGTGTTAGTCAGCTGTCACGGGCTGCTTCCTGGGGGTGGAGGCCTGGTCGAGGACCGGGCCGCGGGGACACTAAAGCCCCGAAATCATCTCAAGATAACCTCAAGATGGCAACATGATAATTAGCGCAGATTGATAACAAATAAAAATAATGGCAATAAAATCAATAATATATATAATAATAATAATAATAATAATGTAGCATCAACATCAAGGTAAAAAAAATAATTGTATTAATAATAATAATAATATTATTACTATTACTTCTATTACTTTTATTAATATTATTTACGAGAATGAGAAGATGCTCTACCCAATCAAAAGCGAAATTAAATACGCTTTCTAAAACAATTTTTTTTCAGTAGGCCAAACGATATTCATCAGCGGAAGTGGAAGGGGGGGGAAATAAACAATTCTCGAGGGATACAAGATTACTTATTTACATAATTAGAATCGATTCCACGTACCGGGCGAGGTGGTACATCTATGAATATTACAAGCGCCGCCATCTTGATTTATGGGCTGCGTCAAATTTTGTTCTGATAATTTTTGAGGGGAGTAATTTTCCGTAGACTATCACAAATATAATTATATAGGTGTGTTTTTACGGTAACAATAAAGTTAAATAAAATATAAAAACTGTTTTCTAATTCAACGTGTGTACAGCCGTGAGAAATTAAGCATGAAGGTAGTTTATTAAGATATTTATTGATTCGTTGGCTGGCGTGTGTGTGAATGTTTGCGTGGGTGTTGGCGTGCGTGTGTGTGTGGGTGTGTCGCCCTTTGTCCACACTTGCGAGTGTATATTGATATTTGTACCGTACACATACCAGTCATTATGGAACAAGACATATTTTACAAGTACAAATTTGATCTGTATCCTCTGAACCTTGCTGACCTGTTTTCTGGTATGACCCGGTCAATTATATGGCACCTCTACAGAGGTCATGTTACCTAGTGTTGGGGAGATTGTTCAGAACATTTTAGAACATAAGAACATAAGAATAAAGGTAACTGCAGAAGGCCTATTGGCTCATACGAGGCAATTCCTGTAATGTGTACACACAGACTAAACTGGAAAACAAAATTAATGTGGGTCAGGTCAGCCCAAGCTCGACATAAATATTGAAACAATCAGGTTCCGGTGACAGTTTAACACAAGACAATCAGATCAACTCAGGCCAAGTGTTTAACATGAAACAATCAGATGTTTTTTCTATTTTTTTCCAACCATTTGTGATGGACGGAAGAGCGACGGTTTCGCTTCATGCAGGTTGGCGTTCAATCCCCGACCGTCCAAGTGGTTTGGACACCATTCCTTACCCTTGTCTCGTCCCAAATCATTATCCTGACCCCTTCCCAGTGCTATATGGTCGTAATGGCTTGGCGCTTTTGTTTTGGGAAACAAATTCACTCCAGGAGCGACCGAAATTACCGCTCGTTAATATCGGCTAGTTTAATTCATATGACCTTGAAAAGGTGGAAGCTACAGGAGGTCGTCATGGAGTGACCCAGCGACATATCTGCGACAATTCGTGTCGTCGTTGGGATGTTTGATGGCGTCGTTAATTAAGGCAATTTGATTTTGGTGGTTTCTTGTAGATAATGGTAACCTTTAGTCGTGAATAAGACATTTAATGTGTTATTTTATATTGTACTGAAGTGTGTGTGTGTGTGTTGACCAGACCACACACTAGAAGATGAAGGGACGACGACGTTTCGGTCCGTCCTGGACCATTCTCAAGTCGATTGTGATGAGGAATGGTCCAGGACGATTGTGATTGTGTGTGTGTGTGTGTGTGTGTGTGTGTGTGTGTGTGTGTGTGTGTGTGTGTGTGTGTGTGTGTGTGTGTGTGTGTCTTGTCATTGGGAAGAAGGGGCAATCAGCGCCAAGCATAATTTCGCATGCTTTGGATTTCAATAGGGGAGAGGAAGAGAGAGAGAGAGAGAGAGAAGAGAGAGAGAGAGAGAGAGAGAGAGAGAGAGAGAAACAGAGATATAGAGGGAGAGATGTTGACAAAATGACCTCCTCCCCTCCACCCGTAGGTAAACAGTCTACACCTCACTACTCCTAATCAAACTGGAGGTAACGGGGCTTCTCCTCCTACTGGGTGTTGCGTTTCTCAGTCTACACACATGTCCGGCTTGCAAGGGCTTCAGTAAATTCATCCTTAATGTCACCCAACTAATCACTAGTACAAAGGTGAAGCATTTACATTTCCAAGAACTGTACATGAATTAAGAGACTATGTCTTAGATTCACACATCCATACATATACATGTCAGTAATACACAGGGAACTGAACAAGAATACATATGAGTATAATGAAATGCGTGGATGTATATGCATCAAATTTAGAATTGGAATGTATATATACTTCAGATTACTTTTCCGTGTCTTTTAAATAAATCATCATCAGAGGCTAATTAATTTCTCTTGCTAGCTCGCTGTCTCTTTTACTCTCTCTCTTATCTGTCTCTCCGCCCACTCACTTGGGCTGGACGGTAGAGCGACTGTCTCGCTTCATGCAGGTCGCTGTTCGATCCCCGACCGTCCAAGTGGTTGGGCACCATTCCTTCCCTCCGCGTCGCATCGCAAATCCTTCTCCTGGCCCCTTCCAAGTCCTATATAGTCGTAAAAGCTGCTTGGCGCTTTCTCTGATAGCTCCTTTCTCTCTCTCTCTCTCTCTCTCTCTCTCTCTCTCTCTCTCTCTCTCTCTCTCTCTCTCTCTCTCTCTCTCATATTTTTGGGAATAGCGCTGATGTTCCTAATGAAACTGGCAGGTACGAGGTGTTACTGAGCACCAGGTCATCTGTAGCCTGAACGTACATGGGAGCTACAGCAAAAATCTCTGTACCGAAATCTGTAGCCCTCATAGGCATTATATTCCCCCTACTCTCGTGGTCCGGTCACTGCGGTTGTGTCCTCATCCGGAGTGTCAGCGGCTGAGTGCATCGATTCGATGAAGGGCGATTATTTTGGGAATTTATGTGACGTTGTTTTGCACTCCTAGGAAGGCTGGTTGTTTTGTAATTCGAGGTTTTCTGCTGTAATTCCCAGTCTCTGGTGTAATTCCCAGTCTCTGCTGTAATTCCCAGTCTCTGCTGTAATTCCCAGTCTCTGTCGTAATTCCCAGTCTCTGTCGTAATTCCCAGTCTCTGTCGTAATTCCCAGTCTCTGCTGTAATTCCCAGTCTCTGTCGTAATTCCCAGTCTCTGCTGTAATTCCCAGTCTCTGCTGTAATTCCCAGTCTCTGCTGTAATTCCCAGTCTCTGCTGTAATTCCCAGTCTTCTGTTTTGCAATGGCATTCAACCATGGAAACCGCAGTCTGATTCAGCGTGTAATTTTAGTCAATGAGTAATTAAGCTGAGAGAGAAACAGAGGAAGTTACCTCCCTCATTGGTAACTTTCTTTGCCTCGTAGGTAAATAAACCACTAATTGTTGGTCAATTTGATCTAACACCAACAAGACGGATGTTTAGAGGTTCACCAAGCATGACGGATCCTGAGGAAGGGTAAGGGTAATATCAGGGAAAGCGCCATGCCATTACGACTATATTGCACTAGGAAGGGATCAGGAGAAGGATTTGGGATGAGACGGGGCGGGGAAGGAATGGTGCCTAACCACCTGGCCGGTCGGGGATTGAACGCCGACCTGCATGGAGCGAGACCGTCGTTCTACCGTCCAGCCCAAGTGGTTGCGGATACTGAGGAAAGGAACTTGGGGGGAAAAAGCAAAGTTTAACCGAGCCACTCTCAGCTGGTTCACTGTTCGTTAAGGACGTCTTAAAACGCTTGAAGGAGTTTATGAAACGAGGTTTCAACATCAACGTCGCGTCTCCTCGTTTCTGCTCACCTCCCCTCTTACATTTTCGTACCTTCCCGCCCCTTACCTCATTGGTTATCGACCCTCCTGTAAGGTCCTCTGGCGGCCCTCACCAGAACTTCCACCCCCGCATCAAAACCCATGCAAATACACGCATCCACATTCTCGGAGGATTATAGATAGGTACACATACACTTGCATACACTGTAAACATACACAGGTGTATAGGAAACTGTACACCTGTTGATTGACGGTTGAGAGGCGGGACCAAAGAGCCAGAGCTCAACCCCCGCAAGCACAACTAGGTGAGTACAACTAGGTGAGTACACTTGTCACACACAGCAGACGCCTACTTGAGATAGAAAAGTCTGCTGGTGTATTATGATAAGCATAAAGATGGGTGTGGTAGCCCTCTTCCGAAAGTTGGAATAGGGCCATAGTAAAATGGGTGTTATCAAAGTGGAGAGAGGTCAGGGAACAACACATGGGTAGGTAGTATGACATATTATGTGTCTATTATACTTCAATCAAGTGCAGACGAGGAGTCACAATAACGTGGCTGAAATATGTTGACCAGACCACACACTAGAAATTGAAGGGACGACGCCGTTTCGGTCCGTCCTGGACCATTTTCATGTCGATTGTGCCCCTTCGTCGTCCCTTCACTTTCTAGTATGTGGTTTGGTCAACATACTTCAATCATATTCCATGAAATTGGCGCCTATATATGTCAGTGTTTGCTAATGATGAAAAACTAATAATTATAATCTGATCTGAGGGAAATTTAACATAACTTTTCGAAGGTGGTTTATAAAAATATCTATTTAACGTTATCCTAGACAATGTTATAAGGACAAGAACAGGAGTGAGAAGACCCCACAAGAGTAAACAATGAACGGGAGAATTCTGAGAGAGCGGACAGAACCATAGATCTAATGCCAGGAGACACTAGCAGAATAATTTCGACAGGAATCTGGTTAACTTTCGAATTGCTTACAGGAACTTGAAAAAAAGGTGCATTTAATATGTAGTTTAGGAAAACGCAGCGAGAGAAACACTGAGAGTGACACTGAGAGTGACACTGAGAGTGACACTGAGAGTGACACTGAGAGTGACAGACACAGCAGCTACTATCAATGGTGATTCGCTACACACAGATATCACAAGATTTTGATATATCAAATGAATAAATCCACAACCTAGTGAAGGCAGTAGCACTCCAGGTTTCAATTCTTTTACCATGTCGTGGTACGGTTTACTAAGGCGCTTCTGGGAGCATCCCGGGCGTAGGTTCGAATCCTCATCACCGCCCTTGTGGGTTTGTTCAATGGTGATTCATCCGACTGTTTATATCCGGTACATTCTGGAGAGCGTTTACTGGTCAGTGAAAAATTTCCCGTCGAAAGTTAGTGGCCAAAAAAGGCTTTATCAACAGACCCTGCATAATAATAGAGTCCATTACGGGCTCACCATATCCCGTGCTACTTGGAACTTTTTGTTCCAGGTAGCGAATCTTAAACAACAACAACAACCCTGCATAATATCTGCATTTTTGCAGATATTATTTTGTAAATATATTAATGTCAGGGAATTCTACTGATGAAATTATTCACGTTCAACTATATAGGCTTTATTCCAAGGTATACCGGCATATATTATTTATTTATATAGTAAATAAGTCATCATGAGTTTCTCAGCCACTGATAGAAAAAATTGTGAAGTTTGCCTGTAGTTTATAAATGAAATTAAATTAAAGTCTACGGTCCTCAATACCCACATTTCACTAACTCAGGCTTCCGTGGACGGCAGTAGCTTGTGCTCTGAAGAGACGTAATGTATTCATTGTTGTGCATGTATATTCGCAATATATAAAATCTGTATTCAGGTACTCTATAATCATTCCTGCCCACATGCGTGTGTTACAGACAAGCACAAATTCACGCGCGCGCGCGCGCACACACACACACACACACACAGGGTTGATAAAGACAGGCTGTTAACACAAGGGGCACACGCACTAGGGGACACAGGTGGAAGCTGAGTGCCCAAATGAGCCACAGAGATATTAGAAAGAACTTTTTTAGTGTCAGAGTGGTTGACAAATGGAATGCATTAGGAAGCGATGTGGTGGAGGCTGACTCCATACACAGTTTCAAATGTAGATATGATAGAGCCCATTAGGCTCAGGAAACTGTACACCTGTTGATTGACGGTTGAGAGGCGGGACCAAAGAGCCAGAGCTCAACCCCCGCAAGCACAACTAGGTGAGTACAACTAGGTGAGTACACACACACACCACACACACACACACACACACACACACACACACACACACACACACACACACACACACACACACACACACACACACAAGTTTTAATGACAATAATGTGTTCAGAGCAGTAAAAGTTGAAGCATGGTTTAGCAATGATTACATATATATATATATATATATATATATATATATATATATATATATATATATATATATATATATATATATAAATATATATATATATATATATATATATATATATATATATATATATTTATATAAATACGTTAT
This sequence comes from Procambarus virginalis, assembly GCA_020271785.1. Taxonomy (NCBI): domain Eukaryota; kingdom Metazoa; phylum Arthropoda; class Malacostraca; order Decapoda; family Cambaridae; genus Procambarus; species Procambarus virginalis. Next base: position 24,395 of record WNGS01165158.1, on the reverse strand, counting down.
TATTTATACACAAAGATATTGAAAAGATATCATTGTATTCGTCAAAATTGTAACATCTAAATTACATCATTTTAAGTCATTACGAAAGATTCTCAAAGTATATAACTGATTTTGGAATTCACGTGATAGTTTGTTGTAATATTATGATGATAATATCTGTAGTAGGAGTAGTTTGGTCGTGTTTACCTCTTGACATGTTTGATTATTCACTAACCCACTTCACTTCACTGGGTGTTAGTCAGGTGTCACGGGCTGCTTCCTGGGGGTGGAGGCCTGGTCGAGGACCGGGCCGCGGGGACACTAAAAAGCCTCGAAATCATCTCAAGATAACCTCAAGATAACCCAATTACCTCGCGTCCAATGATCCGTTTCTCTGTGATCTTTTTACGGTTTAACTGGAATTTAAACATGTCTTCCAACCTATTTACACATGTATAGTGACTCATTTTCCAATTCCCGATTTTCATTGCCTCTATTTGCCGACTCATTTCAGCAATTTTTGCTTATTTAAAAATTGGAAATAACCTCGTTTCCTCATTAGCACTGATCTAAGTCTGAATATTTACTGACTCATTTCCTCATGCCTAATGACTCGTCATCGCAGATACAATGGTCGTTTCTCTTATCTAGTGACCGATTTCCGCATTTCTACGGATCTATTTCCATATATCCAATGACTTTCTTCCGAATAGATCCCAACCAGTTTCGTCATCTACACGTGCCAATTTTCTGGTATGCCTTAATCGATTTTGTCATATGCACTTATCCATATGTTTCTCCATTCTCATCTATTCCTTATACGTATTAACTATTCCTTATTCATCTTAAAGGCATTACACTTGGATTTCTGTGTCCAAACATGGACACAGAAATAAAAAAAAGACATAGTTGTTTTAGTGATATATCAACACTGGGCGACAAAGATAATTTCTGAATGCAGGCGATGAGTCACAGTAACGTGGCTAAAGTATGTTGACCAGACCACACACTAGAAGGTGAAGGGACGACGACGTTTCGGTCCGTCCTGGACCATTCTCAAGTCGATTGAGAATGGTCCAGGACGGACCGAAACGTCGTCGTCCCTTCACCTTCTAGTGTGTAGTCTGGTCAACATAATTTCTGAACTAAGTTGACTCACATATCTGGAACAGTTGAGAGCCAAAGGTACAACACTGCAAACCGGACATGATAGGGCTGATCTTCTTGAAACTTGTAAAAATACTGAACAATTTGTAGGACGTTGATTCAGACTTCTTCTTCGAAAGGATGAAACACAAACAAGGAGCAGCGGTTTCTAGCTTAAAAAGCCACAATTTTCGACAGAAAACGCTTTTTCACCCATATGATTCTAAACCCACGGAACCGCCTACCCGCCGAAGCCGTAAATGCCTATCAACTCTGTGGAATTTTAAAATCCAGCTGGACAAAATCATCAGGATGAATGGAGGGAGAACGCTGACAAGCCCCCGGCTTTCTGTCCTCATGGAAGTCACTAGAGAGATAGGCTCCCCAGCTAAATTCAGGTTTATTTTCACGTACTCATTACCCACCATCATTCGCCCTACTGGTCAATTTGACTCAGGTGTGTGCGCACACAAGGGCTCCTGACCCACTTTCCACCCTTCCGTCTAGACACAACAAAGCCCCTCACTGTAGTCCGTTCTTTAGACTGGATTCAGATTTAGATTATATTTAGATATATATTAGATTAGATTTTAGATTTAGATTTTAGATTAGATTTAGATTTTAGAATTAGATTTAGATTTTAGATTTAGATTTTAGATTTAGATTTTAGATTTAGATTTTAGATTTAGATTTTAGAATTAGATTTTAGATTTAGATTTAGATTTTAGAATTAGATTTAGTTTTAGATTTAGATTTTAGATTAGATTTTAGAATTAGATTTTAGATTTAGATTTTTAGATTTTAGATTTAGATTATATTTTGATTTTGACCCCTGCTGTTGATGTCTTTAATTTTGGAGCCTCTTGACAAGCTTATTATGTACTCCCAAATCTTCTACCTGTCTCTGAGTAGAGTTTGTCTTCTCGGTTTTGAAATTCTTTTGACCATGTCTGTAGCTCAGTCGATTACGGCAGCGTCTGGGATCCTCTCTGACGAAGGTTCGAACCCATCGTCACGGCCCTTGTGGATTTCGTCTCATATCGAGACTCGTATCGGAGCCCATTCTCTGACTCTGTAAACAGAAATATTTACATATTCCTATGATCGTTAATTACCGTAGTTGTAATTTTCTACGTAGTCATCAATACCTGCAGAGTCATCACCTACACCAGCTGTTGTCATCACTACCTGCCAGAGTCATCACTACCACCAGCCGGTGGTCATCCAATACCTGCCATAGTCATCACTACACCAGCTGTGTCCATCAATACCTGCCAGAGTCCCCCCCATCCACTACCTTCCACACTACCAGCTGTGTCATCAATACTGCCAGAGGCATCACTACACCAGCTGTGTCATCAATACCCTGCACGAGTCATCACTACACCAGCTTGTGTCACAATACCTGCCATAGTCATCACTACACCAGCTGTGTCATCAATACCTTGCCAGGAGTCATCACTACACCAGCTTGTGTCATCAATACCTGCCATAGTCATCACTACACCAGCTGTGTCATCAATACCTGCCAGAGTCCTGCACTACACCAGGCTGTGTCATCATACCTGCCATAGTCATCACTACACCAGCTGTGTCATCAATGACACCACTGGACGTATTAACGTTGCGTCCCAACCGGTCATCAATTCAGACCAATTTCAACAGTTACTTATACGAAAGCTTTTTTTCCCCGTTCATCTTCGTAGCAGGTTTCGTTCACCTTATTCTTGATTTAGTTATTTTTATCTGTGTTTTCTCTTCTTTGCTATCTTGTTCTTGTTAATTGTTTTTGCTTCTTTATTTCTTGCTTAGATTCCTTGCTTATTCTAAGACTTCGTAACTGTTGTTTGTTTAACTGTTTCTTTCTTATTCTCGTTTGTTTTTCTTGTCGTATTTTTTTTTTGTGCTTGGCTCATTTGTGAATTGTTTTTTTTTGCATGTTTTTTGTTCTTGGGTTAATTTGCTTATTCGCGGGACTTTATTGCTGCTTCCATCGTATATATAGAGTGTATATAGATATATTAAAGAGCGGGAGTATACTATATATATATATATATTATCTATAGTATATATATACAATATATATTACATATATATATATATATATATATATATATATATATATATATATATATATATTATACTCCGCTCTGAGGGATGTATAGTGACGAGTGTAGATTCGTAGATTAGATGCGTATCAGTCAATCAATTAGGTTAATTCCCTGTTGATAAAATCGTAAATCCTCATAAATCGCTTCTCTTTCACTGGCGCACACGTGTAAAATCCTGTTATAAATCCGGTCAATCCCTTTTAAACCCAGTTCGCCAGACATTGGGTGCCACGTCTCGCTACGCTGTTGCCGCGTCTACGCTGTATGGTCGTCATTGTTAAACACGCAGGTGCCACCACCGCACGCACTACGACACGCACACACACATGCACAGCACACACACACAGCCCAAGAGTAAACAGACACAAGCAAAAGCACACAAATTGGACAAGGAGTCCTTGCTGTAAACAACCGATGGCTAGAAAGGCGGATCCAGAGCCAATGCTCGATCCTGCAGCAACAAATAAGTGAGAACAAATAGGTGTGTACACACACACACACACACGTACACAGAAAATTACAAGGAAGAGAAACACCAGCCACGAGACCACAAGCACTACTAGATGACCTGGTTAAACAGGTAGTTTGATCAGGTCATCCTGGTCAAATGCTGCCACAAATGGCTACTCAATGTTCAACCCAACTAAGTGTAAGGTAATGATAATAATAGGTGCAGGGAATAGGAGGCCCATCACAAGATTCCGGCAACTTGGGAGAGACATCCTACAAGACTCACGTTGGAGGAGAGAAAGATCTCAGGGTTGATAATTAACAGAGAATTTGTCAATTATCAAGCTGTAATAATCAATTATAATTTTTAGGAGAACTTGACTCCCAAAGCTCACATCAAAAGGATATATCATCAGCGGCATATACGAGGTGGCCAACAGTAGAACAGTCTTTCAAAAAACTGGTGTAGGGTATTATTCTGAAACTTGTATACCACATACAGTGGGTAAGATTGTGGAGTTACGGTCACAGCCAAACACCAAACGAAATTTGGAAAAGGGTCAGAGGGATGCACCAGACTAGTCCCCGGAGCTAAGAGGTTATAGCTATGAGGAAAGGCTACAGCAATTGAACCATATAACAATCATCTAACAAATTATAAAAACTGACCCCTTGCATACTGACCCCTCCTCCTATAATGACCCCTCCCTCCTATAAGGGACCCCTTTGAATACTGACTCCCTCCTCCTATAATGGACCCCTTCCATACTGGCACCTCCCCCCTCCTTCTATAATGGACCCTTCCATACGGACCCCTCCTTCTACTAATTGACCCCTTGAATACTGACCCCTCCTCCTATAATGACCCCCTTGCATACTGACCCTCCCTCCTATAATGACCCCTTCCATACTGACCCCTCCTCCTATAATGACCCCTTCCATACTGACCCCTCCTTCTATAATGACCCCTTCCTCTGACCGACCCTGCCTTCTATAATGACCCCTTCCTATATAGACCCCTCCCATACCAGCCCCTCTGTGTTTCGAGTCAGGGGGAGAGTATATAGTGAGTCACAGCTGCGCATGAGTAACCCGTGGTTACTCATGTACAATATGACCCATGGTGGTAACTCATGTCATGAGCGCCACTTTACTGTGCCCTGTAATTTATAAGAATTATTGTTCCCCCATTCCTCTACCACTTTCACCCTCCACCCACCCTACCCTCTGTCTTACCACTCATCACACTACCCTCTTCACCCCTCCACCCACCCCCTACCCCAACTCTCTCTCTATTCCACCCCCCACTCCACCCTCTCTCCACCCTATTTCCACCCTCCACTCACCTCTTGCTATCCCCTCAACCCCACCTCTCCTCCATGTCTTCATTACAATCCATGTTTGGACACAATTCGTGGTTGATTTCCTTCGTGTAAATCTGAAAATCACACAAACCAATCTCTGTTGACAAAAGATACACCCAACAGAGGAAATAATAAAAGATATAAGCATACATCTCAATTAGGTACCAAGCAGCATTACGGAATAAATAATATATTGACATATCGTGTTGTGTATATTAAAGAGAACTATTGAAATGCGAGATTGTAAAGCCGATAAATTTCGCTACAAGGCAAAGGTCAAGCCCCCATGAGCCTCCCTCTGGCTGTATAGGTCATCAACCCTGACCTGGTGACCTTGGAGGCCGTCCAGGAGTGACGTCATCCCCTCACAATGGGTCATAAATACACCAAAAGTCCCCAAAAGCGAAACACAGAAAAAGGTCTTTTTAAGAACGAACGGTAACGAGGGATAATCGGATGAGACAATTGCATACATGAAAATACACACACACAACACACACACACCACACACACACACACACACACACACCAGCACACACACTACACATACACACACACACACACCACACACACGCAGGTCACATCATAACACCCAATGTAGATAATCGTAGAAACATGAAATATTAATAAAATACGAAGACAGAAATATCTTCCAGGTTATTGACAAAACACAACAAAAAAAATCTATTGACAATAAAAATGTCAGCAACATTTTCTTGCCTAAAATGATGCTGAAGGACAGTTCTCGTGAGGCCAATACTCGGGAATTTCGACCAATACATCATTAATACCTTGACCAATTGCTGATATTATTCAGGCCATGTATCGAGCTCTTAGACTCTAACTATTGGATTCAGAAGTCACTAGCATAAACAAGTGACGTCAAGCTGTAGTTATGTATAAACACTAATAAACGGGAAATAATAATTCCATTTACTTGCACTATAAGAGACTCGAACCTCCGAAATGGAAGACAGGAACGCCACCGACCTGGCTACATATACCCACAATAAGAGAGGGTGTCACAGAACCACAACTATGTGTGTCTGTGTTATTACTGGCTGTGTTGTGATCGGTTATTATCATGTTAATGTCATTATCTTTTCTGTGATATTTTCCAGTGAATAAAATAATAATTAGCAGGTTATGCTAGAAAAATAATGATTACCTATTCCTTGTCCTATCTTCATTTCCCCTCGTCCTATCCTCATCTTCAGTTCCTACTTGCATCTCTCTCGGCACTTCCTGTTCCTCTCTATCCCCTCTTCTATCCCCCCCTGTCCCCTCCTTTTTCCCTCGTTCGAGTCCTCTTTACCTTTCCCCTCTCGTCCTTCCTTCCTCTTCCCCCTAGAAGATTGGCAAGCCGGTTTTTCTCCGTTCTCACTACTCTCTTACTTGTCATTCTCCCTCCCTTCCCCCTCTCCTTCTTCTTTCTTCCCCTCTTCACGTCCTCCCCCTCACCTTAACCTCTCCACACACCTTCCTGACCCAGAGAGGTGGGTGGGGAGGGGGGAGGAGGAATGGCCTGCAGGGCCACAACTTTAGATAAACAATCAATATATTCCCCACTGTGTGTGTGTGTGTGTGGTGTGGGTGTGGGTGGTGTGGTGGGTGTGTGGGTGTGGGTGTGTGGGTGGGTGGTGTGGGTGTGTGGGGTGGGTGGGTGGGGGGGTGTGGGTGTGTGTGTGGGTGTGTGGTGGTGTGGGTGGGTGGGTGTGTGTGGTGGTGGGGTGGTGGGTGTGGGGTTGTGTGTGGGTGGGTGTGGTGGGTGTTGTTGTGGTTGTGGTGTGGTGGTGTGGTGTGTGTGTGGTGGGTGGTGGTGTGGGGTGGGTGGTGGGTGGGTGTGGGTGTTGTGTGTGCGTGCGTGCGTGCGTGCGTGCGTGTGTGTGTGTGTGTGGTGGTGCGTGCGGTGTGCGTGTCGTGTGTGTGCGTGCGTGCGTGCGTGCCTATATACAGAAAAAGAAGGGAAAATAGAAGACATGAGGAGTCTGAGAGAAATGATGAAGGGAGAGAGAGAAGAAAACGGAAACAGGTGAAATAACATTTGGAAGAAAATGTAGTTATGAGGAGAAAGAAACTGAAAGGAAAGAAAGTAGAGGAACAAGAAGAAGGAAGTGTAAAGGAGGAAGAAGGCAGGGAAGAAAGAAGAATGAGAAGGATAGAGGTCACAAGAAAAACCAACGTTCACCGCGGAAGCTTGCCGTTCCTCCCCACCTGAACGACGCTCGTCACATTCCCCGAAGGTTTACGATGGTTGGATCGTTAGTGTGGGGTTCACGGCAGTGTGTGACTAACCAACCTGTCCGCGCACCTAATATGTCACGTTTTTTTTTTTTTTGACCCGAATAAACTAAATCCCGTAAAAATGCCGACGCATTTGTAATAATTCAACCACCGTAATACTGACGCTTGTAATACATCGGCCTCAATGGTTTATGTGGCTACCATGAGTTCATACATTTCTGGTCAGGCAAAACACTCCATTTTTTTATAATCAGATTGAAATCTAAAATCTAAATCTAAAATCTAAATATAAACCTAAAATCTACAATCTGAATCTAAATCTATCTAAATCTAAAATCTAAGTCTAAAATCTAAATCTAAGCAATCTAAATCATCTCCTAATCTAAATCTAAAATCTAAGTCTAATCTAAATCTAAAATCTAAGTTCTAATTTAAGTCTTAATAACAGTTCTAAATCTAAATCTAAAATCTAAGTCTAATCTAAATCTAAAATCTAAGTCTAATCTAAATCTAAAATCTAAATCGAATCTAAATCTAAAATCTACATATAATTTAAATCTAAAATCTACAATAATTACTAAAATCATATAATAATCTAAAATCTATTAATTTAAGCTA
>WNGS01165158.1:0-10002 GCA_020271785.1 Procambarus virginalis | reverse complement strand
CCTAGTTGTGCTTGCGGGGTTGAGCTCTGGCTCATTGGTCCCGCCTCCAACTGTCAATCAACTGGTGGACGTGTGGTTGTGTGTGTGTGCACTCACCTAGGTGTGCTTGCGGGGGATGAGATCTGGCTCTTGGTCCCGCCTTTCAACTGTCAGTCAACTGGTGTACATATTCATGAGCCTACTGGGCTCTATCATATCTACATTTGAAACTGTGTATGGAGTCAGCCTCCACCACATCACTGCCTAATGAATTCCATCTGTTAACTACTCTGACCCTGAAAAAGTTCTTTCTAATGTCCCTGTGGCTCATTTGGGTACTCAGTTTCCACCTGTGTCCCCTTGTTCTCGTACCACCCGTGTTAAACAGTTTATCTTTGTCTACTCTGTCAATTCCTCTGAGAATTTTGTAGGTAGTGCTCATGTCTCCCTTACTCTTCTGTCTTCCAGTGTCGTGAGTTGCATTTCCCGCGGCCTGTCCTCGTAACTCATGCCTCTTAGTTCTGGGACTATACCTAATGGTATACCTCTGAACTTTTTCCAGCTTCGTCTTGTGCTTGACAAGGTACGGTAGTCTGAAGGTAGAACTACATCAGAACTACCTGAAGGTAGTTCTGATGTTAGCCAGCCTTGCATACGCCGCAGATGTTATTCTTTTGATGTTGGCTTCAGGAGACAGGTTTGGTGTAATGTCAACTCCTAGATCTATTTCTGTGTTGTTCTTTCTTTTCTGTGTGTGTGTGTGTGTGTGTGTGTGTGTGTGTGTGTGTGTGTGTGTGTGTGTGTGTGTGTGTGTGTGTTGTATTGCGTGTGTGTGTGTGTGTGTGTGTGTGTATTGCGTGAGTGTGTGTGTGTGTGTGCGTGTGTGTGTGTGTGTGTGTGTGGTTGTATTGCGTGAGTGTGTTTAGAACTGAGAGAATGACTGAATGACCACTTGGACTGTTTGGTAGAACCAAGGGCTCGTTTTCTGCAATGTCGGCGTTCAATTCCCGATGCTCCAAGTGGTTGGGTAACGTCCCTTCACCCTATCCTCATCCTAGTTCCTTGTTCTCATTTCCCAAGTGCTATATAGTCATACAGGCTTAGTTCTTTCTCCCCATAATTACCTTGATGCTGGCTCTTCGTCATGAATGTGACAAGAAAGGGGAGACATAATCATTACATATAAAATCCTTAGGAACATTGACAAAGTACATAGCGTGAACAACAATAGAAAGGTAGGTCTTTGATGGAAACTTAAGACTTAGATTTTAACTTTAGACACAGGTATGTAAGGAAATATTTCTTCAGTCTGAGGTTGAAGTGTAGGGGTGGGCCCAAATATTGACCTCCCCACGTAATTAGTGAAATGTGGCAGGACGAGTCCCTAGACTTCTTGAGATTTCCTGAAACGAGGAGATATATGGGAGAGGAGAGAGGGCAGGAGGAAGAAGGAGGCTGTTTGATGAGAGGGGATTGAGAGAGGGGGCAAACAGGTAAGGAAGAGGAGGAGAGGGGATCTTTTTTAAGAAATTTTGAGAGGGGGGGGGAGGGGAATAGGGAAAAAGAGAGATCATAAATAGGGGTAGTTAGGGAGAGAGGGGGAAGAGAAAGGGAGAGACCCAGGCACGGCCGGGTACCCCCAAACAGTCTCATAAGTAGATATGATAGAAATGCAAGGGTTTTATACTTTTACAATATGCGTTTGACAGCTGAAAAAGGCGGGCTCCAAGACCTAAAGGCTCGATTCTGTAGGCACAGGTAAATTCAATGTTTCTTTCCTTTTCCTAGTGTATAGTGAGTGCCTCGACTTCTTACAACTGGCAGGGGATTCTTTATAACACCCACACACACCTGGCTTCTTAGAAATACTTCTCCAAATTATCCTCCTTTTAAATAAGTGTTGCTACTAACGTGGCTACTTTTCCATACCTCTGCTCTTGGTCATCAGATAATCAATTAATCATGTTGGCTACACTACTGCGTCTCAGATAATCAATTAATCATGTTGGCTACACCACTGGTTCTCAGATAATCAATTAATCATGTTGGCTACACCACTGGTTCTCAGATAATCAATTAATCATGTTGGCTACACCACTAGTTCTCAGATAATCAATTAATCATGTTGGCTACACCACTGGTTCTCAGATAATCAATTAATCATGTTGGCTACACCACTAGTTCTCAGATAATCAATTAATCATGTTGGCTACACCACTGGTTCTCAGATAATCAATTAATCATGTTGGCTACACCACTGCTTCTCATATAATCAATTAATCATGTTGGCTACACCACTGGTTCTCAGATAATCAATTAATCATGTTGGCTACACCACTGCAGCAGCACTTTGGTACAACCAACATCGAGGGTCAGAACAAATCTCATTTCCATTACCTGAGCTGTGAGAGCAGGCTAAAAGGTGTACGGGCAAGAACGGCAGCTAATTTGAGAAATAGCTGCTATATCCGCCCAAAGAAAATCTGGTATAGTGCCATTAGCAAATGTTTATAAGACATTGTGTAGCTTGAAGGAAAAGTTATATATAGTTGTATAGCCAAACTTAAGAGTTACTTTACGTATCTGTTGTACTAGGATGGAGTTATTGTAGTGGACGAATTTAAGTAAGTGGTAGTTTTGAGTATTGAGTACTTCAGGTAGTTTGGATTGTTGTTGTTTAAGATTCGCTCCTTGGTACAAAAAGTTCCAAGTAGCATGGGCTATGGTGAGCCCGAAGTGGACGTTTTTCTTGGTAGTTTGGAGAGAAAATTGCCCAGATTAACCCGCAGTTCTCAAAATACGATGTCTATCGAAAATATGACTTTTGAGTATTCTTTTTGAGCGTAAGTCAGGGTAATTGTCTATATTTGAAGTTTTAAATTGCCACTTTTTATAACGAAAACATTCAAATTAGTGAAAACGGTGATTTTCTCCTAATGTGTACCCCCCTAGTGAGTATACTCGTGGGAGAACAGAGAGCCATTCATTTGAGAAATCAGACACAGTTTTCACGTTCTGATATTAATCGTCTTTATAGTTTTAAATGCAAGATTCTTAGCTTTTTTCATTTTATTGTAGACAAATTCATTTAGTTGTTGTTAGCATTGAAGACATTCGTATCAAAATGTAAATATTAACGCCACAGGAATCGTGTATTGTGAATGGACATAATACACAGTATATGAGGGTTATATAAATTGGGGCTTCAGTTATATTAGAGTCGGCAGGCTTCCTAATTTGGAAGTTATCATTAAAACAAATTACATATCTCCGTTCTTGAATGTAATCAGCCGCACGCTTCTTCCGGTCTTTAAACGTAATGGCCAATTTGGCCAAATTCGTCCTCGCAGGTTCAGGGAGAATTTCTGGAATTAGTCGTTTGCTGTGTTATGAAATTACATTTGTCTCGACCCGTCACCATCAGCGGAAACATGTCACTATCAAGAATGAAACAAATAGTGTTTTTGTCATTGTATTTATACGATTACATTTTTTTTTCTTGGAGCTTTCAACTATCTGGTTGTGTGTAGGAGGGATTTATAGCAGTCCGTCTTGGATAATATGTAGTTTCATTGTTGTTTATACGTGTGTTTTGTGTTAGTTTGGATCATCTAGTATGTTTATATAAATTTCTTAGCTATAAGAGAGAATGTCTGACTGTTTGTCCAAACTAACACAAAACACACGTATAAACAACAATGAAACTACATATTATCCAAGACGGACTGCTATAAATCCCTCCTACACACAACCAGATAGTTGAAAGCTCCAAGAAAAAAAAATGTAATCGTATAAATACAATGACAAAAACACTATTTGTTTCATTCTTGATAGTGACATGTTTCCGCTGATGGTGACGGGTCGAGACAAATGTAATTTCATAACACAGCAAACGACTAATTCCAGAAATTCTCCCTGAACCTGCGAGGACGAATTTGGCCAAATTGGCCATTACGTTTAAAGACCGGAAGAAGCGTGTGGCTGATTACATTCAAGAACGGAGATATGTAATTTGTTTTAATGATAACTTCCAAATTAGGAAGCCTGCCGACTCTAATATAACTGAAGCCCCAATTTATATAACCCTCATATACTGTGTATTATGTCCATTCACAATATAAACGATTCCTGTGGCGTTAATATTTACATTTTGATACGAATGTCTTCAATGCTAACAACAACTAAATGAATTGTCTACAATAAAATGAAAAAAAGCTAAGAATCTTGCATTTAAAACTATAAAGACGATTAATATCAGAACGTGAAAACTGTGTCTGATTTCTCAAATGAATGGCTCTCTGTTCTCCCACGAGTATACTCACTAGGGGGGTACATATTAGGAGAGAATCACCGTTTTCACTAATTTGAATGTTTTCGTTATAAAAAGTGGCAATTTAAAACTTCAAATATAGACAATTACCCTGACTTACGCTCAAAAAGAATACTCAAAAGTCATATTTTCGATAGACATCGTATTTTGAGAACTGCGGGTTAATCTGGGCAATTTTCTCTCCAAACTACCAAGAAAAACGTCCACTTCGGGCTCACCATAGCCCATGCTACTTGGAACTTTTTGTACCAAGGAGCGAATCTTAAACAACAACAATCCAAACTACCTGAAGTACTCAATACTCAAAACTACCACTTACTAAATTCGTCCACTACAATAACTCCATCCTAGTACAACAGATACGTAAAGTAACTCTTAAGTTTGGCTATACAACTATATATAACTTTTCCTTCAAGCTACACAATGTCTTATAAACATTTGCTAATGGCACTATACCAGATTTTCTTTGGGCGGATATAGCAGCTATTTCTCAAATTAGCTGCCGTTCTTGCCCGTACACCTTTTAGCCTGCTCTCACAGCTCACGTAATGGAAATGAGATTTGTTCTGACCCTCGATGTTGGTTGTACCAAAGTGCTGCTGCAGTGGTGTAGCCAACATGATTAATTGATTATCTGAGAACCAGTGGTGTAGCCAACATGATTAATTGATTATATGAGAAGCAGTGGTGTAGCCAACATGATTAATTGATTATCTGAGAACCAGTGGTGTAGCCAACATGATTAATTGATTATCTGAGAACTAGTGGTGTAGCCAACATGATTAATTGATTATCTGAGAACCAGTGGTGTAGCCAACATGATTAATTGATTATCTGAGAACTAGTGGTGTAGCCAACATGATTAATTGATTATCTGAGAACCAGTGGTGTAGCCAACATGATTAATTGATTATCTGAGAACCAGTGGTGTAGCCAACATGATTAATGATTATCTGAGACGCAGTAGTGTAGCCAACATGATTAATTGATTATCTGATGACCAAGAGCAGAGGTATGGAAAAGTAGCCACGTTAGTAGCAACACTTATTTAAAAGGAGGATAATTTGGAGAAGTATTTCTAAGAAGCCAGGTGTGTGTGGGTGTTATAAAGAATCCCCTGCCAGTTCTAAGAAGTCGAGGCACTCACTATACACTAGGAAAAAGGAAAGAAACATTGAATTTACCTGTGCCTACAGAATCGAGCCTTTAGGTCTTGGAGCCCGCCTTTTTCAGCTGTCAAACGCATATTGTAAAAGTATCCAAACCCTTGCATTTCTATCATATCTACTTATGAGACTGTTTGGGGGTACCCGGCCGTGCCTGGGTCTCTCCCTTTCTCTTCCCCCTCTCTCCCTAACTACCCCTATTTATGATCTCTCTTTTTCCCTATTCCCCTCCCCCCCCCTCTCAAAATTTCTTAAAAAAGATCCCCTCTCCTCCTCTTCCTTACCTGTTTGCCCCTCTCTCAATCCCCTCTCATCAAACAGCCTCCTTCTTCCTCCTGCCCTCTCTCCTCTCCCATATATCTCCTCGTTTCAGGAAATCTCAAGAAGTCTAGGGACTCGTCCTGCCACATTTCACTAATTACGTGGGGAGGTCAATATTTGGGCCCACCCCTACACTTCAACCTCAGACTGAAGAAATATTTCCTTACATACCTGTGTCTAAAGTTAAAATCTAAGTCTTAAGTTTCCATCAAAGACCTACCTTTCTATTGTTGTTCACGCTATGTACTTTGTCAATGTTCCTAAGGATTTTATATGTAATGATTATGTCTCCCCCTTTCTTGTCACATTCATGACGAAGAGCCAGCATCAAGGTAATTATGGGGAGAAAGTACTAAGCCTGTATGACTATATAGCACTTGGGAAATGAGAACAAGGAACTAGGATGAGGATAGGGTGAAGGGACGTTACCCAACCACTTGGAGCATCGGGAATTGAACGCCGACATTGCAGAAAACGAGCCCTTGGTTCTACCAAACAGTCCAAGTGGTCATTCAGTCATTCTCTCAGTTCTAAACACACTCACGCAATACAACACACACACACACACACACACGCAATACACACACACACACACTCACGCAACACACACACACACACACACACACGCAATACAACACACACACACACACACACACACACACACACACACACACACACACACACACACACACACACACACACACACACAGAAAAGAAAGAACAACACAGAAATAGATCTAGGAGTTGACATTACACCAAACCTGTCTCCTGAAGCCAACATCAAAAGAATAACATCTGCGGCGTATGCAAGGCTGGCTAACATCAGAACTACCTTCAGGTAGTTCTGATGTAGTTCTACCTTCAGAACTACCGTACCTTGTCAAGCACAAGACGAAGCTGGAAAAAGTTCAGAGGTATACCAATAGGTATAGTCCCAGAACTAAGAGGCATGAGTTACGAGGACAGGCCGCGGGAAATGCAACTCACGACACTGGAAGACAGAAGAGTAAGGGGAGACATGAGCACTACCTACAAAATTCTCAGAGGAATTGACAGAGTAGACAAAGATAAACTGTTTAACACGGGTGGTACGAGAACAAGGGGACACAGGTGGAAACTGAGTACCCAAATGAGCCACAGGGACATTAGAAAGAACTTTTTCAGGGTCAGAGTAGTTAACAGATGGAATTCATTAGGCAGTGATGTGGTGGAGGCTGACTCCATACACAGTTTCAAATGTAGATATGATAGAGCCCAGTAGGCTCATGAATATGTACACCAGTTGACTGACAGTTGAAAGGCGGGACCAAAGAGCCAGATCTCATCCCCCGCAAGCACACCTAGGTGAGTGCACACACACACACCACACGTCCACCAGTTGATTGACAGTTGAGAGGCGGGACCAATGAGCCAGAGCTCAACCCCCGCAAGCACAACTAGGTGAGTACACACACACACATACACATACACACACACACACACACACACACACACCACACACACACACACACACACACACACACACACACGCGCGCGCGCGCGCGTACGCATAGCTCTTAAAGAACCCCCACACTGATAAAGCACGAGTGTGTAGTGTGTGTTGTATGTTCATTGTGTATTATGTCTGTGTATTATGTGTGTGTGTTGTATGTATGCGAGTGAGAGCATGTACGTGTATGTGTGTGCGTGTGGAGGCGTGCGTATGTTTGTGAGGTAGTGCGGGGTGTGGCCGCCAGGTGGCAGCAGAGGCCGCGAGAGGTACCTGTGGTGGGAAGCGGCTCACTGGAGAGTCGCACCTCGCGGGAGGATGAGTGACGCGGCCTGTGAGGGCCCTATACGTCAGTGCCGTGTTTCGTATGCGCGTCGCGCGGTGAGTGAGGGCTGTGAACTGTGGTGATGGGTACGGGCGTGCGTCGGTGGGCGTGATGCTGGTGCCAGCAAACCAGTTTATCGGTAGAGGTAATGTGGTACGGCCCGTTTTCGCCGGCGAGCCCTCCACCTCCACCTCAAAGGAGGACCTCAAGGGCAAATCCAAAATGGTAAACAGACGCTAAAGGACCAACAGGAACAGTTAGAAGAGCTGGTGAATCGAGCCCAACTAAACGCTGGCAAAGAAGCCCTCAGACAGCTCCTCAAAGACCGGAAAACCAAAAAGAAAAAGAAAACATCATGTGTAACTATTTTAAAACTGTATCTGACTATCATCTCCGCCCTTATGATCATAGGGGGGATCTTCACCCTACTGTTCCTCGTCCCCATGACCATAGACCCGGCGCTGGCCACCCTCACTTACGAGTTCCAGCCCACGCCCGTCCTCTGCATGACCACCTTTGCCCAGGTGGTGGTCGGCATCAAAAATATATCGTGGTGTTCGTGCACCGAGGGCTGTACTAAAGACATCTACAACTGTTCGCAGATCACAGTGGTATACAGAAACTGTTCCGTGAGCAATGACACCGAGGCGGACATCGAAGGGGAGTGTGACGTCGGCGTCAACACCACTCTTCTTGACGCTGACGCACCAAACACTACATATATTGACCCTGCTTACTGGGACGTCCTAAACGCCTCCTTATACATAAACGTCAAAGGCTGTGGCTACCCTCCGGCGGTCAACTGCTCCATATTTTACAAGTACTTCGGCAAGCCCGGACGGAGATTCTGGTGCTATTACAGCAAGTTAGACCCGTTCTTGGTGATGCCGGAGTACGACCGCCACGCCGCCGAACTGGAACTGGCGAAATCTTTAGGCTGGACCATCGGGGCCCAGATAGGAGGTGTTCTCATCATCATGATCCTCCACTGCCCTTACATCGCCTTCATCAAGAAGATGTGTCGAGAGAGACCCACCTTACTGCCCAAGTGAGTACCCCCCCCCCCCCAGAGGGTGCCAGTGCCCAAGGGGTGCCTTCAGTGTGCCTGAGGCCAGAGAGACATCTACCAAACGACGAGTTTTGAGGGGGGTTAAACCTCCAATGTTGGTTGGTTGAGGTTGTAAGTCTGGTTTCTGCATCGCCGAAGAACTGGTGTAAATATGTTGATTTTTATATCAGATGTAAGCTGTTACAAGAGGCATTATATAAAAAATCTTTCCTTAATTAAAGTTAAAGGCGAGAGAATCGGCGTTGATGATAACTCCAGAGAGAGTGAGAGAGAGAGAGAGAGAGAGAGTGAGAGAGAGAGAGAGAGAGAGAGAGAGAGAGAGAGAGAGAGAGAGAGAGAGATTCTTTTAGAATGGTGTCACAGGTCATACGTGAAGAGGGGAACACGATGCCTAATCTCTAAACAATGCCCAAACACCTTTGTCTCTCCCCCCCCCCCTCTCCTCCCCTCATATGTACCTCTGTTGACATGACAGAAGGCAGTCCCCCTCACACCGCCACATTATACCGTAGTCATAGCAACCCTGACAACCAATAGCTGGTCTCATCCGGTTTGCAAAAAGAGATTCATATATGGCTCCTTGGCGCTTTCAGGTGTCGATTTATCACCATCAGCAGCAAAAGGGGTGTCATAGTTTTTTTTCTTGGAACATGAATATTAGGTTTTAAATATGACCAGACTCTTGTCATTCACCGACTCATTGACATTTCTCACTGATTTTCTTCTTGTCATTACTCTCGTTTGTCACATCACTGGTGTCCCAGCGTGGTCATGCCAGTGCCTCAGGATGACACTTTAACTTTAGGGACACTCAATCGTCACGAGTAATTAACCCACTGTCATGAATTATTATTTATTGGCACGGCCTGTCCTGCCGTCTGAGGCGGGTAATATGTTATTGCAAAGTTGACCCGTTTCTCCGTTTTCTATAGTGAACACACTGCCCTTCAAGGCAACCTATTTTACTTGTAAGACACCTACCCGTTCTTCTCTGTTGTCTAACGGGTTCCGAACGGACTTGTAAGACACAGTACCTCTCCTGCAGGGGTTACAGAATGCTATATATACCGTAGATCATATGAGAAATGTTTGGCCTTATGGAGAAGTGAAAATGGGCTGTAATAAATTCGCAAGATCTGTAATCTAACCGCTGCTTATTATTCTACAAAATAAATCTGTTCTTTTTGCGATATTACAGCGTTGGTGCTGACGCGCGCTCCAGGGCTGCTTGGCGGTATTCACAACAGCTGCTCGAGCGTCAGTCCTTGAGGTTATTGGTGTAATGTTTCAGAAGTTAGTAATGGTGAAACTTAGTGTTTTTCT
>WNGS01165156.1:0-16308 GCA_020271785.1 Procambarus virginalis | reverse complement strand
TATAAGGTCTTTAAAGTAGTTGTTTATTCAATGGGCATGAATGTGTATCTGCCTGTATTTCTCTTTTTCCAGATCTGTATTAACCCAGCACATTGCATACTTTTATCCTCAAAAAGATCATGGTCACTGCTTTACCCACCAGGACGGACACGGTAACTGAAACGGTACCTAAGATTCGTTATCTTTCGTCAAACCGACCGTTGTAATACTGGGTGACATTTCTTATTTTTACTGATCTTATTCATTTTGTTGAATCCTTCAATGTTTATGCAACCTTAGAAATTTTTTTAGTGAGTATAATTGGACAGACTTGTTGCTAGGCAAGGAAGTGAATGAGATGTATGTCAAGTTTTGTGAAATATATGATAAAGGCACAAACAAATTTATACCAAAACAGAGATGCAGAACTAGGAAACAGGATTGGTTCAAGGGATTGCGAGAGGGCCAGAGACCAAAGACACAAAAATGGAATCAATACAGGAAGAGGCCAAACCCCCAAACATACAAACGATACAAAGATGCGAGAAACAACTACACAGCAGTGAGGAGAGAGGCAGAAAGAAATTTTGAAAAAGGATTGCAGACAAATGTAATACAGAACCAGGTCTATTCTATAAATTCATAAACAACAAATTGCAGGTAAAGGATAATATTCAGAGGTTGATAATGGGAAATAGATTCACGGGAAAATGAAAAGGAAATGTGTGAAACACTAAACGAAAAGTTCCAAAGTGTGTTTGTACAAAATGAAATCTTAGGGAACCAGACACAATAAGAATTCCAGAGAACAACATAGAGCACATAGAGGTGACTAGAGACGAAGTGGAAAAAATGCTCAAGGAGCTAAGTAAGAACAAGGCAGTTGGTCCAGATGGAGTTTTCACCATGGGTTCTGAGAGAGTGTGCACCTGAGCTCAGCATTCCACTCAGCTGATTTTTCAGGCATCCCTGTTTACAGGAGTTGTAGCTGATGTGTGGAAAAAGGCTAACATAGTTCCAATCTACAAAAGTGGAAGCAGGGAAGACCCCCTTAATTATAGACCTGTATCATTGACAAGTGTAATAGTCAAAATATTGGAAAAAATAATTAAAACTAAATGGGTAGACACCTGGAGAGAAATGATATAATATCAGACCGACAGTATGGTTTTCGATCTGGAAGATCCTGTGTAACGAACTTACTCAGTTTTTATGATCGAGCAACAGAGATTTTACAGGAAAGAGATGGTTGGGTTGACTGCATCTATCTGGACCTAAAAAAGGCTTTCGACAGAGTTCCCCATAGAGGTTGTTCTGGAAACTGGAAACATTGGAGGGGTGACGGGTAAGCTACTAACATGGATGAAAAATTTCCTAACTGACAGAAAAATGAGGGCAGTAATCAGAGGCAAGGTATCGGATTGGAGGAATGTCACGAGGGAGTACCACAGGGTTCAGTTCTTGCACCGGTAATGTTCATTGTCTACATAAACGATCTACCAGAGGGATTACAGAATTACATGAACATGTTTGCTGATGATGCTAAGATAATAGGGAAGATAAGAAACCTAGATGATTGTCATGCCCTTCAAGAAGACCTGGACAAAATAAGTATGTGGAGCAACACTTGGCAAATGGAATTTAATGTGAATAAATGCCATGTTATGGAATGTGGAATTGGAGAACATAGACCCCACACAACTATAAATTGTGAGAAATCTTTAAAGAATTTGATAAAGAAAGGGATCTAGGGGTGGTTTTAGATAGAAAACTTCACCTGAGGACCACATCAAGAAACATGTGCGAGGAGCCTATGCTACACTTTCTAACCTAAGAATTGCTTTTTAATACATGGAGGAGAAATACTAAAGAATTGTTCACGACTTTTATTAGACCAAAGCTGAATATGCAGCGTTGTGTGGTGCCCATATCT
This sequence comes from Procambarus virginalis, assembly GCA_020271785.1. Lineage (NCBI taxonomy): Eukaryota > Metazoa > Arthropoda > Malacostraca > Decapoda > Cambaridae > Procambarus > Procambarus virginalis. The sequence goes on along the minus strand of WNGS01165156.1, from coordinate 14,396 downwards.
TAAGAAGCACATCAACAAACTGGAAAAGGGTATGCAGACATGCCCACTAAGTGGCTCCCAGAAATGAAGGACAAGAGCTACGAGGAGAGGTTAAACCGCCAAACACACACCGAAACTACGACGTTGGTACACGTTCGACACAAGTTTACCCCACCTAACCAGTTATAACAACCAATATATCAAGTTGTAACAACGTTCTACTACGTCATAAACACGTAAGCCAAGATGTAACAACCTTTATTACAAGTTGTAAACAAGCGGAAAATAGAGACAGTTTCGGTTTGTGTTTCCAGGGTAAGGCATTAAATATGAAAAAACTAGAAGAGTGAAGAAAAAGAGGCGATATGATCACTACGTACAAAATAGTAACAGGACTTGATAAAATCGACAGGGAAGATTTCCTGAGACCTGGAACTTCAAGAACAAGAGGTCATAGATTTAAACTAGCTAAACACAGATGCCGAAGAAACGTAAGAAAATTCACCTTCGCAAACAGAGTGGTAGACGGTTGGAACAAGTTAAGTGAGAAGGTGGTGGAGGCCAAGACCGTCAGTAGTTTCAAAGCGTTATATGACAAAGAGTGCTGGGAAGACGGGACACCACGAGCGTAGCTCTCATCCTGTAACTACACTTAGGTAATTACACTTAGGTAATTACACACACACACACACACACACACACACACACACACACACACACACACACACACACACACACACACACACACACATACACACACACTTTTTTTTTGGACTGTCGGAAAGCCTTTGACACAGTACCCCGTAAAAGGTTGATGCATAAGCTGGAGAAACATGCAGGAGTAACTGGTAGGGCGCTCCAGTGGATAAGGGAGTACCTAAGCAATAGGAAGCAGAGAGTTACAGTGAGGGGTGAGACCTCAGACTGGCGTGAAGTCACCAGTGGAGTCCCACAGGGCTCTGTGCTTGGACCTATCCTGTTTCTGATATACGTAAATGATCTCCCAGAGGGTATAGACTCATTCCTCTCAATGTTTGCTGACGACGCCAAAATTATGAGAAGGATTAAGACAGAGGAGGACAGTTTGAGGCTTCAAGAAGACCTGGACAAGCTGCAGGAGTGGTCGAACAAATGATTGTTAGAGTTTAACCAAGCAAATGTAATGTAATGAAGATAGGGGTAGGAAGCAGGAGACCAGATACAAGGTACCATTTGGGAGATGAAAAACTTCAGGAGTCAGAGAGAGAGAAAGACCTGGGGGTTGATATTACGCCAGACCTGAAGCTCATATCAAGAGGATAACATCAGCGGCATATGCCAGGTTGGGTAACATAAGAACGGCCTTTAGAAACTTGCGAAAGGAATCTTTCAGAACATTATATACCACATATGTCAGACCAATCCTGGAGTATGCGGCTCCAGCATGGAGTCCATATCTAGTCAAGTATAAGACTAAACTGGAAAAGGTTCAAAGGTTTGCCACCAGACTAGTACCCGAGCTGAGAGGTATGAGCTACGAGGAGAGACTACGGGAATTAAACCTCACTTCGTTGGAAGACAGAAGAGTTAGGGGGGACATGATCACCACATTCAAGATTCTGAAGGGAATCGACAGGGTAGATAAAGACAGGCTATTTAACACAAGGGGCACACGCACTAGGGGACACAGGTGGAAACTGAGTGCCCAAATGAGCCACAGAGATATTAGAAAGAACTTTTTTAGTGTCAGAGTGGTTGACAAATGGAATGCATTAGGTAGTGATGTGGTGGAGGCTGACTCCATACACAGTTTCAAGTGTTGATATGATAGAGCCCAGTAGGCTCAGGAATCTGTACACCTGTTGATTGACAGTTGAGAGGCGAGACCAAAGAGCCAGAGCTCAACCCCCGCAAACACAACTAGGTGAGTACAACTAGGTGAGTACACACACATACATGCACACACACACACATGCACACACACACACACACACACACACACACACACACACACACACACACCACACACACACCACACACACACACACACACACACACACACACATTTTCTCCATCACTGTGTACTGGTTCTGTGGCAATGATAATATCACCATCTTGAAGATGGTGGCTGTTGTGTAACACACACCTGGTGGGAACACACTCCTGGTGGGAACACACACCTGGTGGGAACACACTCCTGGTGGGAACACACACCTGGTGGGAACACTCCTGGTGGGAACACACACCTGCTGGTAACACACTCCTGGTGGGAACACACTCCTGGTGGGAACACACACCTGGTGGGAACACTCCTGGTGGGAACACTCCTGGTGGGAACACTCCTGGTGGGAACACTCCTGGTGGGAACACTCCTGGTGGGAACACTCCTGGTGGGAACACACACCTGGTGGGAACACACCTGGTGGGAACACACTCCTGGTGGGAACACACTCCTGGTGGGAACACTCCTGGTGGGAACACTCCTGGTGGGAACACTCCTGGTGGGAACACTCCTGGTGGGAACACTCCTGGTGGGAACACACTCCTGGTGGGAACACTCCTGGTGGGAACACACTCCTGGTGGGAACACACACCTGGTGGGAACACTCCTGGTGGGAACACTCCTGGTGGGAACACACTCCTGGTGGGAACACACTCCTGGTGGGAACACACTCCTGGTGGGAACACACTCCTGGTGGGAACACACTCCTGGTGGGAACACACTCCTGGTGGGAACACACTCCTGGTGGGAACACACTCCTGGTGGGAACACTCCTGGTGGGAACACTCCTGGTGGGAACACACTCCTGGTGGGAACACTCCTGGTGGGAACACACTCCTGGTGGGAACACTCCTGGTGGGAACACTCCTGGTGGGAACACACTCCTGGTGGGAACACTCCTGGTGGGAACACACTCCTGGTGGGAACACACTCCTGGTGGGAACACTCCTGGTGGGAACACTCCTGGTGGGAACACACCTGGTGGGAACACTCCTGGTGGGAACACACTCCTGGTGGGAACACACACCTGGTGGGAACACACTCCTGGTGGTAACACTCCTGGTGGGAACACTCCTGGTGGGAACACTCCTGGTGGGAACACACTCCTGGTGGGAACACTCCTGGTGGGAACACACACCTGGTGGGAACACACACCTGGTGGGAACACACTCCTGGTGGGAACACACACCTGGTGGGAACACACTCCTGGTGGGAACACTCCTGGTGGGAACACACACCTGGTGGGAACACACTCCTGGTGGGAACACACTCCTGGTGGGAACACACCTGGTGGGAACACTCCTGGTGGGAACACACCTGGTGGGAACACTCCTGGTGGGAACACACCTGGTGGGAACACTCCTGGTGGGAACACACTCCTGGTGGGAACACACACCTGGTGGGAACACACTCCTGGTGGTAACACTCCTGGTGGGAACACACACCTGGTGGGAACACACTCCTGGTGGGAACACTCCTGGTGGGAACACACACCTGGTGCGAACACACACCTGGTGGGAACACACTCCTGGTGGGAACACACACCTGGTGGGAACACACTCCTGGTGGGAACACTCCTGGTGGGAACACACACCTGGTGGGAACACACTCCTGGTGGGAACACACTCCTGGTGGGAACACTCCTGGTGGGAACACACTCCTGGTGGGAACACACTCCTGGTGGGAACACACACCTGGTGGGAACACTCCTGGTGGGAACACACTCCTGGTGGGAACACTCCTGGTGGGAACACTCCTGGTGGGAACACACACCTGGTGGGAACACACTCCTGGTGGGAACACACTCCTGGTGGGAACACACTCCTGGTGGGAACACACACCTGGTGGGAACACTCCTGGTGGGAACACACACCTGGTGGGAACACACTCCTGGTGGGAACACACTCCTGGTGGGAACACTCCTGGTGGGAACACTCCTGGTGGGAACACACTCCTGGTGGGAACACTCCTGGTGGGAACACACTCCTGGTGGGAACACACTCCTGGTGGGAACACACTCCTGGTGGGAACACACTCCTGGTGGGAACACTCCTGGTGGGAACACACTCCTGGTGGGAACACACTCCTGGTGGGAACACTCCTGGTGGGAACACACTCCTGGTGGGAACACACTCCTGGTGGGAACACACTCCTGGTGGGAACACACTCCTGGTGGGAACACTCCTGGTGGGAACACACTCCTGGTGGGAACACACTCCTGGTGGGAACACACTCCTGGTGGGAACACACTCCTGGTGGGAACACTCCTGGTGGGAACACACTCCTGGTGGGAACACACTCCTGGTGGGAACACACTCCTGGTGGGAACACACTCCTGGTGGGAACACTCCTGGTGGGAACACACTCCTGGTGGGAACACTCCTGGTGGGAACACTCCTGGTGGGAACACTCCTGGTGGGAACACACACCTGGTGGGAACACTCCTGGTGGGAACACACACCTGGTGGGAACACACTCCTGGTGGGAACACTCCTGGTGGGAACACACTCCTGGTGGGAACACTCCTGGTGGGAACACTCCTGGTGGGAACACACACCTGGTGGGAACACTCCTGGTGGGAACACACTCCTGGTGGGAACACACTCCTGGTGGGAACACACTCCTGGTGGGAACACACTCCTGGTGGGAACACACTCCTGGTGGGAACACTCCTGGTGGGAACACTCCTGGTGGGAACACTCCTGGTGGGAACACACTCCTGGTGGGAACACTCCTGGTGGGAACACTCCTGGTGGGAACACACTCCTGGTGGGAACACACTCCTGGTGGGAACACACACCTGGTGGGAACACTCCTGGTGGGAACACTCCTGGTGGGAACACTCCTGGTGGGAACACACTCCTGGTGGGAACACTCCTGGTGGGAACACTCCTGGTGGGAACACTCCTGGTGGGAACACTCCTGGTGGGAACACACTCCTGGTGGGAACACACTCCTGGTGGGAACACACACCTGGTGGGAACACTCCTGGTGGGAACACTCCTGGTGGGAACACACTCCTGGTGGGAACACACTCCTGGTGGGAACACTCCTGGTGGGAACACTCCTGGTGGGAACACTCCTGGTGGGAACACACACCTGGTGGGAACACACTCCTGGTGGGAACACACACCTGGTGGGAACACTCCTGGTGGGAACACTCCTGGTGGGAACACACTCTTGGTGGGAACACACTCCTGGTGGGAACACTCCTGGTGGGAACACTCCTGGTGGGAACACTCCTGGTGGGAACACACTCCTGGTGGGAACACTCCTGGTGGGAACACTCCTGGTGGGAACACACTCCTGGTGGGAACACACTCCTGGTGGGAACACACTTCTGGTGGGAACACTCCTGGTGGGAACACTACTGGTGGGAACACACACCTGGTGGGAACACACTCCTGGTGGGAACACTCCTGGTTGGAACACTCCTGGTGGGAACACACTCCTGGTGGGAACACACTCCTGGTGGGAACACACTCCTGGTGGGAACACTCCTGGTGGGAACACACACCTGGTGGGAACACTCCTGGTGGGAACACTCCTGGTGGGAACACTCCTGGTGGGAACACTCCTGGTGGGAACACACTCCTGGTGGGAACACTCCTGGTGGGAACACACACCTGGTGGGAACACACACCTGGTGGGAACACACTCCTGGTGGGAACACACACCTGGTGGGAACACACTCCTGGTGGGAACACTCCTGGTGGGAACACACACCTGGTGGGAACACACTCCTGGTGGGAACACACTCCTGGTGGGAACACACCTGGTGGGAACACTCCTGGTGGGAACACACCTGGTGGGAACACTCCTGGTGGGAACACACCTGGTGGGAACACTCCTGGTGGGAACACTCCTGGTGGGAACACTCCTGGTAGGAACACTCCTGGTGGGAACACTCCTGGTGGGAACACTCCTGGTGGGTACACTCCTGGTGGGAACACTCCTGGTGGGAACACTCCTGGTGGGAACACTCCTGGTGGGAACACTCCTGGTGGGAACACTCCTGGTGGGAACACACTCCTGGTGGGAACACACTCCTGGTGGGAACACTCCTGGTGGGAACACTCCTGGTGGGAACACTCCTGGTGGGAACACTCCTGGTGGGAACACTCCTGGTGGGAACACACTCCTGGTGGGAACACTCCTGGTGGGAACACTCCTGGTGGGAACACTCCTGGTGGGAACACACACCTGGTGGGAACACTCCTGGTGGGAACACTCCTGGTGGGAACACACTCCTGGTGGGAACACTCCTGGTGGGAACACACTCCTGGTGGGAACACTCCTGGTGGGAACACTCCTGGTGGGAACACACACCTGGTGGGAACACTCCTGGTGGGAACACACTCCTGGTGGGAACACACACCTGGTGGGAACACTCCTGGTGGGAACACTCCTGGTGGGAACACTCCTGGTGGGAACACACTCCTGGTGGGAACACTCCTGGTGGGAACACTCCTGGTGGGAACACACTCCTGATGGGAACACACTCCTGGTGGGAACACACACCTGGTGGGAACACTCCTGGTGGGAACACTCCTGGTGGGAACACACTCCTGGTGGGAACACTCCTGGTGGGAACACTCCTGGTGGGAACACTCCTGGTGGGAACACACTCCTGGTGGGAACACACTCCTGGTGGGAACACTCCTGGTGGGAACACTCCTGGTGGGAACACTCCTGGTGGGAACACTCCTGGTGGGAACACACACCTGGTGGGAACACACTCCTGGTGGGAACACACACCTGGTGGGAACACTCCTGGTGGGAACACTCCTGGTGGGAACACACTCTTGGTGGGAACACACTCCTGGTGGGAACACTCCTGGTGGGAACACTCCTGGTGGGAACACTCCTGGTGGGAACACTCCTGGTGGGAACACACTCCTGGTGGGAACACTCCTGGTGGGAACACTCCTGGTGGGAACACACTCCTGGTGGGAACACACTCCTGGTGGGAACACACTCCTGGTGGGAACACTCCTGGTGGGAACACTCCTGGTGGGAACACACACCTGGTGGGAACACACTCCTGGTGGGAACACTCCTTTGGGAACACACTCTTGGTGGGAACACACGTGGTGGGAACACACTCCTGGTGGGAACACTCCAGGTGGGAACACACTCCTGGTGGGAACACACACCTGGTGGGAACACTCCTGGTGGGAACACACTCCTGGTGGGAACACTCCTGGTGGGAACACTCCTGGTGGGAACACTCCTGGTGGGAACACACTCCTGGTGGGAACACTCCTGGTGGGAACACACACCTGGTGGGAACACACTCCTGGTGGGAACACTCCTGGTGGGAACACACTCCTGGTGGGAACACTCCTGGTGGGAACACTCCTGGTGGGAACACACTCCTGGTGGGAACACTCCTGGTGGGAACACTCCTGGTGGGAACACTCCTGGTGGGAACACACTCCTGGTGGGAACACTCCTGGTGGGAACACTCCTGGTGGGAACACTCCTGGTGGGAACACTCCTGGTGGGAACACACTCCTGGTGGGAACACACCTGGTGGGAACACTCCTGGTGGGAACACACTCCTGGTGGGAACACTCCTGGTGGGAACACTCCTGGTGGGAACACTCCTGGTGGGAACACACTCCTGGTGGGAACACACCTGGTGGGAACACTCCTGGTGGGAACACACTCCTGGTGGGAACACTCCTGGTGGGAACACTCCTGGTGGGAACACACTCCTGGTGGGAACACACTCCTGGTGGGAACACTCCTGGTGGGAACACACTCCTGGTGGGAACACACTCCTGGTGGGAACACTCCTGGTGGGAACACTCCTGGTGGGAACACTCCTGGTGGGAACACACTCCTGGTGGGAACACTCCTGGTGGGAACACTCCTGGTGGGAACACTCCTGGTGGGAACACTCCTGGTGGGAACACTCCTGGTGGGAACACTCCTGGTGGGAACACTCCTGGTGGGAACACTCCTGGTGGGAACACACTCCTGGTGGGAACACACTCCTGGTGGGAACACACTCCTGGTGGGAACACTCCTGGTGGGAACACACACCTGGTGGGAACACTCCTGGTGGGAACACACTCCTGGTGGGAACACACTCCTGGTGGGAACACTCCTGGTGGGAACACCACTCCTGGTGGGAACACACTGGTGGGAACACACACCTGGTGGGAACACACTCCTGGTGGGAACACACTCCTGGTGGGAACACTCCTGGTGGGAACACCACTCCTGGTGGGAACACACTCCTGGTGGGAACACACACCTGGTGGGAACACACTCCTGGTGGGAACACACTCCTGGTGGGAACACACTCCTGGTGGGAACACACTCCTAGTGGGAACACACTCCTGGTGGGAACACACACCTGGTGGGAACACACTCCTGGTGGGAACACACTCCTGGTGGGAACACACTCCTGGTGGGAACACACACCTGGTGGGAACACACTCCTGGTGGGAACACACTCCTGGTGGGAACACTCCTGGTGGGAACACACTCCTGGTGGGAACACACTCCTGGTGGGAACACACACCTGGTGGGAACACACAACTGGTGGGAACACACTCCTGGTGGGAACACACTCCTGGTGGGAACACACAACTGGTGGGAACACACTCCTGGTGGGAACACACTCCTGGTGGGAACACACTCCTGGTGGGAACACACTCCTGGTGGGAACACACACCTGGTGGGAACACACAACTGGTGGGAACACACTCCTGGTGGGAACACTCCTGGTGGGAACACACTCCTGGGAGTGTGTTCTCACCAGGATCCTGGTGAGAACACACTTTTCACAGTTTCCACCGGTGTCCCCTTGTTCGTGTACCACCAGTGTTGAATAGTTTATCCTTGTCTACCCTGTCAATTCCGCTGAGGATTTTGTAGGTAGTAATCATGTCTCCCCTCACCCTTCTGTCTTTCAGTGTCGAAAGGTGCATTTCACGCAACCTTTCCTCGTAACTCATGCCTCATTGTTCTGGGACTAATCTAGTGGCATACCTCTGAACTCTTTCCAGCTTCGTCTTGTGCTTGACAAGGTACGGGCTCCATGCTGGGGCCGCATACTCCAGGATTAGTCTTACCTATGTGGAATACAAGATTCTGAATGATTCCTTACACAGATTCTTGAAGGCTGTTCTGATGTTAGCCAGCCTCGCATATGCCGCAGACGTTATTCTCTTTATGTGGGCTTCAGGAGACAGGTTTGGTGTGATATCAACTCCTAGATCTTTCTCTCTGTCCGTTTCATTAAGTACTTCATCTCCTATTCTGTATTCTGTGTCTGGCCTCCTGTTTCCAACGTCTAGATTCATTTCTTTGCATTTACTCGGGTTAAACGTTAGCAGCCATTTGTTGGACCATTCATTCAGTCTGTCTAGGTCATCTTGTAGCCTCCTACTATCATCCTCTGTTTCAATCCTCCTCATAATTTTTACATCGTCAGCAAACATTGAGTGAAACGATTCTATACCCTCTGGGAGATCATTTACATATATCAGAAACAGTATAGGTCCAAGGACTGACCCCTGCGGGACTCCACTAGTGACGCCAAGCCAATCTGAGACCTCACCCCTCACAGTGATTCGTTGTCTTCTGTTACTTAGGTACTCCATTGATAATGGAGTACCTTCCCTTTCACTCCAGCCTGCATCACTAGTTTTTTCACTAGCCTTTTGTGTGGCACTGTATAAAAGGCTTTCTGGCAATCCAGAAATATGCAGTCTGCCCACCCCTCCCTTTCTTGCCTGATTTTTGTTGTTTGGTCTTAGAATTCAATTAGCCCCGTGAGGCAGGACTTGCCATCCCTGAACCCATGTTGGTGCTGTCTTACAAAGTTCTTTCGCTCCAGATGTTCCACTAGCTTTCTTTGCACAATCTTCTCCATCAGCTTGCATGGTATGCAGGTTAGGGACACTGACCTGTAGTTCAGTGCCTCCTGTCTATCCCCTTTCTTGTATGTCGGGACCACATTAGCTGCTTTCCAAATTTCTGGCAGTTTTCCTGTTGCCAGTGATTTGTTACTCACCATGGAGAGTGGTAGGCACAGTGCTTCTGCTCCTTCCTTTAGTATTCAAGGGGAGATTAAATGTGGGCCTATAGCCTTTGTCTCATCCCATCACACAACTCTAAACACTTCTGTGTGTGGTGGTCGTTGTGTGTGGTGGTCGTTGTGTGTGGTGGTCGTTGTGTGTGGTGGTGGTAGGGGAGGTCAAGTTGGGTGCCAATGAGACAAGGGTGGGCCAAGGGGAAGAGGTCAGGTGGGCAGAAGGTGGGTCACAGGGCCAGTGCATTAACCTCTGACCTCACGGCCAGAGACCGGAGGGAGGGGGGGGGCGCTGTGAGGGGGAGCATCAGCTGTCACCTCTCCCAACCTGCTTCTTATCCATCCTTTCCCATTTCGTTTAACCTTTCCACCCTCTCCATTATTCCCTTTCAGTCTCTCGTCCCTCCCCACTCCTCTTCCACCCCGTCGCCAACCAGCACCCACACTCCCATTTATCTGGCGATCATTTCGGGGCTGAACGTCCCCGCGGCCCGGTCCTCGCCCCGGCCTCCTGGTTGCTGGACTGGTCAACCAGGCTGTTGGACGCGGCTGCTCGCAGCCTGACGTATGAGTCACAGCCTGGTTGATCAGGTATCCTTTGGAGGTGTTTATCCAGTTCTCTCTTGAACACTGTGAGGGGTCGGCCAGTTATGTCCCTTATGTGTAGTGGAAGCGTGTTGAACAGTCTCGGGCCTCTGATGTTGATAGTTCTCTCTTGAACACTGTGAGGGGTCGGCCAGTTATGTCCCTTATGTGTAGTGGAAGCGTGTTGAACAGTCTCGGGCCTCTGATGTTGATAGTTCTCTCTTGAACACTGTGAGGGGTCGGCCAGTTATGTCCCTTATGTGTAGTGGAAGCGTGTTGAACAGTCTCGGGCCTCTGATGTTGATAGAGTTCTCTCTTGAACACTGTGAGGGGTCGGCCAGTTATGTCCCTTATGTGTAGTGGAAGCGTGTTGAACAGTCTCGGGCCTCTGAGGTTGATAGAGTTCTCTCTCAGAGTACCTGTTGCACCTCTGTTTTTCAACGGGGGTATTCTGCACATCCTGCCATGCCTCCTGGTCTCATGTGCTGTTATTTCTGTGTGCAGGTTTAGGACCAGCCCCTCTACTATTTTCCATGTGTAAATTATTATGTCTCTCTCCCGCCTGCGCTCAAGAGCATACAGATTTAGGCTCTTTAGTCGGTCCCAATAGTTTAGATGTTTTACTGAGTGGATTCTAGCAGTAAAGGACCTCTGCACGCTCTCCATGTCAGCAATTTCACCAGCAGTGAAAGGGGCTGTCATTGTGCAGCAGTACTCCACTCCAGAGAGCACAAGCGTTTTGAAAAGTATCATCATCGGTATAGCATCTCTAGTGTGAAAGGTTCTTGTTATCCAACCTGTCATTTTTCGTGCAGTTGTGACGGCTACTTTATTGTGTTCTTTAAAGGTAAGGTCTTCCGACATGAGTACACCCAGATCCCTAACATTGCTTTTTCGTTCTATGTTATGATTTGACTGCGTTTTGTACGTGGTTTCCGTTTTTATATTTTCATGTTTCCGTAGCGCATGAGTTGAAACTAATCTTCATTAAACACCATATTATTTTCTATAGCCCATAGAAAGACCTGATTTACATCTGATTGTAGGTTTACCGTGTCCTCTATGTTGTCGAGTCATAAAAGTTCTAGCTTCATCTGCAAAAGAAGTTACAGTACTATAGATTGTGTCCGCACTAACATGGGTAAGGAATTACCTGTGAGACAGGTGTCAGAGTGACAGTGAGGGGCGAGGAGTGGGACTGGTGTAGAGTAACAAGCGGGGTGCCTCAAGGATCACTCCTGGGTCCCATTGTATTCCTTATTTATGTAAACGACTTGAGTGCAAAAGTTGAGTCTTATATGTCGATGTTTGCGGATAATGCAAAACTAATAAGGAGGGTTAAGGCAGACAAGGACTGAAAGTTTCTCCAGAATGACTTGAACAGGTTGCATATCTGGTCCGAGAAATGGCTGCTAGAGTTCAACACCAGCAGGTGTAAGGTAATGGAAATTGTCTCAAGAGCCAGGAGTCCGAAAGGCCATTACACGCTGTAGGTAAACTGCCTCCCTATAACGACTAGAGAAAAAGACCTGGGAGTGGACATAACTCTAAACCCAACTCCAGAGGCTCATTTAAATAGAATAATGTCAGTCGCGGCAGTGCACAATAGAAAGTTGTCACATATCCATACATTAAAACTTTGATTGTAACCATGATATATATATGTACTTCTGCTTACAGTTTAGACCTTTAGACCTAAAGTTTAGACTTTAGACTTTTTTAAAAAAAGGTTTCGACAGAGTTCCACATAAGAGGTTGTTCTGGAAACTGGAAAATTTTGGAGGGGTGACAGGTAAGCTTCTAACATGGATGAAAAATTTTCTGACTGATAGAAAAATGAGGGCTGTGATGAGAGGCAATGTATCGGACTGGAGAAATGTCACAAGCGGAGTACCACAGGGTTCAGTTCTTGCACCAGTGATGTTTATTGTCTACATAAATGATCTACCAGTTGGTATACAGAATTATATGAACATGTTTGCTGATGATGCTAAGATAATAGGAAGGATAAGAAATTTAGATGATTGTCATGCTCTTCAAGAAGACCTGGACAAAATAAGTATATGGAGCATCACTTGGCAAATGGAATTTAATGTTAATAAATGCCATGTTATGGAATGTGGAATAGGAGAACACAGACCCTACACAACCTATATATTATGTGAGAAATCTTTAAATAATTCTGATAAAGAAAGAGATCTAGGGGTGGTTCTAGATAGAAAACTATCACCTGAGGACCACATAAAGAATATTGTGCGAGGAGCCTATGCCACGCTTTCTAACTTCAGAATTGTATTTAAATACATGGATGGCGATATACTAAAGAAATTGTTCACGACTTTTGTTAGGCCAAAGCTAGAATATGCAGCGGTTGTGTGGTGCCCATATCTTAAGAAGCACATCAACAAACTGGAAAAGGTGCAAAGACATGCTACTAAGTGGCTCCCAGAACTGAAGGGCAAGAGCTACGAGGAGAGGTTAGAGGCATTAAATATGTCAACATTAGAAGACAGAAGAAAAAGAGGTGATATGATCACTACATACAAAATAGTAACAGGAATTGATAAAATCGACAGGGAAGATTTCCTGAGACCTGGAACTTTAAGAACAAGAGGTCATAGATTTAAACTAGCTAAACACAGATGCCGAAGAAATATAAGAAAATTCACTTTCGCAAACAGAGTGGTAGACGGTTGGAACAAGTTAGGGGAGAAGGTGGTGGAGGCCAAGACCGTCAGTAGTTTCAAAGCGTTATATGACAAAGAGTGCTGGGAAGACGGGACACCACGAGCGTAGCTCTCATCCTGTAACTACACTTAGGTAATTACACACACACACACACACACACACACACACACACACACACACACACACACACACACACACACACACACACACACACACACACACACACACGTGGGAGATGGAGTCTTTCACGAAACGGACCGAGAGAAAGACCTAAGGGTTGGAAAGACGAGCACGGAGCCCGTACCTTGTCAAGTACAAGATGAAGCTGGAAAAAGTACAGGTATGTCCCACTAGGCTAGTCCTAGAACCAAGAGGCATGAGTTGCGAGGAAAGGCTGAGGGAACTGCACCTCACGTTGCTGGAAGACAGAAGAGCTCGGAGAAACATGATCACCACATTCAAAATTCCCAGGGGAGTTGACAGGGTAGACAAGGATGGATTATTTGACACGGATGGGACACGAACAAGGGGACACAGGTGGAAACTTAGTACCCAAATGAGCCACAGGGACGTTAAAAAAACTTTTTCAGTGTCAGAGTAGTTAACAGATGGAATGCATTAGGCAGTGATGTGGTGGAGGCTGACTCCATACACAGTTTCAAGTGTAGATATGATAGAGCCCAATAGGCTCAGGAACCTGTACACCAGTTGATTGACGGTTGAGAGGCGGGACCAAAAAGCCGGAGCTCAACCCCTGCAAGCCCAAGTAGGTGAGTACAACTAGGTGAGTACAGGTGTACACACAACGGTTAGAGAGTATAAACCTTAACTCCGGACACAGCTGGTGATGACGCATTCCACACCTGCCTCCACCCCACACTTGCCTACGGCCCACACCTGCCTCCGGCAAACACCTGCCTCCGGCAAACACCTGCCTCCGGCCCACACCTGCCTCCGGCCCACACCTACCTCAACCCCATACCTGCCTTAACCCCACACCTACCTCCACCCCACACCTGCCTTAACCCCATACCTGCCTCCAACCCACACGTGCCTCCACCCCACACGTGCCTCTGCCCCACACATGCCTCCACCCCACACCTGCCTCCACCC
>WNGS01165155.1:0-10410 GCA_020271785.1 Procambarus virginalis | reverse complement strand
TACCTTCTCTCCACCAAAAGCTACAGACGAAAATTTCGTGATTATCTAAAGGCAAGTACCACTACCTTTCTAGAATTTGCCAATACAAAGAAAAGATATTTCATGAAATAGCTGGAAGCAGCACATGTCTCTACATTTGCAGAACTCGTCAACCTCATTCTAGTTGAGGAATTCTTGAGACGTGTTCCCCCTTCCGTCCGTTTATATTTAGCAGATAAAGAAGAAACCGACTACATCAAATGTGCGAAGTCGGCTGACACCTACAGCCTCATCCACCGGCTGACACCAGAACCACCTTCCAGTAAGAAGTCTTGGTATAGTTATGATAAAGTGAGTACCGATCAAGCGAGCTCTCAATTGTATTGTAAGTATTGCAAACTCTATGGACATACCAAGGATAAATGTGGAAAAGCTCAATACAAAGGCAATAATGAAACTACTAAACCCAAACCGACTCCTCCTAAGTCCGGTAAGCCTGTGATGAATGTTGGTGTTCCTGTTAATGATCTTTCTCTCTTCAGTAAACACCTGTATCCTGGAACTGTCTCTACCAACGGTACAGATTCGGAGGGACGTTTCAAATTGAAGATCTTGAGGGACACAGCGGCTCTTCAGTCCATAATATTGAAATCAACTGTGCCTAACATCACCTACACCGGGGAAACCGTCCTTATCATTGACCTCACTGCTACCACTTTGTATCCACTCGCCAGAGTCCACCTGGATTGTCCTTTCGTGACCGGTGAAGTCCAAGTCGCCATCAGGGAAAAACCTTTTCCTGTGTCTGAAGTGCAACTTCTCCTGGGCAATGACTTGGCAGAAGATCTGCAACCGTCCAACCTTATCATCATGCACAAACCCCAGGTGTGTACCTCTGTAATGGATAATCCCATCTTTGAGTATGTTCCAGCAGAGGTCCAAAAAAGTAATAAAGTTTCTCCTCGGTTTTGGTGACCACCCGTGCACAAGCTGCACGACCACAACCAGCTGACTCTACTGCTACCGCTGTCCCTCAAGACCCTCAGAATCTATCACCGAATCTTACTATGTTGGAGTTCCGTAAGTTACAGAGGGAGGATCCTTCATTAACACCATTATTCTTCCAGGCTGAGACTCAACCTGACAGTATTCCTGGGTTCTTCCTAGAGAATCAGTTGCTCTACCGCAGGTACAGACCCAGCAAGCTGAAGGAGGATGACAATTGAGCAAATGTCGAACAACTAGTGGTTCCCACCAGCCTACGGCCCGATATTCTACACCTGGCCCACGGAGAACTTTCTCACTATGGTTTTAACAAAACCTACACTGGAATCAGACAAGACTACTACTGGCCAGGTATGGTTAAAGACGTCAAAAGTTGCGTGCAACAGTGTCATACATGTCAGATGGCAGGTAAACCTAACATCTCTATTCCCAAAGCTCAGTTGACTCCTATCCAGGTGCCTGCGGACCCTTTCCACAGGCTCATCCTAGACTGTGTTGGTCCTTTACCCCGGACCAGTTCTGGCAACGCCTATATACTAACTATCCTGTGTCCTACCACCAGATTCCCCATAGCAGTTCCAGTAAAGAACATTACGGCTGCTACTGTGGTGAAACAACTATTGAAGATCTTCACCCAGTATGGATTTCCAAGAGAGGTTCAAAGTGACTGTGGCACCAACTTCACCAGTGATCTCTTCAAGAAGACACTGGAAGAGTTCAACATCACACAGGTATTGTCCAGCCCCTTTCATCCTGCTTCACAGGGTTCTCTTGAACGTAGTCATCAGACTATTAAAGCACTCCTAAAGAAATTTTGCAATGAAACCTTAAAAGACTGGGATAAACAACTTGACCTCATCATGTGCATTTTCAGAAGTCTTCCCAATGAGTCTCTAGGAGTATCTTCTTATGAGATGCTCTACGGACGTAAGTGCCGTACTCCTCTCAAAGCTTTTAAAGACTCTCTACGTAATGCCACCTTCAGTGACCCTCAGAATGTGCCCCAGTTTCTTCAAAACTTAAAGCAAATTCTAGAGAGTACGTAAATTTGCTAATGACAATCTATTGAAAGCTCAGGAGAGGATGAAGATTCATTTTGACCAAAGCAGCAAAATAAGGAAATTTAAACTAGGAGACTTCGTGTTGGCATATTTTCCTATCCCAGGTTCTCCATTGCAAAATAAGTTTTCAGAACCCTACCGCATCAAGGAGTGCAGAAACAACCACAACTACGTCCTTGAGACTCCAGATAGGCGGCGGAGAACCCAATTGTGCCACGTCAACCTCCTGAAGCAGTATCAAGGTACTTTCCCCACTGTGTTAGTATCATTATCCACATTTAAAGGTCCATACCTCCACAGTGAGACCTTCCCTGCTTCTCCTCCCGAAAGCACTAACACTGAGTCAGTGCCTTCCAACTTGGAAATCCTAACTGATCTTCATACCTATTTGCAGGACAGTAATAGTGCTCCTCTCATCAGAATCTCTCTCTACTTACTAGTTTCTCTCTATTACTCCCTCATCTATCCATACCTCAACTATGGTATTTGTGCTTGGGGTTCTACTAACCAAAATCATTTACGTCCTCTAATTACTCAACACAAAGCTGCTATTAGGACAATATCCAACTCTGGCCCCAGACATCATTCGGTACCCCTACTCAAATCTCTGAATATGTTAGATATTAAGTCACTGCATATTCTCTCTTGTGTATTATACATATACAAAACGCTGAACTGTAATGCCAATCCTGAATTCAAAAGCTTCATTGAAGGTTGTAACAGAACCCATAAGCACCACACCAGAAATAAATACAGTTTTGATATTCCAAGAGTACGACTTAATCAAACTAGAAATGCTCTACAAATCAAGGGACGCAGAATGTGGAATGACCTTCCCAACCATGTTAAAGACTGTACCTCTCTCAACCAGTTTAAGATTAAAACTAAACACTACCTAATAAATTCCCTGTAACCTACCTTACCCCTCTATTGTCAACCCATGTCTGTTATTTTTTTTTTAATCAACGCGGTTTTGTCGACCTATTGTATTAGTGCTGCTTTTTCAGTCATGTTCCCCCTTTTTTTATCTTTATTTGTATTTGTTCTCAACACATTTTATTCTTTATGCTCAATTAGTATTAAGTTCTTGATATTAATGTTTTTCCTGCCCGAAACGCATTGCGTAATAGTGGCTTTAGGCATTGTATATACTAGCTCTACCTATAATTCGATCCATTAATGTAACATCACTTGTATGTATGTACCTTACCTGAATAAACATATTTATATATTATTTATATAATCTTCAAGGAACATCAGAAGTTGTTCAGCGATGTTCCACAGGAGTATAATGTGGTTCAGCACGACATCCAGCTACTACCTGACACCCGGCCGATTCGTCAGCGTTTCTACTGAATCAGCCCGAGCAAAAAGGAAGTTATGCGTGCTGAAGTACAGGACCTCCTGGATCATGGGCTGGCCACCCCTTGTGAGTCCCCTTGGGCCTCACCCTGCATCTTGGTGCCGAAACCGCACGGTAAAGTGAGGCTGTGTACCGAATACAGGAAATTGAATCTTGTGACTGTCAAGGATGCTTACCCATTATCTAGAATAGATGACATCCTTGACGCCATTGGTAATGCTCGGTATTTATCCCAACTAGACTTAGTCAAGGGATACTACCAAGTATGTTTGACAGAGCGAGCTAAGGAAATATCTGCCTTCACCACTCCTTTTGGCCTTTACAGATATGAGCGCCTTCCATTTGAACTATGTAATGCCCTGGCCAGCTTCCAGCGAGCTGTCAACCGCATCATCCATGGCTTAGATCACACCTACGCCTACTTGGATGATATCGTTGTGGCAACCAACACCTGGAGCGAACATCTGCTCCAGTTGCAACGATTGTTCGCCAAGCTCCTGACAGCCGGCCTCACCAACAACTTGGGCAAGTCCACCTTTGCTAAAGGTAAAATGCGTTATCTTGGTCATGTGATAGGGAGTGGCAGCCTAGCTCCGTTAAACATACACACTCAAGCCATCCAGCATTACCCACAGCCTACCACCAGGAAGCAGCTCCTGGGCTTCCTTGGTCTTGCCTCCTACTACCGTAGGTTTGTGAGGAATTTTAGTACGGTAGCGACACCATTGATTACTTTAACCAGCCCCAAGCAACGGTATCATTGGACCATTCAGCAAACCATTGCTTTTGAACAACTAAAATCTCTGCTCTGTTCTAATCCCATTCTCGCCTCGCCAGATATCACGAAGCCTTTCATCCTCCATGTCGATGCAAGTGGCACCGGCATCGGGGGCGTCCTAATGCAGCAACGAGCCGAGGAGTTTCTTCCTGTTAGCTACTACAGCTACAAGTTGAAGCCCCACCAAAAGAACTACAGCACTATCGAAAAAGAACTTCTCTCCATCGTCCTGAACTTACAGCACTTTGCATCTTACCTACAAGGTGCTCGGTCTACCACCATCTACTCGGACCACAATCCCCTACGCTTCTTGCAGCAAGCCCAATTCAACAATCAACAACTTCTACGATGGGCTTTGTATCTGCAGAATTTCAACCTGGAGATCTTCTACATCAATGGTTCTGACAACATCATAGCAGACGCCCTCTCCAGAGTCTATGAGGTAGAGGCAGCTACACCTACCACTCTACCATCAGAAGAAGTAACTTAACCCGTAAGAGCAGGCTTCGGGGGAGAGTTGTGACGGTAATCTCTTTCAAGAGAGATTAAGCCTGCTCTTCCCTACATAAAGTTACTCATATACATACAACAATAAGATGCTACCTTCAAAATAAGTATACCAGTAGCACAAAACGTTTTGACCAGGGGGTAAACGTACCCTACACACTCCCTTCTGCCGACTCGCCACCGTCGTCAACCACCAAACTACCATTTCTAGCCTGCCTGCTTCTGATTGGTGACCCACCGACTGCACACCTGCACCTCTGCACCTCAGCGCCCTCTACCTAGCCGATGTCTGGGCCTGAACCAGTCATTGAAGTTAGAATATTCTGTGCCCTCAAGCTGAAAACAACAACTGATATACGCTCTGTTTATTAGTAGATGTTCTCGGACGGCGCTATATTCTCAGCACCAGAGCAGCAGTACACCGAGAACTTCAACAAGATCTTGTAGATCTGAGGCAAAGTGAAATTGACACCAGTAATTCCATCTCATCATACTATCATGCAAGAGGAGCCATGCACACATCTATGGATCATCCAATAAAATCAGCAGACTTCTAGATGTTACTACTGCTTGGCTTAGACTCGGTTACAAGTATCTCTGGGAATTCTCATTATCTGCCGATGTAGACCTGACCAAATGTAAACTGTGTCAACAAAATTATTCGCACACCCTCCATCACTATGTGATGGGTGCGAAAAGATACGTGAATTTAGAGACAATTCTAAACCAATGTTCCAGCGATGTGTAAATATTTCATTCAAAATGATCTGCTACCAGAAATTTTAGCCAAATATCCCCAGTTTGCTAACTGTAGGTAGTAACTAAGTGATTGTAACCTATCCACCGCTGCCCACTGGATGGGGGCGGTGTGCAGGACAAACCTATAAATTGTGACACTACCTCTACACATATGTCAGTTGCTTAATTAGAACCTGTACTTAAGTCGATCTCGAACCCATTGTTGATGTGACGACTTATATTGAATTTTGTAAAAGCTCATCAAGATTGTAACTTGCTTAGCTAAAGATTGTGGGGTCAGTCCCTGAGACCATATGTGCCTCCTGTAACCCTTTCCACTACCGCCCACGGGATGGGTATGGGGTGCATAACAAAATGAACTAAGCTAACTTATTATTTATTTATTATTATTTATTTATTATTTATTTATTTATTTATTTATTTATATACAAGAAGGTACATTGGGTTTGTGAGAATACATTGAATAGTACAGTATTTACAATCTTGTAAAGCCACTAGTACGCGCAGCGTTTCGGGCAGGTCCTTAATCTAACAGATAATTTTAAGTAGGTAAATTCTATCAGAATTAATAAATGATAACAAATACATTGCAAGAAAAAATGAGATGAGAGAGCTTAGTAAGTATATTAAAGCACATTGGTATATTAAAGCTCTGATTGATTACATTGACAGCTTGATTGGTAATTTAAACAAGATTAATAGACACCATACAGCAGATTGACAGCACATATAAGAAGACAACAATGGTAAAGATGTTCAGATTGGGTACATAAAGATTGGGAGACTGGGTAGCAATAGATACAGATAAACAGATTAATAAACACCATACAGCAGATTGGCAGCACATATAAGAAGACAGCAATGATCACAATGGTGAAGATGTTCAAATTGGGAAACATAAAGGTTGGGGATTGGGTAGCAATAGATACAGTGCAATTTTAAGCAAAATGTAAAAAACTATGAAGATGAAATTAGGTACATTTTAGTATTGATTTTGGTGATGTAAAAGTTGGACAGCTTTTCAATTCAATAGGATTGAGTTTCAGAGCAGGATTTGCATTTAAGAACAGGTTTTGTAAATGTAGTTGACACAAGAGAATTTATGGAGTGAGATTATATTTAGCATGTTTAGGGAGTTAAACAAGGGGGCTGAGTGTTGTCTGAAAGCAGAATTTGATATTATTCTGATAGCAGATTTTTGCTGGGTGATGATGGACTTGAGATGGTTTGCAGTGGTTGAACCCCATGCACAGATACCATAGTTGAGATAGGGATAGATTAGTGCATAATATAGAGAGATGAGAGCAGAGTTAGGTACATAATATCTGATTTTGGAGAGTATACCAACTGTTTTAGAGACTTT
The DNA here is from genome assembly GCA_020271785.1 of Procambarus virginalis. Lineage (NCBI taxonomy): Eukaryota > Metazoa > Arthropoda > Malacostraca > Decapoda > Cambaridae > Procambarus > Procambarus virginalis. The sequence continues at coordinate 3,595 of WNGS01165155.1, read as the reverse complement.
CTTAGTTATGTGTTGTATGTGGGTACTGAAGTTGAGTCTCTTGTCTAGGAATAGGCCAAGAAATTTTCCATCATTTTTATTGCTAATGTTTACATTGTCTATCTGAAGCTGAATTGCATTTGTAGATTTGCTTCCAAATAAGATGTAGTAGGTCTTTTCTATGTTAAGTGTTAGTTTGTTGGTTGACATCCATAAGTGGACTTTTTTAGTTCATTATTAACAACATTATTTAGTGTATGTGGGTTGGGGTTAGAGTAGATGAGGGTAGTATCATCAGCAAACAAAATAGGTTTCAGAATGTTAGAGACATTAGGCAGATCATTGATGTATATAAGAAATAGAAGAGGTCCCAAGATGCTGCCCTGTGGCACTCCAACGGTTATTGGTAGAGTGGGAGAGGTTATATTATTGATGGCTACACATTGGTGTCTATCACTAAGATAGGATTGGATATAGTCCAGTGCATGGCCTCGGATTCCATAATGATGGAGTTTACGTAAGAGGTAATTGTGATTAACAGTATCAAAGGCCTTTCTCAGGTCAATGAAGAGTCCAATCGGAAACTCATTTTTGTCAAGGGCTGAGTAAATTATATCAAGGAGACTAATAATTGCATCGTTGGTACTCTTTTGGGAGCGGAAGCCAAACTGACAGGGGCTAAGAATGTCGAATTTTACGAGATAGGAGTAGAGCTGTTTGTAGATAATTTTTTCAAATATTTTTGATAGAATGGGTAGGTTCGATATTGGTCTATAGTTGTTTATGTCTGCCGGATTACCTCCTTTATGAACTGGCGTTACTCTTGCTTTTTTAAGGATATCAGGGAAGGTATGACACTCAAGGGATTTGTTGAACAGCAGAGCTATAGGTGGCGCAAGAGCATGGGAGGCGCTCTTGTATACAATGGATGGGATTTCACTGATGTTCCCAGCTTTGGTTTTTAGTGAGTGTATGATGGACACAACATCTGTCGGGCTGACTGGTGAAAGGAGAAGAGAGTTTGGATAGCTGCCTGAGAGATATGTGTTGATATGTGTCTGAGTCTGTGGGATTTTACTTGCAAGGTTAGCACCAATCGATGAAAAGAAGCTATTAAATTCATTCGCCATTTCTAAATCAGATGACGGTGTAAGGCCATCCTTAGAGAGTGTTATCTGGTTGTGGGAGTGTTGTTTAGTTCCTAGGATATTAGAGATGGTATTCCATGTGCTTTTCATGTTGCCTTTTGCTTCTTTGAATCTAGTCTCATAATATGAAAGTTTAGCTTTTCTTATGATACTGGTAAGCACTGATGAGTACCTTTTAACTACTTCCTTTGTAACTAGGCCACTCCTAAATTTCTTTTCATATTCATGTTTTTTGTTGATTGATTTAATTATGCCACTTGTGAGCCACGGGTTATTTTTTCTTTTATCAGTTACTTGTTTGGTAAGGAGGGGACAGTGAGTGTTGTAGAGGCTTAGAGTTTTGGAGAGAAAGAGGTTAGTTAATGAGTTCATATCCTGTGTATTATTAAATTCAGATTCCCAGTTAACATTGTGAAGTGCATTAGAGAGATTGCCTAAAGCTGATTCACTGTGTAGCCTGAATGAGAGTTTCTTGGTTTCTGGTGGTGTTGTGTCCATGTTTGCTATGAGGAAGGTAGGATAGTGGTCAGTTGTTCTGTCATAAATTACCCCAGATGTAAGGGGAGCTGTTATATTAGTCCATAGGTGATCCAGAGTAGTGGCAGATGTTTGAGTGACTCGGGTAGGCTTGGTGATTGTGGGGATTAGCATACAGGAGTGCATGCTATTACGGAAATAGTCAACTTGAAGATTGTTTTGAAGACCCAGGGCAATATTGAAATCACCTCCCAGAATGATGTGATTTTTGTTGAGATTGTCATTTGTGATAAGATTCCTTACGTTGTCTGAGAATGAAGCTATGTTGGTATTAGGAAATCTATAGATGGCACCGATAGTCAGGGAGGATTTAAGGGATTTACTGGAGAACTTGGCAAAGGTATATTCACAATAGTCGTCTCTATCACTAATGACACTATTGCAGATGAAGGTATCTTTGTAATATATTGCTGTGCCACCTCCTTTTTTATTAGGCCTGCAGTTATGAATGGCTTTATAACCAGCTAAGTTGTAGAGTTGGGTATAGTCATTACTTAGCCAAATTTCTGTTAAAATGATGAATGATAATTTAGTACCTAGTGCTTTAAGTAGTGCATTTATATCATCAAAATGTTTACCAAGTGACCTAACATTTTGGTTGTAAACTGATAAGCAGGTGCTATTTAGGAGTTTGTTTTTTTGCAAGACTTGTTGTGTAATACCTGCAATAATGATGATCAATGTGCTGATTTGTGTGGATATGGGACAGAAGATTTCGATCAGGATCAATATCAGTAAGCATATAGATTCAATAATGTCACAATACAATAAGATATACATTGTTATATGTATGTACGTTGTTATATGTTATAAACTGTTATATATATATATATATATATATATATATATATATATATATATATATATATATATATATATATATATATATATATATATATATATTCAGATTATAATTCGCAATATGCAAATATCTCCGAGTGAAATAGTGTACATCCGAATTTTTAATTTTTAATACAACATACATAATACATTTTTAAGTATTTATTTATAATAAATAGCATTATATAGTCATACATAAGCGAAACGTCCAAAACTGGTGTCCGAAATGGCAAAAAAATTTGTGTTGTCTATGTAAGGAGTATCTTGTATCCATGTGGGAGAGCTGTTTCCTTCAAAAAATATAATCGTGTGGCCTTATGTTTAAAGAAACAATTCCAAAGTACATTCTTTGATTGAAAAACATGAAGATAAATACAAGACTTAATTGTAAATGACCAGTTATAAACAAAAATAAAAAGTAGGAAAAATGATAAGTGGAACTAGACAAAAACATTGGAACGCTCAGGTGATGAGAGGGTAAACAACCGCCGCCATTTTAGCAGCGCCACAGCCGGGGATGTCCAGCACGAGCATTAAGGGAAAACCTTGACACAAACTGCACCTATCATAAAGAAGAAGCACCACCATTGACCACCAAGTGCTCACATCAAGTCTAACTCTAAGAAACAACACTCAAGCCTTGACGCTTCTCCCAACATCCGGAGGAGAAAACCTACACACAAACTGCACCTGTCATGAAGAAGATGAAGACTCACCAGTGTCCACAGTGTCCAAAGGTATTCCCCAGTCCTTCACATGTGAAGCGTCACATGTTAGTGCATTCAGGAGACAAACCTCATGAGTGTCCAAAGTGTGGGAAAAGATTCAGTCAGCGTGGACATATGAAGACTCACAGGATGGTGCATGTGGATGAGAGACCTTTTCAATGTGCCGAGTGTGGCAAAAAATTTAGAGAACGTGGTAAAATAATACAGCACATGTTAGTGCATTCAGGTGACAAACCTTATGAATGTCCAGAGTGTGGGAAGAGATTCAGTCAACGTGGAAATATGACGACTCACTTGTTAGTGCATTCAGGTGACAAACTTCATGAATGTCCTGAGTGTGGGAAGAGATTCAGTCTTCTTGCA
>WNGS01165154.1:13941-29328 GCA_020271785.1 Procambarus virginalis | reverse complement strand
TTTTTTGCTCGCTAGCGTCCTCACCAGATTACCCTGATCTCTACCTAACATTACTGGCCATGAATGAACAAGATAATGGGTGTAGGAGTCAGAACCCTCCCTGATTGTTGACGAGGTAACAGGCTGATGATGGGGACACTTTACATCCCATAACACTGGGTCCAAGGACACTATTGTGTGGAACTTGAAGTGAGCTCCATGCGAGACTTTGTTGTTAAATTTAAGATGGCGACAAACTTCTTCCTCACTAACGCATCCAGCATGTTATCCAGATGCTTTTTATCAAGAAGTAGAAAGAGGGCTTACATTTAATCTACTTTAGTACTGATAATTAAGATGGTTCAAGGGAAATGTTTTTTATGATGTTTACAGTCCTATGACTGATGTATTAAGAAGATTTCTCATTAATAGGTGGTGAATTTAGTGGTAACATATGGCAATGATATTCCCGTTTTCTTCCAAGGGAATTTTCATTGGAGCCACATTTTCTATGAGTTAATTTGTAATTACAAATAAATATGAATATTATCTGCCTATTGTAATAAATGTTAGTAAATGATGTCGTTTTTTTCTAGCACACATCACATATTCCCCACAATATTTTGTAAGGTGTCTTTCCTGTATTTTTTCTTTCCTCGTGGGTTTTATGATCTATTTCTTTTAACCTATCCTAATAGCTTGTCTAAAATAGATTTTTGCATCTCAAATAGATTAGAGTTTATTTTATTTTTCATCCATTACACTTCAGAGGTCGATACCCCATGCATAATGTGTTGGCCATATCGTAATTAAAGATAAAGATAAAAACATAGATTAACCATAAAATGAACCAAATTGATCCATATTAACCAATCCTAACCACACAACTCCATTCTTTGTCTCTTCATGTTTTGTAGTTAGATTTTGTTAATGCATGTGATAAAAAAAACAGTTTTAGAGGTTAGATAGCTGATTCTTTCTCTTGTTACTATTTGTTTCAAACTTTAATTACTCTGACAAAATAAAAAATGTTCTTATTACTTAACAGTTTAATCAACTTTAATAAAGAATAAACTTTACAAATTCTAAACTATATCACTTTTCAGATTAAAACTTTTTGTTTTTCCTATTGTAAGAGTTTTAAAACTATTGTCTTTTAATATCTCTTAAAGTACCTAAAAGTTTCCAGGTGCACTTTTTCCTATGACTACAGTTTTGTAAAAAAAAAAAATTAAAATTTTCTTCAGCTACACACTTTATAAAATCCAAACGATTTTTCCTATGACCGGGAAAAACTATGAGAATATCAGTGATTTCCTACATTTGATTTAATTCATAGAAAACTGGTGTTTTCGTCTATCAAAACCAGCTTATCCAACCAACATCTTAACCTAACGAAATCGAGCCTCTTCTATCCTGTTACTGAGACCAGGAGTGACATACCTGGATGGGATTCCGGGAGTTCTGCTCTCTGAGCCCGGCCCAAGAGCCAGGCTCGACTTGTGATAACTAGGTCAACAGGCTTTGAGCGGCCCGCAGGCCCCAGATATCCACTACAACCAGCACGTCTTGCAGAAACTTATCATAATGATTCTTGAATACTTCCACCTTTCTACCAGTAATATTTCTAGTACTTGCAGGGAGGGTGTCGAAACCTGTGGACCTCTGATGTTCAGACAGTGCTCTCTGATTGTGCCTATGGCCTCTACTTCTTGACTGGGTTCTATTCTGCAGTTTCATTTCTGATCTTTCGCTCCAGTATGTTTTATCTGAATACCCGAATCACGTCCCCATGTCACATTATATTTTGTTATTAACTCAAGTGGAAAGTTAATGCTTGTCAATCCACACCACAATATTTAATAACATAACTTAACCGAACTTCATCTTACCTATTCTGTCCAAACCCAACCTTAACTAAGCTATCCTATAAAACGAAAACCTATCATATCTAATTCTATCCTACGAACGTTTGCCTTGTGCCCGTGTCTGTGTTAATACTTAGCAAATGTAAAGTTTGACGATCATTAGTCGAATCACGTACCGATTTAGTTCTTAAAGCATAAGAAAGTGTAATTTTGCCATTCCATACCAACACAAAACAGCGGGCTGAAGACATGTATGACCAATCCACACATCAGAAACAGGAGAAACGATGACGTTTCGGTCTATCCTAGACCAGTATTAAGCAGTGTGAAGGAAGAGAGGATGTTTTGTGTTGTTTTAGATCTACGCAAACTCAGAACGAACTGTCCATGTAGCACGGGCGAAGGCAGGCTCACACCTTACGGGTGAGCCAGTAGGAAGAGAGGACTGTTGTTTGTTTGTTGTTATAGATTGCAGCTACTCTGAACTAGTTTCCAAGTAGCACGGGCTATGGTGAGCCCGTAACTTACCTGGCACAGGAGCTGGGCAAGAAGCACGGGCTATGGGTAGCCTCGTGGACAGGAGATGTGGCTCCACGTGTGGGGTGGAAGAGAGGTTGATTGATTAGATAAAGATTAAGCCACCCAAGAGGTGGCACGGGCATGAATAGCCCGTAAGTCGGTACAATTTTTTTTCCGTAATTCTTTTCATTATTTCTGATGATTGCATTTAATCATCGAGCTGTTAACGCGGGGGAGGATACTGCTTCACAGTCCTTATGAGGGTGTCCAGCTGCTGGACACCCTTTGTGTGACCAGGAGAGGGAAGAGATGATGATTGATTGATAAAGATTAAGCACACCCAAGAGGGGCACGGGCATGAAATAGCCCGTAAAGTGGTACAATTTTTTTTTTCTCCGTAATTCTTTCATTTATTCTGAGAAGGGAAGAGAGGAAGGTACGGGCAAATATATTAAGAAAGTGAGATGAAAGGTGAGGAGCACTGATTGACTATAAAAATTAAACCACCCCCAAAGGTGGCACGGGCATGAATAGCCCGTAAGGGAGGTCTCGTTTCAAGCCATTACCAGTATCAATAGCCGATACTTGAGATCTGTGGATGGATGGCGTCATCATGATGGATTTCAGCCTCGTAGAAGCTGGCTGTACCAATTATGAAGCTGGTGGGTATCTATTGTATATATGGTGGGTTGACCTCTAGGTCACTCGTTTTTTCTTTGGTTGAGACTTTTGGTGAGGAGTTTGCATAAGACCTCCGTGAAGTCTTGTACCGAGTAGGTGTCGTATCTATGCTGCAGTGGTGGAGCTGTTATTCAAATTTCCTCATCTGAGGAGTCCGTACTATCCATAGTTGGTGGTTTGAGCTTTGGTTCTCACAACCTGAGATAGGCTCAGGTGTCATGTATTAGTGGTAGAAGCTATTTCATAACTGTTGGTGGTGCTGTTAGTATTTGTAGACAGCATATCTGCAAGCGCATCTGCTGAGATGGTGATGGTAAGAGATGTTGGGGGGTGCTGGAGAGGGAAATACCTCTGTACTGCCCGGGTCTTGGGTGGTTCTGGAGTCGTGTTGAGAGCGACCTCGTGATCACCCTGATGGTAGTATCCGGAGTGGTAGTGGAGGCAGTGAGACTTGCCTCCGAGGCGATGATGGAGTCCAAGCCATTGCTAGGTCGAGGGCATTGAGTTCCTTGACAAATCGTTGATTGTCTAGTCTGGTACGTCTCTCCACTAGTTGAATGAGACCAGAGATAATGCCTGCACGTGATGCAAGGCACTGCGAGGGTGCTGGTTGGTCCTTTGGTCCCCAGTGTGGAGCCTGGGTGGTCTGCTGGGAGGAGTCACTATTTGGTAAGACTTAATACTCTTCTGGTAGGTTGGTGGGAACTGAGGTGCTGTATTTGTGCCGGTCGCTCCTGCGGCGGAAGAAGGTTTGGCTTTAATGGATTCATCCTGGTTCCTAATGATTTCTTTGTCTGCGAGGGCAGGGGGTGGGAAAGCGTGTATCACTCTGCAGCATGTATCGCTGCAGAGTGATACACCCTGCAGAACCGGCAGCAAAGGGTTATGGAGTAATGATGGCCATGGGCGCAAAGACTGCACTTCTCGACGGGGTGCTGACACTTGTTGGTGGGATGGGAGTAATCGTAGCACCGAAAGCACTGTTAGAGCTCATGGAATCGTTCTTTCTTCACTTAGAAGGGTGGAATATTGATGCTGAAGCAGTGGAGACCATGTGTGGCAGCCTGGTTAGCCACAGCTAAGGTGGTGAAGGTGGGGCACTTGTAGTCGTCGGTATCATTGCTGCAGAATATAGCATCGAACACGCCCAGGTTCGGGTTTTCTTCCTCGATGTTGGTAACGATCTCCGTTTGTTCTCGATCCACAATCCGGCAACTGGTCCCGCTGATAAAAACTGTTCGGTCGGCGGTGTACTGACATGGGGAAAAGAGGAAAGAGGTGGTGCATTTTGCGAAGTGTGTGATCGAATTTTAGAAGTTTTTCGATATCTTCCACACATGAGAAATAGAGCACAATATTCTCCCATTCTTGACCAAGGTCGATGGGTGTAATGACGGCGCCTTCGTTTAGATCATAAAGACGTCGCTTTTGGTGAAAGCATGGCCGTAGTTGGGGCGTGTCCTGACTTTTAGGGCTTTTTGGCGCATTGTCGTTGTTAAACCCCCTCAGCTGGTCCTAGTGGTGATTGATGTCTTGTGAAATTACTCAGGCTTGCTGGTATGTGTGTGAGGAGCAAGTAAGAGAAGCAAAAAATGGGAGGATGTATGAATAAGGTGAGAAAAGTATGAATGGAATAATTAGGTAAGAATAGGAAGAATGTAAGAATACGATAAGAATAGGATGAATATAAAAATAAGGTAAGAATACGATGAATGAAACAATATGTTAAGGATAGGATGTATTTAAGAATATGGTATGAATTGAAAGAATCTAAGAATAAGGTAAGAATCTAAAGAATATAAGAAAAAAATAATAATAGGATGATTGTAAAAATATAAAGAATGTAAGAATAAAATAATAATAGCATGATTGTAAGAATAGGAAGATTTTAAGAATAGGAAGATTTAAGAATAGGATGATTTTAAGAATAGGATGATTTTAGGAATCGGAAGATTTAAGAATAGATGATTTTAAGAATAGGATTATTTAAGAGTAGGATGATTTTAAGAATAGGATGATTGTAAGAATAGGATGAAAGAATATGGTTAGAATAGAATGAAAGAATATGGTTAGAATAGGATGAATGTAAGAATATGGTTAAACTAGGATACATGTAAGAATAAGGTAAGACTAGGATGAATATAAGATAATGGTACGAATTGGATGAATGTAAGAATAAGGTAGGATTAGGAAGAATCTAAGAATAAAAAAATAATAGGAAGAATGTAATAACAATAATAATAATAATAATAATAATAATAACTAATAATAATAAATATTATTATTATTTGTTGAAAAGAATGTGTATACAAAGACATATGAGTAATGTTCATTGTAGGGACAGGAGTACACATACTAATGAAGCCACTATTATGCAGAGAGTTTGGGGCAAAAGTTAAGTAGTGTAAAAGTAAGGTAAGGTAAGAATATAAAAATAGAATGAATATAAGAATAACAGGAAAGGTAAGAATAAAAAAAGGGAAGGAATAAGCAACAGGAGCAATGCAGTATGTCAGGTCACGTTTGTTAAGAAGGTTGGAGCATGTAGGAATGTACTGTGAAAAAGAAGAGTCAACAGCAACAAAGCCACGATTAAGCTTCATGTTGGGTGTGTTGTGCATCAGAGCCGATTCGACAAGATGACGTCTGTGAAGAGTAGAGGCAGGAATGATTATTTTAGAAGAAGACTAAACAATAGGATAATTAGAGTCCCTAACATGACAGAAGAGAACGCTGTTTGTGTCTGCAGACTTAACACTTATTTTGTGTTCCTTGAGTCTGTCATTTACTGTACGGCCAGTTTCACCAAAGTATTAGTTAGGACAAGACGAACAGGGAATAGAGTAGACACCAGCATCATTAGAAGCAGGAGCAGTGTGAACCAAATTATTACGAAGTGTGTTAGTTTGTCAAAAAGCGAGCTTACGTCGAGATCACGAAGAGTATTAGTGATATTTTGAGTCACATAGAAAGGGAAGAAGAAAAAAACAGTGGTACTAGTGTTTGAAACAGGTTTAGGATGAAGAAATTAAGTTTAGCTTGAGAATATGCACAGCTGATAAAATGTAAGGGTTATTCAAACACAGAGAAATATTGTAAATAAATAAATTTCATAATCAAGAAACAGAGTCACTGATGAATGGATACATGGAGAAAAAGAGAGGCGAGAAACTTGGACGTCACGAAGCATGTTTACGCCAATTATAGATAATCGTTAATAGATGTTCACAAACTTCACAAACATGAAGTTCATCGAGTAGATCGTCGAAGACGCCGATGATGTCGTGCCAAGCGGTGTTATGGACACATAGACAAGACCCCCCACTTTAGTGTTATGAGAGGGAGTAACCTTCAGCATCACTGGAATACATATCCTGGCCAAATATCAATCAATGTTCTAGGAGAGTTAAGGGCTAGCAAAAAATTATTCAGTTTACTGGCATTAATATAAATCCACATAACATTAAAAGAATAACGATCTACTAACTCACACACAATTACTTTATCAGCTTCTTAACAACTTTGCATGATCAACAACTGGTCTGGAAACTGCATACAATCAGCACTTGCTGACACCAAGCTCTATCCTGGCGCAGTGGGACACTAGTACCTATATGCTGCTAATACCAATAAAGGGTGGTGGTGTCTCAACCAATAACATATGAGGTATGAGGAAACAATATCATATACAGCAACAATGACATTACTTATGTTCCTCAGAATAAATCACCACACTAAGATATATAACAGCACCGACCACCTGGTATAATTGATGCACAACAGTAGCACATGATCCATGGTATACATACTGTTACATGACAATTAATCTAGCAGTCACAATACACAAATAAGGTCACAAATCTCGGGCCGGAACGCCACAGATGCGCTCGCCTGGGTTGGTCAAGGAGTAGTGCCACCTTCAGCCAAGCTCACTGGGGTATGATACTGTATCCAACTCCATGAGGCAATTGACTTCACTCATTCAAATCTCTCAAGCTCATTTACAGACATAACTCAATCATGAACTTCTAATTTACTATACAACTAAATAAAGATTATAATACACAACCTTACATAGTAATAAATAATAAGAATTTAGTACATTAAAAATTTATCATGATATAAAAATATGCACACAAAGAATTCGTATTGGTAACATTGTAACATTGGCGTGAGTCGGTACATCAAAGGGGGAGAAGAGGGGAGGGTGGTTAAGGGAGGATTCAAGACGTCGACCAACCGTTAATACATAAGAATACAAGAATACAAAATAAAGTAGATATATACAACATGTGTATCAAAAGACTGTCTAGGTGGTATACATTTCACAGTGCCGTAGTCTCAGTAAATGTCATGACAAGAGGACAATGCAAGGAACAACACTGAAATGGAAATTACACAGTATACATGTGAGTAATATACCTGGAACCTAAATGTATACATTCTTCATCATGGTCCACATAATGTTACCTGTACATCATTTATGTAGTACAGTAAGTATACAAGGATATTTTTCAAGCTAACATGACATTAGGCTACTGCTATACACTAGACTTCTGATATAAATCCACAATTACATGGCATACAATTTTGATACAGAATTATAATAGAATTGGTTATGTATGTCATACATTGACCATACACAAATTAATTTCAATATAGTGTCAAAGAAGATTAGATAATAATTACAATATTCGTGATACTAGGTTAATCAGCCAAGATATCACTATATAGTTTGAGTACTATCATACACCAGCCTCAATATGTTCATACTGGTGTATGCGTGGTCATAACAGACGTCTTGATGCGGTGAGCACCAAGACGTGAGCACCATATCACCATATGGGCACCATATCAGCGTGAGCCCTCCTTCCCCAAGAGTCTAACACTTATATGCTGTGCTTACTATATTAACCTGCAATGTTAAATGAGATTCTTGTACTGTGATTTATGTATTTGTACTCACTGAATTTGTGCGCCCCTTGAGGGACTTGAAGTTGAGGGGGGGGGGGGGGGTAGAAATAGCCTAAGCTACTCTATCTCTTTGAGATGTATTTTTTGTCTCAATAAACATACTTGAACTTGATCTTGCGAGCCCTTGCCCCGCACACACTCACGATAGCTAGTTACGTGGTCCAGTATATATTATATTTTATATATAAAAGAAGAAAAGACCACAAGTGTTGCGTACTGCAATCCTTCCTACTGACAAGCAAACCACAACTCTTACCAAGAACACTTTTCTTAACAGTGCGAGGGTTTGAGGTAGACAGAGAAAGAGAAATCGGAAACAAAACTGTCAACGTGAACGTCAAAAAACGGATGGAGGAAATTAGATTTCCATTCTACTTTGAAACTGATAGGAGCAAAATTGTGAAGAGAGGAGATGAAAGGCTGGAAAAGACTAGGGTCATGAGGCCATAGAGCTAAATTGTCATGAAGATAGTGAAGCCAGAGAGAGGCACGAGTATCAATAGTGGGAAGAAGAACGGTTTCAAAGTATTCCATATAGAGAATGGCAAGAACAGGCGCGAGAGAGAGGAACACCGACTGATGAGTCAACGCGGAGTCTGATGAGTTGCACGAAAACGTCAGTAGAAAGCGGGAGATGAAGAATGCCCTCAGTCGCCTTCTGATGAATTCTTCCCATTCTTATAGTATTCTGAGTGTAAGAATAGGATAAATTCTTTCACTCATCCTATTCTTACTATTCTTCTATCTACTATTCACCTCTTTCCTTACTCTCTTATCTTATTTATATGCCTGTACCGTCCACTCATTTATTAGACGACTTAATAAAGCGACGACTTGATAATGGTCCAGGACAGACCGAACCATCACCGTTTCTCTATTTTCTGATGCGTGGTTTGGTCATGCTGACCCATCCCAGCCTTCTGATTGTGTTATTCAGTTTGAATTAATACATAGAAACATGCAGTTTTGCCAAGTTATACACAACCTAAACAACTATATCTGCCCGGGATCGAACCCGGAAACTACAGGATCACAGTCCAGCGTGCTGTCCGCTAGGCCGACGGGCTCCCAATTCTAAACTCCACCAAACTATTCCAAACTTTTTGCACATATCTGCAAGGTGTGGCATGGCAGTTATTAGTGCAATCTATTTTCATATACAATGTGTTTACGTAAATAAACGTGAAAAATCTACAAAGTCTACGAAGTAAAATTTAGTCTACGATAGTCTACGAAGAAAATATATATAAAAGGGGTAAATTAATTTTCTATTAAAATTAGTTTATGTTGAAGTTGTCTGTCTAAACGATCTTCTCATTTCGCATTTCATGAAAAAATAGTGTTATGCGTCTCAGGACCCCGGGTCGCCTGACAGCTGGATGGACAGCACATCGGATTCCGTAGTCTGAGATTCCAGGTTCGATCCCCGGTGGAGGCGGGTACAAATCGGCCAAATGTTTCTTTCACCCTGTTACCTAGCAGTAAATAGACACCTGGGGTCAACTTTGGGGAGATATTTGAGGGGTAAGAACCACGGTTGACAGTTCCATCGACTGCCAAATTATCGTTAAACATAAACCTAATTATAATAAAAATCGCTTCAACTATTACATTAATAATAATCATACTATTACTACTACTATTTAAAATGTTATTAGTAATATAATATTACTAGCAGTACCCGGCCACAGCAACCTTCCCTGTCCCCGAGTCCTCCCCACCATTCCCCCTCCCTTACCCGTTTCCTCAACCTCCCAACCATTCCCCACTCCACCATCCCCTCGTCCTCCCCACCATGCCCCACTCCCCTGTCTCTTTGTCCTCTTGTCCTCCCCCAATCTCCCAAACTCCCCCGTCCCCTCGTCCTTCCCCTTTATTACCCCATTCCCTTGTCTCCTCGTCATCCTTACCATCTCTCATATCCGTCCACTCGTCATCCCCACCATTCCCCATTCCATGTCCGATGCCTTCCCAATGGTCTGATGTTCCATCAGAAAATTGGGAACATCAAGTGATCTGATGTTCCCATCAGAAATATAAAAAAAACAGTTAAAAATGAAATGAGAATTTGAAAAAATAAAAAAATAAACCATACTCACAAAATGAATGGTATGGTAAGCAACACAGCTCAATTCCAATGCAATTCACCCAAAATAATTAAATCAAAAGGAAATAAATCAAAATCTATGAAAATTCAATTTATCAATTCAATCACAAACATTGAAATGGAATTGTAACATATTTAGTATAGCAAGTGCTCTTACATGCAACAGATGGCGCTGTTTTTCAAGCACAGCATAGTTTTACCTGTCACAGGTGTGGCATCTATAATTATACTTACGAAATGAACGGCATAGTAAGCAACACAGCTCAATTCCACACAATGTCACACAAAATAATTAATAAAAATAAAACATATCGAAAACTATGAAAATAAAATTTAGCAATGCAATGGGAAACATTGAAATGGAATTCGTGACATATTTAGTATAGCGTGCATGTTGCTTTTATGTGCAACAGATGGCGCTGTTCTTCAAAAACGCATGTTTTTACCTGTCAGTGGGGGGTGACATCTATATAGCAGGTATATAAGAAGACGCGCCTATTCGAATGCAACGTTGTATCAAATTTCAAAGCAATCGGTGAAGAACTTTCGGAGATTACAGCGTGTGTTGCTTTTACGTCAAACAGATGGTGATTTTTTTTCAAAAATGCATGTTTTTCCTGTCACAGGTGAGGCATGTATATAGTAGGAATATAAAAAGACACACCTATTCGAATGCAACGTTGTGTCCAAATTTCAAGGCAATCGGTAAAGAAGTTTTGAAGATTTCCCCTCACGTGAAAAACACACGAAAAACACAGTTTTTCAAAAAAAGCATGTTTTTTACCGTCACAGACGTGACATGTATATAGTGTATATAAAACTTGCTCGGATGCGAATGGAACGTTGTGTGAAAATTTCAAAGCAATCGGTGAAGAACTTTTGGAGATTAGCGAGTATGAACAAACGAACATTTACATTTTATTTATATAGAAGATTAGTAGTAATATTAATAACAGGGTACTCTCTCATTAACAACATACTCTTATTAACAAAGTACTCTCTCATTAACAAGGTAATCTCCTATTAACAAGATACTCTCTCTCATTAACGAGGTAATCTCTTATTAACAAGGTACCTCTCAATAACAAGGTAATCTCTCATTAACCAGGTAATCTCTCATTAATAAGGTTCTCTCTTATTAACAAGGTACCTCTCAATAACAAGGTAATCTCTCATTAACCAGGTAATCTCTCAATAAGGGTAATCTCTCATTAATAAGGGTAATCTCTCATTAATAAGGGTAATCTCTCATTAATAAGGTATTCTCTCATTAACAAGGGAATCTTTCATTAACAAGGTACTCTCTCTTCTACATGGTACTCTCTCATAAACAAGGTAATCTCTTATTGACAAGGAGCTCTCTCATTAACAAGGCACTCTCTGATTAATAAGGAAATCTCTCATTAACACTAAATCTCACCTGCCAAGCGTGCCAGAGGACTTGCCCTACATGTACCGCTATCAGCATTTAGATGCAAATTTCCATGATGTTTAGGCAGTGATCTCCCAAACACGGCATCTCTCGCACTGGACAAACAGCTGCCGATGTTTTGGAGGCGACCTGAAAACAGAGATAAGATCTATCCCTCTACGCTGAGCACTTTTCTTTCCTCGTTTTTATGGCTGTTGTTGAATGTCTGTTATGATGTGCTGGTGGAATATACACGTCTGTTGTGATGTGCTGGCAGAAAATACACGTCTGTTGTGATGTGTTGGTAGAATATACACGTCTATTGCAGAGCATTGGCCGAATATGCACGACTGTTGTGATGTGCTTGCAGAATATTCACGTCTGTTGCGAAGTGCTGGCAAAGTATTCACGTCTATTGTGATGTGCAGGCTGTATTTACACGTCTGTTGTGATGTGCTGGCAGAATATACACGTAAGTTGTGATATGCAAGAAGAATATACAGGTCTGATTTGATGTTCTGGCAGAATATTCACGTATGCTGGGATGTGCTAGTAGAATATACTTGTCTGTTGTGATGTGCTAGCAGAATATACATGCCTGTTGTTAAGTGCTGGTAGAATATACACGTCTTTTGTGATGTGCTTGTAGAATACTCACGTCTGTTGTCATGTGCTGGCAGAATATTCATGTCTGTTGCGAAGCGCTGACAGAATATACAAGTCTGTTGTAATGTGCTGGTAGAAAATCCACCAGTTTGATGTAATGAGCTAACAGAATACACGTCTTGTGTGTTGTGCTGGTAGAGTGTTCAGCTCGGTCCAATATGCTGGCAGATGTTGGGGATTTTGCGGATGTCCTGGCAGAATATAACGGAAAAGTGGCATGTCCAGCAGACCAAGACATTGGAGAGGGGGGCACGTCCAGCAGACCAAGATATTGGAGAGGGGGCACGTCCAGCAGACCAAGACATTGGAGAGTGGCGAACGTCCAGCAGACCCAGACACTATCGTCTCCCAGCACATCACATCCAGCATAGTAGGGGTTTGGGACGTAGATCGTGCGTGACATTTTGGGATGGCGAATAAATCCCGTAGACTTTATTTCGATTCGAAAAGTGGCGTGCAAATCCATTAAGTGCATAGACTTGATTTGGAAATATTTGTAGAGATATATGAAAATTTATGTGTAAATCGCACACGTTTTATTGTGTTATTGAGAATATATGTGCAAATCCCATAGAGTGTTTAGACTGAGTTTTTGAGAAATAGATGTAGAAATAAATGAGAAATTATTTGCAAATGCCACAGTGTGTGGTCCGAGAGCTGAATGACCGTTTGGTAAAGTCGTCTCTGTCCACAGGCAACGCAGAGACACGATACAATGTCCCTGCCTAAGAAACACTTAAGCAGCCCCAAGAAATAAAGCTGGCTATGTTGATTGATTGTTGCCGCCGAAGGCGGCTAGTTTATTGTGCACCCCATACTCATCCTGTGAGCGGTAGCGCAAAAGCATTACAGAGGGCACAAAAGGTCTTTATCAGACCTCATCTTAGATTATTACATTAACAATTACATCTATCCTTCACACCTTATAGTTACAATGTCAGCTAGTTATAGAGTAAGTGCTATTTCAAGAGCTACATATTTACAGTAAGTCATCATACATTAACGGTAGGTCTTATCGCTAATACATAATAGTTTGAACAATGGGGACATTACAGAGTCATAGGGGAGCTTCTGTTTATTGTTAGTCCTCACAATACACTACTTGTTTCTGAATCTCATATGTCGTTCATCTACTGGAAGCGAAATGTGGATACAGTGCAAGGATTTCAGGTAATTTTTCCATGGTAATAAGGTAGGTTGCCATATCATACAGAGAGAGATTAGATTTATCTCTAAATGGCTCAATTTTACTACAATCCAAGATATAGTGTTCGAGTGTGTGTCCCTGTCTTTGTCCACACACTTTACACTTTACTTCATCTAGATCCCTATACAAGCCGAACTGCCAGAGATACTTGTAGCCAAGTCTTATACGAGCTGTGACAACATCTGTTAGTCTACTGACTTTGTTACTTGCCCCATACACATGTTTTACATCACACATTTCAATGTGATGAACAATGGACCTGCTAGTTCCAGTTTGCACAGTTCTACTTTCTTCAAATTCATCCAGGAGTTCTCGTCTAATGACATTTTTAAGGGACCTATTTGATAACTCAAGATTCCGTTCAATACCGTCTTTATTTACTGCAGCCTTAGCAAGGGCGTCAACTTTGTCATGTTCCTGCATGCCAATGTGAGAAGGAATCCACAACATTTTTATATTTACCCTCTTGCTAAGTATTCTTATATATCTACGTCTAGCTTCCAAGACAAGCACGCTATTACTTGATTGCAAACTGTTTATTGCTCGTAGTGAAAAAAGGGAGTCAGAAATATTGAAGCTGTCTACTTCAGTGTTGTCAATAATTTCGAGTGCTACCAGTATCGCTACCAACTCGGCTTGCATAGTGGACGCCCAGTTACTAATTCGGATATTCCTTTCAATTGTGCTGCCATCGGGCTGATGAGCAATAACAGCACTTCCTGACCTCCCTGTAGCTGTATTGTGTGATCCGTCAGTGTATATGGTCTGTGCAATGTTGTTTTCAGCTTGTATATTGTGAATGTGTTCTATGGTGCTTAATTTAGCAGCAAGCTGAGCATGAGGGTTGTTTGTGATTAGTTTCTTGGTGGGGTATGCAGGGGTCAGGATGTCAAAAGGTACTATCTGCCAGGGAGGAAGGAAGTGCTGTACTCTTTCATCTGTATATACTTCATGCAGCCCCATCATTTTAATATGAGTGGCTGTTCTTTGAATCCACTTAGACTCGCTAGTTCCATTTCGTATGTGTTCTAAGAGAGCAACTGACACAATGTTGTTTTTGTTATCACGCAGAAGCTTTAGTCCCATCATAAGATTAATTTCAAATATTCTATCTCTAATGCTAAGTATATCTAATTCTTTCCGCATGTTGAGAACTTTGGTAGTTATAGGACAGCCAAGTATAATTCTGAGTGCTTCATTTTGCATTTTTTCAAGTCTATCAATACTTTTGCCATTTTGCAGGACCAAAGCTGGTGCATGATAGTCTATCAGAGACCTTATATACGCTAAAATAATCATTCTTGCTATTCTAATATTAACACAATATTTCGGGCTGTACCCCACTACAGTTCTGAGAGCCTTGAGTCTGTCTCTACATTGTTGATGTAACTATTGACTGCAGTTGAGGTACAAGGGACATAGACTCCAAGGTATTTGAAAGAAGAACATAGTCTATTGGTATATATCTATCTTGAGTTTTCGTGGTCCACTTTTGCGGTTGCAATTTGTCTGTTAAATACCTTAGTTTTAGCAGCATGATTACAACCAAGGCTCTCACAAGCTGTATGTATACAATTTAAGACTGGTTGCATTTCGCGGGGTTTTAGTATGCACAAGGATGTCATCTGCATAGCTGATAGTGATCTTTGCCGGACTAGTTGGAATTGATTTTAGTAAGCATTATTAGAACATTAAACAAGGTAGGACTGAGTACTCCTCCTTGTGGGGTGCCTAGTTGCATTACTTTAGTTCACTCTTGTAGCCTTGGAACAGTGCAGAGGCTTCCGGTTGAAAGATAGCCTCGTATGCATTGTAATAAATGTCCACCTATATCCATTCTCGCTAATTCGTACATAATCACTTCCCTTTAGCAATATCAAAGGCATTTTTTAAATCAAGAAATGTTGTGTACTTGTGCCTTTTATCTCCATGAACAGTGAGAAAGGTTGTGATTACAGTTGTGTACACTTTTACA
>WNGS01165152.1:35957-60334 GCA_020271785.1 Procambarus virginalis | reverse complement strand
CAGAAGATGAAGGAAAGAACAGGGTCCTGGGCTGAGAATTTCAGTGGGTCCTAAAATGTTTTCAAATCCATTTCATATATAAAGCAAATTTAACACACCAAATTCACTTTACCCATCACAGTGTTCAACATACACTTGAAACAGGCGAGAGACTGGAAATCTGGAACAGAGGAAATGTATTTACAGTATCAAGAAAGGGGCAGACATAGAGCAAGAGAGAGGGGGGGTGTGATATTTTGGCTGGTGCAGTGCTGGAGTTAAGAGGAACCACACTACAAAGTAAGGAAAGAAGTGAATTGTGGGTGTAGCAAAGTCGACACGAGGAAGTATTATGTTCGTTTCCATGGGAAAAACAGTAGTGACAAGCCATCACAGAAACATTGGTTATATTCATTTTGGAAGATTCAAGGTCTACACTTTCTGTAACATGAAGGGTACTCTGCAGTGAACATTTTAGAACATTCACAGATCTTGATAAAGTTCTCATAATGCAAGTTAAAACATCATAGCATATCTTTCTAGTCATTGAACTATAGCTTGTTAAATTTTCACAAGCATTTCTGAACATACCATGGATTTCATCTGTAAATCCTTAAAAATTCATACTGTATCTTCTTCCTCTTCATTGTTGACTGTAGCTGTGAGGATTTTCTCTGAGGAATTCTTCAAAAGTCGATTCCTTTACTATACTTCACACTTGAATAAATCCACAAGGGCTGTGATGAAGGTTTGAACCTACGTCTGAGAGGATCCCAGACGCGCCATAATCGACTGTGCCACGACACGGAGAGCCGTCTGGGATCCTCTCAGACGTAGGTTCGAACCCTCATCACGGCCCTTGTGGATTGTTCATTTGAGGCATAAAGCTATTGTGATTTGTGTGTACACTCCACACTTTCTGCCCAGTTATAAATTGCTTCCTTGATGGAATAATTTTTAAAATTCTCAGTGTTTTTTTAACCCTGGTATCCACGCCAACTTCATCCTCCTCAAGAGGCAAAACCATTAAGCATTCATTGTAATTGTAATTGTAATATACCAGGGCGGAGGCTATAGTCAGGGATGAAACTGAGGCTGAAACTCAGGAAGTTGTAAACTCTGACTCGGTAGGCCCGGATGTGGATGACAGTAAACTAGAAAGTGTAACAGACAGCACTGACAGCTCGGTAGGTACAGACACTACAACGGTTCCCGATAGAGAGAGTCAGAACAGAAGGACAGACTTATGCAAATTTTATGCAAAGGGCATATGCAGACATAGATATGCTGGTAATAAGAAAGGATTAGAATGCAGTTATCAACATCCCAAAAAATGTTTAAATATGCTTAGGAAAGGTGAGTGTCGATTTGGATCAATATGTAGGTTTTCCATCCTGAGATGTGCCAAACCTCACTGGAGGACAGAAAATGCTATGACCTCAGCTGCCCATACTTTCACGTGAAAGGCACGGAACGCTACATAAAGAGTGGCAAGCAGGATAATGAATTTGGAGGAAATTCGATAAATTTTTTATACCAGACCGAAAGAGAATTCAAAAGGAGGAGCATGGAGAATGTATGGAACTGGATGCCAGACCCACTTGCATACCAGAATTACAGATACAACTACACACCAAAAGGGAACCACAACTACAACAGGCAACTGCCCTACAACAATCAGCACTGGTCAGAACAAACTCAATATGTCCACGCATAATGGGCTTGCCGAAAAAGTCTCCCAGTCAAACTATCACTAATAGAGTAACCTCATTCATCTTTGCCAACATACAAGGACTGAAAACAAGAACAAACAATAAAGTACAGTTCATAAATGGCCTCCTCACGGAGTCAAATGCAGTATTTGGAGCTTTCACAGAAACCCATGCAGGGGAATTGTTGGACAGGGAGATCTGGATTCCAGGATATAACCTATACAGGTGTGATAGGAAAATAGGTCACATGGAGGAGTGGGTCTGTATATTAGGGAAGACCTTGTGTGCTCGGAGCTCCTAAACGTTACAAATGAGGTGATAGAGGTACTGGGATTAAAAATAGAGAAAATAAATTTAGTGATTATTCTAATATACAAACCGCCAGATGCAACGGCTGAGGAATTCACAGAACAGATAAACAAAATAGAGAATAGCCTTGATAATTTGGAGAACCCAATACCTGATATTATCTTCTTAGGTGACTTCAACTTGCCTAGTCTCAGGTGGAGAATAGCAAACAATAATATTATACCAGGGAATCTATCAGGACCTAACCAACCACAGATTAGAGAACTACTTAGATTCTGTGACAAATTTTCACTCACTCAGCAGATATCGGAGCCAACGAGAAATGAAAATATTCTAGATCTGGTCTTTACGAACAATGAAGACATTATCAGAGACATTACGATATCAGATACCACATATTCAGATCACAAGCTCATTGAAGTGCAAACTACCATCAATACTCAGAATAGACCTAAAACGTTGATAAAGCGAGAGGGGCTATTCAGTAAATTCAATTTTAATAATAAAAGGATAGACTGGGAGATAATAAACAGGGAACTTAAAAACATTCCATGGGAAACTGTTTTAAGTAATAAAAGTCCTACAGAAGGAATAGAAAAACTGACTTCGGAAGCGTATCAAGTCTGTCTGAAACATGTTCCTTTGAGGAAAGCCAGAAAGAGATCCAACGTAGAAAGAGAACGCAGAAGACACTATAAACGCAGGAAAAGAATAACGGAACTGCTTATGCAGACACGAATTTCCCGTCAAAGAAGGAATAATTTAAATAGGGAGATTGAAGAAATCGAGCGGAAATTGAAACACTCATATGAAACTGAAGAAAGGCAGTTAGAACAGAAAGCAATTCAGGAAATAAAGAAAAATCCAAAATACTTCTTCACATATGCGAAATCAAAAGCAAAAACTACTGCCAGTATTGGACCTATTCGTACAAGTGAAGGTTCATACACGGAGGATGACAAAGAAATTAGTGAAATCCTAAAAAAGCAGTATGAGGACATGTTTAGCACTCCAATAAACAACATGAAAGTAGAAGATCCAGACAATTTCTTTATGCGGGATATCCAAACCCCTGTAAATATAACTGATATCAACACGAGCGCACTAAATTTTGAAAGAGAAATTGAAAACATGCCCATGCACTCGGCCCCAGGTCCAGACTCATGGAATTCAATATTTATAAAGAAATGCAAAGTGCCGGTAGCACAGGCACTCAGTATAGTGTGGAGGAAGAGCTTGGACACGGGGGAGATACCAGATGCACTTAAAGTAGCAGACATAGCCCCTCTACACAAGGGAGGGAGCAAAGCATTGGCAAAGAATTATAGACCAGTTGCACTAACATCGCACATAATAAAAGTATTTGAGAGAGTGATTAGGAGTCAGGTCACCAATTTCATGGAGACCAATGACCTTCACAACCCAGGCCAACATGGATTTCGAGCGGGAAGATCGTGCCTCTCACAGCTACTTGAGCACTACGATAAAGTCACTGAGGCATTAGAAGAAAAACAGAATGCTGATGTGATATACACGGACTTCGCAAAGGCTTTCGATAAATGTGACCATGGCGTGATAGCACACAAAATGAAGTCAATGGGAATAACCGGTAAAGTAGGACGCTGGATACTCAGTTTTCTGTCAAACAGGACTCAGCGAGTAACGGTCAACCATATAAAATCTAGTCCAAGTGCAGTTAAAAGCTCTGTACCTCAGGGTACAGTCCTTGCACCGCTGCTTTTCCTTATTCTCATATCAGATATAGACAAAAATACAAGTCACAGCTTCGTATCATCCTTTGCAGACGACACAAAAATCAGTATGAAAATTACCTCGGCTGAAGACATTGAAAAACTTCAAGCTGATATTAATAAAGTTTTCGACTGGGCATCAGAAAATAATATGATGTTTAACAGTGACAAATTCCAGGTACTCAGGTACGGTAAAAATGAGGACCTTAAACATAATACAGGGTACAAAACACAATCAAATGTGCCCATAGTAGGAAAACAGCATGTAAAGGATTTGGGAATAATGATGTCTGACGACCTAACGTTTAGGGAGCATAACCAAGCAAATATTGCGACAGCCAGAAAAATGATAGGATGGATTACGAGAACTTTCAAATCCAGGGATCCCATCACAATGCTTGTACTCTTCAAGTCACTTGTGCTGTCCCGTCTTGAGTACTGTTCAGTACTCACTTCCCCCTTCAGAGCAGGAGAGATTGCTGAAATAGAGGGAATACAGAGAACATATACAGCACGTATAGACGCGATAAAGCACCTAAATTATTGGGATCGTCTCAAAGCTCTCCAAATGTACTCACTAGAAAGAAGACGAGAGAGATATCAAATAATATACACCTGGAAGATACTGGAGGGCCAGGTCCAAATCTACACAGTAAAATAACAACGTACTGGAGTGAACGATATGGAAGAAAATGCAGAATAGAACCAGTGAAGAGCAGGGGTGCCATAGGCACAATCAGAGAACACTGTATAAACATCAGAGGTCCGCGGTTGTTCAACGTCCTCCCAGCAAGCATAAGAAATATTGCCGGAACAACCGTGGACATCTTCAAGAGGAAACTAGATTTATTCCTCCAAGGAGTTCCGGACCAGCCGGGCTGTGGTGGGTATGTGGGCCTGCGGGCCGCTCCAAGCAACAGCCTAGTGGACCAAACTCTCACAAGTCAAGCCTGGCCTCGGGCCGGGCTTGGGGAGTAGAAGAACTCCCAGAACCCCATCAACCAGGTATCAACCAGGTATCATTAAGCATCCTTTTGGTGCACAACCTTAGGGCACAGATAACTCCCTGATTCATAGACTGGTTGAAAGGTGGTATTAGAAGGAAGTGCGATGCATGTTGTTTTGCCATCATGTGGGGTTAACGTATCAATACTGGGGTTGGCAGGTGCATTATCAGGCAACAGCAAAGTCCAAACTTCGCTTGGCTTCACTTTGTGTTTAATTTGATCACTAATGTCCTTGCAGAACAACACATGATACAAGAAAGCAAGATCTCCTTTGTAAACCATGCATTCTTTGAACTATAATATTAAACAGGCAGTTTGTTCAAGCAATGTTGCAAGGCTTTTAGTTTTTTGGATTTGCCAACAATTGCACATTTGATTCTGTGTATGCCATCAGCATAGGATCATACCATGGCCGACAGCCTGTCCTTGTTAACTTTATGCCCTGGCATGCTACCCTCGCTCCTCAAAGCTACTCCCTCCCTTTTCAGCCCATTGTCGTCATGAGGGGGGCTTGGTGGGTGGCTGCAGGTATGTGATGCTCCATGGGGCAGTACTGTCCTTTTAAAGCCTTATGCTTTTGCTGCTGTCTTCACAAATTGTGCTGGATGGCTTTTTCCTTTTCCTTATGTTTCTTTTTTTCATCCCCTCTCTTCTCCTTTACCATTGTCACTTCCTGCTGACTTTTTGCCTTTCTGGATTATTCTTTCTGATATCTTCTGTTTTGACACCGGGTGTTTAGGGAAGCACACTTTCTCACCCGTAAAACTGTGGTACCTGACGGTTCGAGCAAGGGGAAGCTTTTTATTATTAATCTTTTCCTTCGTTGCTATATGTGATTGCGACGAACTGAGTTCTTAAGGTGGTGATCGCAGGGAGTATACCCACGATGCACTCCTGGGGGGGGAGGGCGTCTTGTCGGGTGTTCAATCCTCTAATTGTGGCTCCATGGTGGGTATGGGGTTTTATTTGTGGATGAATTTTGTTTGTTCATTTTTCTGGGGGTAGCCCCTACGGCTCCCTAGAGCTTACTAGGCTGATATGCTAATGTCAGACTTTGGCATCAGTCATGTGTATGGAGTTCAATGGGCTTACTGGGGACCACGAGCCAGAACCCGGCCCCCCCCCCCCAGCTATTCAACCACCTACCACCCCACTATTCAGCACCAACCACCCCACTATTCAACACCAACCACCCCACTATTCAACCACCTACCACCCCACTATTCAACCACAGGCAAGGGGAGCAATGGCCTATAGCAACCCCGTGTGGTTGGAAGCATTCTATGTCTGCCATCGACCAGGTCAGGCACCCAGAAAGGTAAGCATCCCAAAACAAACCCCTATTCTGATGAAAATCTTGCTATGAAAAGCTGAACAATGGATAGAACTCCCCCTAACCAAACGAGCAAACAATCGTGTCACACATCGCACTGCTGTCTGCACAGCTCCCCCTCCCCGGGAAGGGGAAGGGCGAGCCCCAGACCCCACACTCCAGCTATCCACCCTTTACTTCTCAGGCTGATGCTAGAGGTGGAGGTCGTGTGCTTGGCTCCAGAGTTTTCAGCACTGTGCTTAGTGTGGTGGCTGTCTTCGAGGGTGCGAGAGCCAGGAGCTATTCTACGGTACTTGGGCTGCATGCGCCTAGGGTTCTCGTCCCTAAGTGCCCTGTAAGTACTGCCCTTGGGGCCACCTTCCCCAAGCTCCTCGGGACCTGCCTCTGTTAGGCCATATTACTGCTCAGTTTTTGGCTGCCCTTTGGGTGCTTGGGGTTTTGTCTTCCTTGTTTACCTTAGGGTAAAAGCAGTTTGCACTGGTGGGGCACAGGGTGCTTCGCAGTTTCTTTTCACCACTTACAGCGGCCGGCTCTGTTCCTTGGGGTACTTGTCCTCTTGCGGGGTTTTGTTTTTCGTTTTCTTTTTGCCTTGTGGGGAGGGGGGGTCCGCCTTGCTTCCCCACTTGTGCCTGACCCGTGCTCGGTTTTTTTTTTCTGGTGGAGCCCCCTGCTAGGTCCCCGTGAGTGTACACTTCCCTAAGGTACAGCTTTTAGATTGTTGTTTGGTAGTTGTGGGCGCCGGTTAGCAGTACCCTGCCTGGGATTACCTGGGTGAGAGTCCCTGTTGGTAAATATTCAGGACCCTGGGAATCCCCTAGGGGGCACGTGGGCTTGATTGATGTGTCCCTGGAGTCCCCCTCGCTTCGTGCGAGTTCGAGGGTTGCTCGGTCCCCTTGACTCAGGGTGACCCTCACGGTTTTTGCCTCCGTCATGCTGCCTGTTGGGTCGGTGACGGTTTCAACCCTGAGTCCTGCGAGTTCTGTTGCTTGCTGGTGACTCAATTTACCCAGTCTACTGATGATCTTGGGTACAAGCGGCGCAATGTACGCTTTCGGATGTTGCAACGTGCTAGGTTGGTTGCTCACCCAGATGCCCCGTTTTGCCTAGAGGGACCCAGAGTTAGGGGTGGGGGTTGCTTCGACCCTGGTTCAATCCACGCCCCCTCGTCCTTCCTCCTTTGGTGGTTTGTTCTGGTCACCCCCACCCTACTGCTTCCGGCTCCGAAGCGTCTGAGGGTTTTGGAGTCAGGGCAGGGTTTAGATGGTCTTGAGTCTCGGGCGGTCTTGAGGGATGCCCCTTCCAGTGTGGCGATGGGGGCCTTCAATTTCGATCTCCCTGCCAAAGCCTCTGGGTCTGACCAGTGGGGCCCTTTCTGTTCTGTTCGGCTTACTCGGCTGTGCCGGCGTTTTCTCTAAGGCCGGTGCTCTGGGGGATGACTCGGCCCTGGGTCCTGAGGCAACCCGTCCTCGCAAATTCGTATAGTCAATATTGACTTATTAGTTACATGCATAGGTGACATACTAAACATAATAGTTTCCCTTGAAAAGCTTCATAGAAAACACCGACCTTACCTAACCTACTTAGTATGTTAAGATAAGCATCTTATTGCTTCGTAATTACAATTATTACCTAACCTATACCTATAATAGGTTAAATAACAATTGTAATTACGAAGCTATAAGATGCTTATTTTAACATACTAAGTAGGTTAGTAAGGTCGGTGTTTTCTATGAAGCTTTTCAAGGAAACTATTATGTTTAGTATGTCACCTACGCCGTATTTATAAGTCAATATTGACTACGAATTTGCGAGGACGGGTTGCAAGAGGAGGGGGATCCTGGGCCTGGGGAGTTGCTGACTTGAGGGCCTTGGGCCCTGCTGGACCCCTCCTGGGTTTTTCTACCCTTGGAGCGGGGCTTATTGTTACAAAGAGAGTAGGGTTCTCTTTTTTCCCCCCCCCTCTACCTACGACTTGGATTTGGTGTTTGCCCCTCCCCGGTTTCGCTTCCGTGTTCCCTTCTTGTAGTTATCTTGAGATGATTTCGGGGCTTTAGTGTCCCCGCGGCCCGGTCCTCAACCAGGCCTCCACTCCAAGGAAGCAGCCCGTAGCAGCTGTCTAACTCCCAGGTACCTATTTTACTGCTAGGTAACAGGGGCATTAGGGTGAAAGAAACATTTTGCCTATTTGTCTCCGCCTCCACCGGGATCGAACCCGGACCTCAGGACTACAAATCTGAAGCGCTGTCCACCCAGCTGTCAGGCAACCCAGCATGATGGCGATCCCTTGGGTGCGGCGGTTCCGTTGTTCCGGAGGTTTTCGGCTTCCCTCATCCAACCGTCTGCGGCCCTACTGGCTTACCTCCTGCGTGACCCGGGTTACGCCTCGGTGATGGATCCGTTGTCTTTCAGGTTTGGGACTTCATTCTCTTTCTGGGTCTGTTACGAGGTTCCAGAGTCGTCCTGGCTGGCAGACTGTCCTATTTTTGCCTTGGAGGCCTGGCATTCCTTCTGTCGTTCCCGCACGCTTGAGTGGTGCGAGGTTTTGACTATGGTTTAGGTGTTCCTGGGGGGCGACCTTGAGCACCTCAATGAGTGCTTGTTTGCTCCTGCCCTTTCCCGGGATGTTGGCGTTCTGCAGCTCCATGTGCAGGTTTCCTCCCTTTCAGCTGCACAGGTGGCCGAGGATTTGCGTGCCAGGGGCCTCTTGGTTTAGGCCTTGCGCTCCTTTTCCCCCCCTGGAGCTGTCCTCGGAGTGGCTTGGGGAGGATGTGGGGGTGCTCTGGGCCGCTCCGGGGTCTGGTGCCTTGGGTTCGGCTGCTCGCGCATCAGCTGCCTTGTTGAAATTGTTTGCGCTGATCTTGTGGGATGCGGTTGCCCAGTTTTGTGCTTCCCGGCTCGCGTGTCGACAGGTGGTGCTTGCCTCCTCTTTGGAATCGGCCTGGGCCTGACTCTTAGGATGTCTTCGCTTTTGTCCTCTGCTTTTTGCTTCTACGGTAGTTGCGCAGTATATCCAGGCTGCTTCGGCCAGTTGCCTTCCGATGTCGGATTTGTTGGTTCTCCGGATGTCCCGGGAGGGGGGGGGGGCTACCCTACCCAGAGGGGTTGTGCCAGGGCTCGGGATTCGTCTGGTCGTGGTAGGCCGCTGGCGTCGGGTTCAGGCTTGGCTCCGCTTTCGGACCCGCCTTTGACTGGTCGGCGCGGTGTTCGTCTTGTGCGGCGTTCTGGGTTTCATAAGAGGGCGCCAGCCCTTTCGCGGTTCACCCCATTGACGTTGGGATGGGGGGGGGGAAGGCCTGCGCTGTTCGCTCACGCCTGATCCCCCGATTTGTGGGCGTTTCAGGTCGTTTCTTTCAGCCTGCGGTGGCATTAGGTGGCCTCTCCTCCTTTTGGGGGTTCGGGATTGGCGGGGCAGGCTTCTCCTGCACTCCGTCAAGTCACCTTGGAGTGGGTTGGCTTGGGCGTCATCGAAACGACATCGTCCTCAGATGGGTTTCCCGTCTGTTGGCAGTGTTGGAACGGAACTATGCGGACCAGAGATTCATTCTGGATTGTGTCCCGTCTGAACCCCTGGGTTCATTGCCCCTCCTTTCAGATGACTACGCTGTCTCAGGTTTGGCTCCTGTTGGAGCCAGGTTCTTGGATGGTGTCCCTGGACCTCTGGGATGCTTATTGGCACGTCCCGATTCATCCGGGGTTCAGATACTGGCTCTGTTTTGTTGTGAGGCATCGAGGTTACCGCTTTCGTTGCCTCCCATTAGGGTTGAATCTGGCGCCTCGCGTGTTCACACGCCTTACACGGGTCGTCGTGGCCTGTCTGCGTCTTCTAGGTGTTCAGGTGTTGGCCTACCTCAATGACTGGCTGGTTTGGGCTCCCAGCTGGTCCAGTTGTCTGCTGGCCAGGGATTTAGTTCTTTCCCAGCTCGCCGGGTTCGGGTTCTTGGTGAACTGGAGGAAGTCCCATCTGGTGCCCGCCCAGGTTCGGTCGTGGCTGGGTCTTGTGTGGGACTATCGGACCGCTTCCTTGTCTCTCCTCTGGCTGCAGTCCCACTTACGCCTGTTTCTGAGGGGCTCCCGAGTCACCCGGCGGTTGCTAGAGGGTTTGTGTGGAAGCCTAAATTTCGTGATGTTGGTCTGCTTGCCGGGTCGGGTTTAGCTTCGTCGGCTGTTCTAGTTCCTTCGGGGACGTCCCTTCCGCCTCTCTCGCGATCGTCGGGTTCGACCCCCCGGGAGCTTTGCGTCGGCTGCTGTGTCGCCGGCTTTCTCTTCGGGTTTTTCGGGGTTCGGTGCCTTGGCGCCTGCCCGAGCTCTCGCTCAATGTGTTCACAGACGCGTTCTCTTTCGGCTGGGGCTTTGTGACCAGCGCTCACCAGGCCGGCCAGGGGCAGTGGGGTCTGTCCTTTCGTCGAGCCCACAGCACGGTGCGGGAGTTCGCGGCAGTGTGGTTTGCGCTTCAGAGGATTCTGGTCAATTATCCAGCTTGCCCACGGGTCAACGATCCGGCTCCATTCAGACTGCTCCGCGGTGGTTCGTTGCCTGAACTGAGGGGGTTCGATGCGATCCTTGGCTCTTTGGGGCTGGTTGCTTTGGGTGACTCGTCTGCTGAGTTCTCGGGGTTTGGCTCTCCTGGCTGTTCACGTGCGGGGAGTGTCCAACGTCTTGACCGATGGCCTGTCCTGTTTCGTTCCCCTCTCCATGGAATGGACGGTCGACACACTCCTTCAGTTGACTTTGCTGGATGTTCGGTCGCCTCGAGATGGACTTCTTTGCGTCGGCGTGGTTGCGGCGCCTTCCCCTATGTGTGGCGCCCTTCTTCGACTGCGAGGCTGTCGGGGTCGATGCCTTTCGACAGGACTGGTCGAGGTGGGGGGTTCCTGTACCTCTTTTTCCCGGTTCAGCTGTTGCTCCAGGTCCTGACTAACTTGGAGACTTACCAGGGGAGAGTTGTCCTCTTGGCCCTGTAGTGGCCAGCCCAGCCGTGGTTTCTGGCGCTGCTTGCTCGGTGTCCGAACCCGGAGGTTTTCCTGCGGCTCCACCTTTTCCAGCAGATCGGACCGGTACGTCGCGTGGCTGGTTCGATCTTCTCCTAGAATCATCACGTATGGTATTTTTGACTCGAGTTCATCATCATCATCTCTCTGGTGATCAGGTGGCTTCGTTGTTAGTGTCCCACCTGCAGGTTTCGTCTCGGTAGCAGTACGAAGTTTCCTGGCGGTCCTTCCGTTTCTTCCTGCATCTTCGTCATTGTACTTCGCTTTCTGTTCGGGTCGTGTTGTCCTTTTTATGGTTGTTCCAGGACTGTCACCTTATGCCTAACACTGTTGACTCGTATCATGTGGAGCTGGCGGAGCCGCTTCAGCTTGCTTTCGGTATTGATGTTACTTCTGCGCCGTTTTGTAAGCTGTCTTGGGCATTGTTTCACCTCTGGCCTGCTCATGTGGTGCCTGAGCCGTCCTGGTCATTGGACAGAGTGCTCTCTTTTCTTTCTTCTCTTTGGTTTGTTGTGGCCCCTTTGGTTCAGGATTGTTTCTCCGAGGCTCTTTTTATGTTTGCATTGGCCTCTGGAGGTCGGGTGGGTGAGCTTCACGCTCTCCTCCGGTACAGGGGTTTCTGCTCTTTCGGTCTTCATGATGGTTTTCTTCGTTTGCAGCCGTCTCCTTCTTTTCTGGCGAAGAATGAGACTACTGCTTTCCGGAGGGGTTCCTGGGTTGTTGATGCTTGGTTGGTTAGACTAGGGGTGCATCATGTTTTGTGTCCGGTTGCGGCTCTTTGCCGATATTTGCGCGACACGGCATCTGTGTTCAGGGATGCATTCTGGGTTGATCCGGTTTCCCTTCTTCCCTGTTCGCGGGTGTGGGTCTCCCAGGTCGTCCGCAAAGTTATTAAGGCTAGCAGGCTAGCCAGCCTGCGGTCTATCCCCGTGCCCACGACATTCGTAAGTTCGCTGCTCTTGCTGCCGTATTTGGCAACATGTCATGGGCTGATATTTGGGCGCGGGGTTTTTGGCGGTCGAACAGGGTCCTGGCTGCTCGTTACCTTGTGAACGTCCTTGGGCCTAGTTGGGCCTGTGTCGCTTTGGGTCGGTGGTTGTAGCCAGTTGTCTCGACTTCGAGTTGAAGAGTGAGCAGCGACCGCCTCCCGGGTAAGTCACTATGTTTTTTCCTCTGGGTAGTTAGCTCCAGGGAGCCGTAGGGGTTCCCCCAGAAAACCAGCGTTAAATGTAATGAAATGCCATTTTCTGGGCGAGATCCGGAGGCTTCCCGGCATCCCTCCCTCTCTCAGGTCGGGGGTTTTCGCGTGTTTTGATATCCAGTCAATGAACTAAAGGGTGGATAGCCGGCGTGTGGGATCTGAGGCTCCCCTTCCCCCTCCCGGGGAGGGGGTAGCTGCGCAGCGATGTGTGATGTCATGATCGTTTGCTCGTTTCATTTAGGGGAGTTTTATCCCTTTGTTCAGCTTTTGGTAGCAATATTTTCAGCAGAATAGGGGATTGTTTTGAGATGCTTACCTTTCTGGGTGCCTGACCTGGTTGATGGCAGACACGAGGGTTTCTAAAGGCCATTGCTCCCCTTACGTCTTCTGAGGGGCCAGGTTCTGGCTCGTGGTCCCCAGTAGGCCCATTGAACTCCATATACATAACTGATGTCAAGTCTGACATTACTATATCAGCCTAGTAAACTCCAGGGAGCCTCCGGGTCTCACCCAGAAATGGCATTTCATTACATTCAACACTGGTTTTATGCCCTTTTCTGGCCCTCCTTTACCTTCTCGGACTCGTGGGGTTGGCGACTGGGCCCCGGAGTTGGACTGTGTCGGAAGACAGGGTTCAGTATCCCCCACTACATTGGGCCCTAACCATGTTCCTTCTTGGACTCTCCTGACTTGCTCTGCTTCCCCCTCTCACCTCCGTGGCGGGGTTGAGACCCAAGCTCCCAGTGGTGACGATCTCGTCTCCTGGCATGGCTCAGTCTCGAGCCTTTCACCCCCCTCTAGTACTGGGGGTGCTTGGCGTTATCACCTCCACACTCGCTCGCGCTATTCATTCGCAATCGTTCTTTCCATACTTTGGTCCTTCTACTTGGACTAAGTATTTTGATGTTAATCATGTTGACCCTACTCATTCTGATTTATTTCTCCATAAGCACCTTGATTTGATGGATATATTGGTCACCTTTAACCTCACCTGTACTGGTACCCGTGTTGTTGCAGCCCCTTCTCAGGAAGTGGCTGCCTGCTTGGCTTCGTTGTCCTGCATTGGGGAGA
This sequence comes from Procambarus virginalis, assembly GCA_020271785.1. Taxonomy (NCBI): domain Eukaryota; kingdom Metazoa; phylum Arthropoda; class Malacostraca; order Decapoda; family Cambaridae; genus Procambarus; species Procambarus virginalis. Next base: position 46,983 of record WNGS01165152.1, on the reverse strand, counting down.
CCCCTGTTCGGATCGTCAAAATTGCCCAGTTGAATGCCAGCATTAGCACAATTCTTATCCTGCACCATGTTGCGACTGGTGAAAGAGAACTTAGACTGCTTTGAGGATATTAATTATATCTTTTGAGGCCCAAGGCCATTCTATCCTCCAGGTGGATACCTTCACTGAACCCCCTTCGTGGTTGTCACCATCAGCCTTTTCTCCTTGTGAAGGTCATGTTTGATGGTAAGTCCCTTTCCTCCTCAGTCATTTTTGCTGGTGCCAGATGCTCCGTTCAGGAGTACATTCCCTCTCCTCGCCTCTGCAGCAGGTGCTGGAGATTTGGGCATGGTCCCTTTAGGTGCAAAAGTGAGGTGTCTGCCCCTTGTGTGGAACCTCGGGTCATTCTAAGATGGAGTGCCCTTCTTTCCAAACACTCTGCATCAATTGTGGTAGAGCCCACCATGCTTTCTCCTGTGCATGTACAAATTTGCATTATAAATTTGAGGACGCCATCCTTAATTTGAAGCATCGTGATCATTTGTTTTTTCCTGAGACTAGACGCCAGGTTCGCCGTCTTCCCTCTTTCTCTGGCATGTCTTATGATCGTGTGTTGCGTTACCCTTCTTGCCCTCTCCCTCTTTCTCAGTTTTGCAACAGTTTCGAGGCCTTGGACCCCGAAACCTCCACCACCACCTCGTCTGCTCCATCTGCTCCTTTGCCTTTTGGGCCAGAGGGTCCTTCTCCTGGTTATCTGTCTGGTGTTTCCTTCCTTCCCAGTCTTCCTTGTCTCTTGTTCCTTCCTTCCTTCTCGCCCCACTCCTCAGTCCTCCCCTCTATCTGTTCAGGCCATGGTCCATCCTCCTCCCAGCGTGTTTCGTGTTGCCCATTCCCGTTCTCCTTCTGTTGAAACTGTTTAGGCGGTCACCCGGTATATTGCTGATGGTACGCCTGTGTCTAAGTCAGCAGCATAAGCCTGGCTCCCCCTCCTTCTTTCTCCCCGGCGAGTAAGAAGGCTTCGATGTATTCCTCATCTTCTGACTCTGACACTATCCCTGCTTCCCTTCCCTTTTTAGTGGCGGGGTCTTTTGTCCCTCCTATGGAGGTTTCCTTGATTCGTGGTTTTTATGCCAACTTCCATGAACTCCAACTTCTGAGCGCACAGTTTTCCTCGCTTTGTGTTCGTCTCCTGGAGCCAATGCTTGGCGCTCGTCCCGGTCGCTTCCATAGTTATTCCTTTCTCTTGTCCCCTACAGTTCTTGCTGGAGCCCATGCCTCTGCTGAACTTTTGATCCATCTTGGTATAACCTTCGTTCCCCTTCTTTTTCAGTCCCCAATTCAGTGTTCTGCGGCCTGTGTCTTTGTGAGTAAATGGTATACAGTCTGCTCCATTTATCTCCCCCTGATTGGCCCACTTTCTCCTCCTGATCTTAAACACCTGTTGGACTCCTTACCAGAGGCTGTGCTCCTTTTGGATGATTTTAACTGTTGGCATACCCTCTGGGGTGATGTTCTGATAAACACCCAGGGCTGTTCTTGAACCTTTTGTCCTCTTTTGTCTCTTCTGATATCTGGTGAGCCCACTCATGTCGACTCCCACACTCGCACCCTTTCCTGTCTTGATCTTTCTCTCTGCTCGTCTTCTCTTTATTTGGACTTCACCTGGCGGGTTCTTGATAACCTACATAAGTGACCATTTCCCCATCCTTGTCACATTCTTCTCTTTTTGCTCTTCCCTCTCCTTCACTAGGTGGCAGTTTGCCAGGGCTGACTGGAAACTCTTCACCTTGCGTGCTAATCTTTCTGATGTCTCTGTTCTACCTGATCCCCGAGCTGCCCTCCTCTTCCATGACACTTTTTTTTTTATGCTGCCCTCTGCTCCTCGCTCTACCTCCAGGGTCGTGCGAAAGCGAGTTCTCTGGAGTGCAGACTGTGCTCGGGCTGTCCGCTGTAAGCCTGCAGGCTGAAAGAGTCACCTTAGGACACCTGTTTCTTTTATGTTTTGGAAGGCAAGTGCAGTGACTCGTAGGGTCATCCATACAGTTAAACGTGAGGGCTGGAGATATTTTGTTGCCACCATTATGTCTGACACTCCTCCACCCTTGATCTGGAAGAAAATCAGTAAGATAGCGGGTAATTTGTTCCAGATATCTCGCCAGTCCTTCACCTCCGTGGTTGTATTGTGGCGAATCCAGTGGCAGTCATGACCGAGCTGGGGCTCTAACTTTTCGACTGTTAGCTCCGGTTCTCATCTTTCTCCTCCTTTCCTTACTTGTAAGCCCCTTCTTGAATCTTCTCCCTTAGATTTTTGCACTTCTCTTCGGCTTCCCTATAATGATCTTTTCTCTCCTAACTCCAGTCTGTCTTGGCCCTCTGTAATTCTACGGTGGCGAGCTCAGATGATATTCATTATGAGATGCTTCGCCATTTCCCTCATTATTATTATTAACATCTTTATTGACAAAATTAATTACAATTTTGCCTAATCTGAGGATTTTGGTTAAGTCTTCAGTGAGGATATTGCTGGTATTCACTGTCACGCAGGACAGAGGGTCATACATAAGACAACAGGTCTAAACTGTAGGCGGAAGTACATATATATCATGGTTACAATCAATGTTTTAATGTATGGATATGTGAAAACAACTTTCTATTGTGCATTGCCACACAAAGGCAGGGATGGGTTCATAAGTGATGCAGCTTAGAAGTAATATAAATAAAAATTGTTCTTCATTCTTTAAAATGGACAAGCAAATTTTGGATAAGTTGTTAGGATGTTGTCCAGAACACCTAAGTCAATAAAATAGTTACACAGTTGGTGGTACAAGAGGCCAGGTCTAAAAGTCCTTTACGGTTTCACATTCAAGAATATAGTGTTCTAGTGAATGCATTAAAGGTTTATCACAGAGTTTACAATCTGAGTATTCTGGTAGTGGCTCAGCCTCACTAACCTGCCAGATGTCTAGAGCCAAGGCAAATTCGCGCAATGACTACATCACATTGCCTGGTCCGGTTACTGTGCTCACCATACAAATACCTATTATTACAAAACTTGTCATAACTTTTAATACTGCAGCTTTCAGGTCTCTGGGCATTTCTAAGTTCTTCTAAATGTGAATTAATTTCTTTAATCTGTGTGTTTCTAATAATTGCATTCCCTTCGTGCATGTTTCAGTATTTACTGAGTTTTTATAACCATGTCTGGGAGTCGTCGTCAGTCCCTGAGGACTGGCTTGAGGCGATTGTTCTTCCTATTCGGAAACCTGGTTCTCTAGGGGGTCATCCACTAAAGACTTCTGCCCCATTGCTCTCACGAGTTGCGTCTACAAACTCTTTGAGCGTATGGTCAATGTCCGTCTGATGTGGTTCTTGGAATGCTATCACTGCCTCCCCCTTCTGAATTTGGCTTTTGCAAGTGTAGCAGCACGACTGATGTCCTCATGAACTTGGAGGTCTATATACGTATTGCCTTTGCTGTGAAGACCTCTGTTGTTGCCCTTTTTGACCTGGAAAAGGCGTATGACACTACCTGGCAATACAATATTCTGTCCCAACTCCGTTCTTTTGGCCTTTGACATTTTCTTGACATTTTCTCTGCTCATTATGTTGACAATCTTACCCTCTGCTGTCAAGGTGATAACTCGCCTTTCCTCCAATGGTGGCTTCAATTTGTGATTGATGTCGTGTCGTCCTGGGCCACTAATCATGGCTTAAAGTTCTCTTCGGCTAAGACTTGTACTATGACCTTTACTCGGAGGCAGGTCGTTCTTCGACCCCCTGTTACTTTATGGTAATAATCTTTTGTAAAAGGATTCTGCTAAACTTCTGGGGTTAATCTTTGACAGTCGCTTGTCCTGGTCAAGCCATATCTCCTACCTCTGAGTTGATTGCTCTAAGGCCCTTAACCCTTCAATTGCGCATCACATCATATGATGCTTTGGAGTACTACGCAAGATTTAAAAGGCCCGCGGATACACGGGGTTCACCACACCTTCATCAGGGCTCTTGTAAACAGACGCCATTTAAAAAAAAAATCGTGGGCCAAACTTCCGGGTGTTAGGGGCCTCAGTATTGAGTAAGCTACCAAGCCTGATGCACGCAGCATGAGCTCACAGCACTGCTGTTCAGCTTGTGACCAAAGCATCGCCTAAAAATGCCATAATATACTTGTTCATGCTATTATGTAGCGATAATATTATTACAGAAGACCCCTGACTGTGATAAAACTGACCAGGGTTCTGATAAGAGCAGGGATTGTGGTGATATTTAGCGCTGTGTTCCATGGAGGGAGGAGTAATGCTGTGGGAGGGAGGGTGGTGGCGATGTTTTCTGACTGTGTGTGGCCACCTTTTATTGATTGCACTCGCCATACCAGCTTAGTGGTTCGCTATGGTGAACACAAATGTAGATACTTATATATAATGTGTGTATAGAGGGTATAAACAGCAAGAGGAGTAGGTTGGGAGCCGCCATTTTGGTGAGGGAGGAGCGTCGTCTGCAGGACTTACCATGTTGTTTACTGATGACCACGATGGTCTTTGGGCACCATACCAGTTTACTTGTATAGGTATGGTGAATAAAACAGGTAGATATTTATATATAATGTGTGTATATAGCGTAATAACACCACAAACAGTATTGTTGGAGGAGAAATATTAGTGCGTCTGGCCTTGAGGGAGGCAGCCATCTGTGGGGACTGTGTGAGGTCCTACGTCTTTGTGCCTTTACTCACCATACAAGCTTAGATGTACAGTTATGGTGAACAAAACATGTAAATACTTATATATAATGTCTGTATATAAAAGCAAAAACAGTATGGTGGGTGGAGAATGGTGGCAAGTCAGGTGAGGTGAGGTGAGGGACGTAGGGAGTGGCAGCCAGTGGCGGCCTGCCACTGCCACTCAACATACCAACTTAGTGGTTCGTTATGGTAAACACGAATGTAGATACGTATATATAGCGTCTGTATATAGTGAATAAGGGCAAAAACAGTATTGTGGGAGGAGAATGTGGGTGAGTCAAGTGACTTGAGGGAATGCGTGAGTGGCTGGCTGGTACACAGTGGTCACTCCTCGTTACTTTTTGACTCATAATAGCAACTTAGTGGTTCGTTATGGTGAACAAAACATGCAGATACTTATATATAACCTGTGTATATAGTGTAATAACCGACAAAGTATTTGTTCACTGTTTGATGAACATAATTGAATCAACAACATGCACACCATATTTTTGAGTACAGCGATGATTCACTCATTTTATTATATAAATATATCACACTACACACTATTGAATAATATTACAGCAAAAAACTATGAAAAATCAATCAGAGACATTGAAATAATTAGGTAATTATCTCTGTGGCAACTCTGGCCTGACAGCTGGCGATCAACAGACCGCCTGGGACGCACACTGAGTCAGCGCCTATTTTTTGCCAGACTTCCCCGCCCTATAGTGGGCAATATATGCCACTTACGATTTTTTTATTATTTTTCCCGAGATCAGTGAACAGAAATTAACAGGTTAGGAAGAAAAAATAATTTTTTTATTTTTTATTTTGGTATGCGCCTGTGGGTGTCAAATGGTATGTAGCTATGCGCCATTTAAGGGTAACTTAAGGTCTTGTCCCATACTTTCTGGGGAGCTGATAGGCACACACTCTTCTTTACATTCCTCTCTCGTGCTGTCTAAACTCAATTATGGATGTCCTGCTTACTCGTCTGCCTCTCCCTCCACTTTTCATCGTCTTGATGCTCTTCTCCATACTGGGCTCCGTCTTAGCTCTGGTGCCTTTTGTTCGACCCCTACCCAGAGCCTGTATGTTGAAACTGGCTTCCTGTCTCTACAGGATCACTTTGATCGCTACTGTCTCTGCTACTTTGCGTGGTCCTTGCAGCACCTTCACTCTCACTTATGAAGGGGTAATGTTCTTCGAACATTACCCCTTCTGTGGGCCCTGTTCTTTCACCACCTTCCCCTTTCTGTGTGGTTGTCTTGCTTGCAAGGTTCTCTCTTGGTTCGTGTTGCCAATGTTTCTTGTCATTCTGTCCTTGCCCCCGTGGAGGGTCCCTCTTCCTAAGTTTTTAGAACCTTGACCTGCATGACTAAGGCTTTTACCTCTCCTACAGTTCTGAAATGCCTTTTCCCTTACTCACTTTTCTTCACACTCTAGCTCCATCTCCATCTTCACGGATGGGTCTAAGTCTGCTGGCGGTGTAAGCTACTCCGTTTGTTTCCTGACTACACCTATGTATCACTTGTCTCTGGAGACAAGCATCTTCATGGCTGAACTTCATGCAAATTTGTTTGTTCATTGTCAACCACTTTCTCGCCGTAATTCTTCCATTGTTGTTGTAGTTGACTCTTGCAGCGTCCTCATGGCTCTGGAGTCCTTTAATCCTGTCCATCCTGTGGTCGTCGAAATTCAATATTGGCTGTTTATCTCCGCAGATTTAGACAGTCGAGTTTTGCTGGGTTCCCAGCCATATTGGTGTTTCTTAACCCTTAAACTGCGCATGGCGTATATATATGCCCTGAATAACATGTCCCACGGTGCGCATGGCGTATATATACGCCATAGGGTGCCACGCCCGATTCAAATGGCCCGCGGCTACACGGGGTTCACATTAGCTTCCTCAGGGCTCTTGTAAACAGACGCAATTTAAAAAAAAAATCGTGGGCAATATTCTTAGGTGTGAGAGGCACATTACTGTTGGAGCAACCAAGGCTGGCGCACGCAGCATGAGCGAGCAGCATTGCTGTTCAGCTTGTGACCACAGCATCGCCGAAAAATGTCAAAATAAATATATAATTGTTATTATTTAGTGATGACAATATTACAGATGACCCCTGACTGTGATATAAATAACCAGGGTTGTGATAATAGCAGGATTGTTGTAATAATTAGCGCTGTAGGAGGAGTGATGCTGAGAGATGGAAGGAGACAGCATCGTTTACTGACTGTGTGGCCACCTGTTATTGTTTACATTCACCATACCAGCTCAGTGGTTCTCTATGGTGAACACAAATGTAGATACTTATATATAATGTGTGTATTAGTGTAATAACAGCAAAAGGATTATGCTGGTAGGAGCCATTTGGGTCACGGAGGTGATGTCGTCTGCACGATTTGTCTAGCTGTTTAGAGAGTGGCCACTATGCTCTTTGGGTGCACTACAGGCTTAGGTGTCCAGTTACGGTGCATAAAACATGTAGATATTTATATATAATATGTGTATATAGGGTAATAACACTGCAAACAGTATTGTTGGGGGAGAAAGTTTAGTGTGTGTGTGACCTTGAATGAGTGAGGGAGCCGCCAGCCGCCAGCTGTGTATACCGACGACTCTTAGTGCCTGAACTAACTATATCAGCTTAGCTGTACAGTTGTGGTGAACAAAATATATACATACTTATATATAACGTCTGTATATAGTGTAATAACACCACAAATGGTATTGTTGGGGGAGAAAGTTTAGTGCGTGTGTTGAGGGAGTGGCAGCGAGTGGCTGGCTGGTGTGTGGCGGTAACTCTTCGTTGCTTTTCGACTCTCAATACCAACTTAGTGGTTCGTTGTGGTGACCAAAATATGCAGATACTTATATATAACATGTGTATAGAGTGTAATAGCAGCAAAACTATTTGTTTATTGTTTTATGAACATAATAATTGAATTACTAATATGCACACCATACGTTTGAGTATAGCGATTATTCACCACTTTTATTATATAAATATATTACAATACACACTATTGAATAATAATACTGCAAAAAAACTAAGAAAAAATCAATCGGAGACATTGAAACAATTAGGTAATAATATCTTTGTGGCAACTCCCATCCGTCAGCGCGGGTGACGCTGACCGGCCCTGACGACCGCTCTGTCAACGCCCACTTTTTGCCACACTTCTTCGGTCAATTGCGCCCAAAATATGTCACCTACGATTTTTTTGCTATTTTTCCCGTGCTCAGGGGACACAAATTAACATGTTTAGAAGACGAAAAAAAATTTTTTAATTTTTTTTTTCTTGCGCACAGGGGTGTAAATGTCCCCAGGACCCCTGAGCAGTGTAAGGGTTAAATGAGCGTGCTGATCCTGCCGTGAAGGAAGCTATCCGCATTTGTCCCATTTCCCGCAAAGGTGTTCCTTATTTCAACTTCTACCTTGTTATTCATTCCTCGATCCATGTCTGTTGGCAGGATTGCTGGTCTTCTGTTATTGGTAATAAGCTGCGTACTCAAGGGTAGTGTCACCATGGCCTTCCTATTACCACCGTAACCGGTGGTGGGGAAAACGGCTCTGGTGAGGTCACGTTTTGGCCATACCCATTTAACTCGCTAATATTTAATAGAACGCTGCCCGGCTCCTTATTGTCCGAACTGCATTGTCCATATTACTGTTGTGCATATCATTGTTAAATGTCCAAACTTCCAGGATGTGAGTGTGTCTTGCTTCCCTACTATCCCTTGTGGTCACCTGTCCCTCGATAGTATCCATGGTGAATCGGATACCATTGATGTTGTTCGCCTTATGCTCTTTTGTTCTCGTATTGGCATCCTTAGTGGTATTTAGGGCCTTTTGAATATCACGCACTTTTGACAGTGCTATGTAGCCTCTCCTGCTTGGTGCTTTCTTTTGATAATTACTTACTTCCTCAGAGCTAGTTTTTCAGGAAAACTCCTCTAATACAGCCCAGTTTAATCACAATTATAGATTTGATACAAATATATATTATTAGACAAAATAAATGGTCTTAATGTATGTTTAAATGATTCAGTTCTGCTTGTATTTGCACTCATGTTTTCACGAACAAGTTTCCTTTTCACAATATTGTGCCTCGCATTAAATCTTGCAATCCACCCATCACTTGCTTGGGAATCCTGCATCCCAAGGCTGGCTCTTGTATCTCGTGTGGATCCGGATAGGGCAAAGTTTTGCTAGAAAAAAATTCAATTTAGGCCGGATAACCCAAATAACAGGTTTAGCAAAATTCAGATAAGCGAGCACGTACGGTATGTACCCAGACTCCACTTCTAAACTTCAGTAATGTCACTCCTAATGCTTTGGCTATCTAGAGAATCTAAATTGAGATTTTTCAATCTCTTCATATGGAAGGATTCTAATTGCTGGGATTAAGTTGGTCATCTTTCACTGAATGTGTTTCAAGTGAATTTGTCCGTTCTATAGTATGGTGATCAATGTTGGGGCTTAACAAGAGCAAGATATAGCTGAAGAATACAATTAGGTGTTTTATTGTTAATGCTTCTAGATATATGTATCCTATTTTCCTTATTTTAAACATGTATTGATTTTTTTTACTTTAAATTCCTACCAATTATGACCCCCAGATCTTTTTTACAATCTGTTTTTGCAATTTCAAAACTATCCAGCTGATATCTTTTAATAATTAATACTACCTAGACTCAGGACCTTACATTTGTCAGCAGTATACAGCATCTTCCAATCTTTCAAGCATTTCAAAAGCCACTCTAGATTGGCTTGTAGTGATTTTTCCCCAATTTTATTGACCCTGATCCTATCTAGTACCCATATACTATTTCCTTGTTAGGATTTTGTATTCTTTGTTTTTGGAATCTATTCTTCAATGGAATATTCAGGGTCTTTGCAAACTTACATGACCTCCAACTTCTGATCATGTAGTTTTTGCAGCTATGTCTGTCTCCAGGAACCATACTTGGCGGTCATCCTGGTCTCTAAAGCAGATATTTCTTTCGTGCCCTCCAGCTTTTGCTGGGGCCCCTAACTCCTCTTGATCTGTTATGACATTCCTTTTAACCCCCCCCTCCCGGCCACCCCTTCTTTTCCAGTCGCTCATTCCTCCTCTGCTGTCCATATCTTGTGAATAAATGGTACACTGTCTGTATCATTCATCTCCCCCAAATGTTCTTTCTCTTCCTGATCTTAAACACCTGTTGGACTCCTTACCAAAGCCTGCACTTCTTTGGATGATTTTAACTGTTAGCATACCCTCTGGGGTGATGTTCTGACAGATACTAAAGGCCACTGCCATGAACCATTTGTCCTTTTCTTCATTGTCCCTTCTGAATTCTGGTGAACCAACTCATGTTGGTTCACCAGAATGCTCAGAGTCTCCGTGGTGTAGTGGTAAGACACTCGCCTGGCGTTCCGCGAGCGCTATGTCATGGGTTCGTATCCTGGCCGGGGAGGATTTACTGGGCGCAATTCCTTAACTGTAGCCTCTGTTTAACGCAACAGTAAAATGTGTACTTGGATGAAAAAACGATTCTTCGCGGCGGGGATTGTATTCCAGGGACCTGCCCGAAACGCTACGCGTACTAGTGGCTGTACAAGAATGTAACAACTCTTGTATATATCTAAAAAAAAAAAAAAAAAAAAAAAAAAAAAATGTTGGACTCAAGCACTCGCACCCTTTCCTGTCTTGATCTTTCTCTTGTTCGTCTTCTCTTCACGTATTTAGATTTCACGTGGTGGGTTCTTGATGGCCTCCATAAGTGATCATTTTCCCATTCTTGTCACCTTTTCTTTTCAACCCTCCCCTTTCCTTCCATAGGTGGGAATTTGCCAAGGCTGACTGGAATCTGTTCATCCTCCACTACTACTTCTGACTGACCTCTGATCTGCCTCTCCCTCGAGCCCTCCTCTTATTTTTATGACACTGTATTTGATACTGCTCTCTGTTCTGTTCCTCGCTCTTCCTCCAGTGGCACACGGAAGTGTGTTTCCTGATGGAATCAGACTGTGATTGGGCTGTCTGCTGTAAGTGTGCAGCCTGGAAGAACACCGGCGCCGACAGACACTTGCTTCTTTATTTAGTTTTGGATTCTTTTGTGTTTCGGCAGATTTGTATCTTGTTTTGAAACTGCTTCCGATCTTTCGAGTGCTGTGGCCCGTAGGACCATCCATGCGGCCTAAGCGTGAGAGTTGTAAACCTTATGTCTCCACCATTACGGGAAGTTCTTAGCTTTTCCTATTTGCCTGTCTTAAATTCATTGACATTATCCTTGTTTTAAGGCCTACCCTAAACTACTATTATGTCATTTTA
>WNGS01165151.1:21920-34415 GCA_020271785.1 Procambarus virginalis | reverse complement strand
GAAAAGTTGTGTTAGAATTATTAATCTTACTTTTTCGGTCATATTAATAACATATATATATATATATATGTTATAAATATATATATATATATATATATATATATATATATATATATATATATATATATATATATATATATATATATATATATATATATTGTCGGGGTGTCACGGTTCTTGTTAGTTAAGGGTTAAAGCAACGGTAGACTGGATCTCCTCTCCAGGTGGTTGCTCCTACATAACCCTTACTCACCGCTCGTCTACGGAGTCTTCCCTCGATCCTTAGGCCTCCACTGCACGCCCCGGAGATTACCCCAGTCGATCTCACAACCGGCCATAAGTTGAAGATAGAGTGGAGGCACAGATCGTTTCCCTCAATCTGTGGCCCGCCCCCGACACAGAATTCTTACCACAGCCTTCAGGTCGCCACTGGTGTTTTTAGGTGTCCAGTACCAGCAGTGGTGAGGTGTAATTGTGGTAATTGTGGTAAGAGCAATTTCAAATACGTGGTCTCAGGCAAGTCACTCTGTTTTACTTCATTACACGGTCACAAGATCAATGGAGGGGATACATACAAACACCAAGGAGTTTTGGTATTTCACTTAAAAGACAACGATAAATATATTTGCATCAATGTATCAGGAACAAATATAGTGCTGCTCTCCATAGCAAATAATTGGGCGCACGATATGGCACTCCGCAGCCCAGCGCACCGTCATATCAGCTGACGGGGCCCTCCACCGTGAAGACTAGTACTTGTTTTCTAATTCTAGTCACGATCCCTGTTTATTTAACTTTTCGCAAAGCACTGATTTATACATTCACGGGCATACTTATGATTCCACTGGCTTGCGATACACCACTTCACTGGTCTTACCATTAATATCTTATTCACAATGCACTCACAGTGACTTTTCACCGTACCAAAAGATTACTCTATTCTTAATATATTTACTGTGAATGCACTCGCTTGATCACTGAATTCATCTTTAAATCTATACTTTCTCTTAAAGATTTTTCACTGGCAATCACTTCACGTATATGATCTTATTCAGTACACACGCATGTGCATAGATAAATCAGTAATCAAATTACAGGCATATATATACATATAAATCATGGAGATCACTACACAGGCATTTATATCATAGATCATGGAGATCAACACACAGGCATTTATATCAATAGATCTTGGAGATCAATACAAGGCATGTATATGCATAAATCATGGAGATCAATACACCAGGCATTTATATAAATTCTGGGCTCATAGCCTAACACCAAATCTGGTTTACTACCATATATATAATATAATAATCACAAGAAATGAATTAGTCACAGTAAATCCTTAATGAATCCTGGTGCTTGCACACACCCACAGAGATATATATGTAAACTGATACTGTGAGCGCTCTGGGTGGCCTCACCACAACACTGTGCTCTCTGTGACTTAGACTCAGGGGAGACTTGCTCACGACATATAAAATATTCTGACAAGAATATATATATATATAGCTAACTAAAGGGGAAATTGGAGGGTAACTGGAAACACCTACTTCACCTATCCCTAGGATGGCAGTTGGGTTGTAGCTCCTGGTCCAGGCTCGCCTCGTACACCCTCCAGACACACAAGCCAACGCCTTAGGATTTCGCGTCTCGCCGCTTTCTGTACACTGCAGGTCCGTGCTCCTTCCTCTACAATACGTCACAGGGTTGAAGTCGGTCTCCTGGCCATCAAATTTCCTCCCAACTACAGCAGCCAGCCTACCTCTCGGCGTCGTCGTACGTTTCCCAATAGTCCTTGTCACTGTACTCCCCAGAGGACTGCCTCTCACCACTACAAGGTCACTGTGAAGTTATCAGCCGTCCCAGACTGTACTGCTTAAGCTCCACACCACAGCACCCGACTTCAGAGCACTTGAAGCTCACTTCACTGTCAATTTCCCTCGTCGTCTAGATATGTAACTACGGTATTTGGGAGACTTCTCGACGTGCTTGCATCCAGAACTGTTGACTCGTAGGGTTCCACAATCGATTTTCCTATGTTTCTTTTACTGGTGACGGTAAATGAAAAATCAATTCTCCAAAATTCATTTTTATTTCTAGTCTGACGCGACACTTGAGCGCGTTTCGTAAAACTTATTACATTTTCAATGACTTTAGTTTATCCACACACAACTTATGACTGAACTTATGACTGAAACACATTGGCTCTTATACCTGCATTTGGGTGAGGTGATGTAATACAATACGGGTACAGAATAGTGAGGTACAGAACAATTGGTATAGATAGAAGTTGGGTAAAGATAGAACTGCAGAAGGCCTATTGGCCCATATTTCTTGATGTTTCTATATTGGAGCGGAGTCTTGAAGTGGGTAGAATATAGTTGTGCGTTAATTGGCTGTTGATTGCTGGTGTGACTTCTTGATGTGTAGTGCCTCGCAGATGTCACGCAGACTACACATCAAGAAGTCAACACCAGCAATCAACAGCCATTAACGCACAACTATATTCTGCCCACTTCAAGACTCCGCTCCAATATAGAAACATCAGGAAATATTGGATAATAGGCCTTCTGCAGTTCTGTTACCCAACTTCTATCTGTTACCCAACTACCCATTGTTTCGTGTTCTATGTTTTGTTGAAAGTTTGTTTTTTCACCCCACTATTGTATTACATCACCTCACCCAAATGCAGGTATAAAAGCCAAAATGCTGTTTCAGTCATAAAGTTGTGTGTGGATAAACTGAAGTCTTTGAAAATGTAATAAGTTTTACGAAACACGCTGAATTGTCGCGGTCAACTAGAAATAAAAAATAATTTTGGAGAATTGATTTTTCATTTACCGTCACCAGTAAAATGAAACATAAGGAAAATCGAATATATATATATATATATATATATATATATATATATATATATATATATATATATATATATACCGAAAAAGTAAGATTAATAATTCTAACACGAATTTTCTCAATTTTCCTTATGTTTGTTTTTACTGATGACGGTAAATGAAAAATCAATTCTCCAAATTCATTCTTTATTTCTTAGTCTGACGCGACACTTGAGCGCATTTCGTAAAACTTATTACATTTTCAAAGACTTTAGTTACACACACACAGAACAACTATAACTGAACAGAGTTTAAACAGCTTTTCTTTTTTATACCTGCATTTGGGTGAGGTGACATGTTACAATGGTTTGGGGTGAGGTGAGAACACACAGAACACGAAACAATGGTATAAGCTAAAGGGAAGAATAGATCTGTAACTGCAGAAGGCCTATTGGCCCGTATTTCTTGATGTTTCCATATTGGAGCGGAGTCTTGAAGTGGGTAGAATATAGTTGTGCGTTAATTGACTGTTGATTGCTGGTGTTGACTTCTTGATGTGTAGTGCCTCGCAAGCCGCCTGTTGTCGCTTACAGCGACAACAGGCGGCTTGACATCTGCGAGGACACCAAATCACGGAACTATTTACTCTACCCACTATGAGAGTAAGGACAAGAGCAGAACATAATGATGCCAACACAGAAGACACTGTTCAACATAACAGGCTATTACACCTGATTAATCTTTGTATGTAGTGGGATTGGATGGTTATAGATAGGAGCTGCCTCGTATGGGCCAATAGGCCTTCTGCAGTTACCTTTATTCTTATGTGCTTCGTCCCCCATTTATCCCCTATGTATCCCCCTTGTTTTTACCTTATTGTACTTGTAAGTCGATTGTCGATTCACAATCGACTTGAGAATGGTCCACGATTCCGGAAGCTCCCCAGTTACTTAGCTCATATTAGACAATTCAAGCAAGGGATTCCCTGGCACTAGCAGAAGCATACGCACTATACCGTAAGTAACTTTGTCCTCCCCGGTGATGTAGCTCTGCCTCTATGTAGCGCTCAGTCTGGTTCATATTCAGTAAACAGCACGTCAGTCATCCCCTGATGAACACTGAAGTCAAGGAGCCTCGCTCTATTGTCATATATAGTATTTAATTTTTGAGTGGATAATTTTTGTACTTCGAAAATTTAAATCCTGTAATGTTTTTAACCAGTTGTTCTGCTATTTATAATATCCTTGTGAGTACAAGGTGAGACACAATGGGTCTGAGTGTAGCAGGTCCTCTACTATACCTAAACAACACACACTGATATTGGCTGAGGTTTTCTTTTGACGTGTGTTTTGATCAATATTTTTTTTAATATTTAAGTTTTCCGTAACTCTTGCGTCACTAATATTCTATTAAAGGGTGCAAATTTGGTATACAGAAGGGAAGGAACTATCAGGGGAGAGCACCTTGCCATTACGACTGTATATCTCCGTGAAGGGGTCGGGACAAGGATTTGGGATGGGACGGGGGGAAGGAATGTTGCCCAAGCACTTGGACGGTCGGCGATTGAACGCTGACCAGCATGAAGCGAGATCGTCGCTTTACCGTCCAGTCCAAGTTGTTGGACCACATGGGATGGACGGTAGAGCGACGGTCTCGCTCTACCGCAAGACCCAAGTGATATTAGATAGACGGTGGATAGATTATATTATTGACGCAAGAGTTATGAAAATTTAAATATTAAAAATCTATTTATCATAACACATTTCAAAAGAAAACCTCAACCAATATCAATGATTGTTGTTTAAATTAACATGGTTAAATGGCTTACAAAATACTGAAATGATCTAGTTATGACTATATATAATAAGCGATTATTCTAGAATATATGGCAGCAGAGAAACAGGAAACTTGAGGACATATGCAATGAATAAATTAAAGTTTAATTTTATCCCATAATTTGGAAGTCGATCCAGCTTCTGTCATATCATCCCTGTCGCATTTGCATATGTGTCTGAAACATTAACCCTTCCCATTTGAACCCCTTCAATTACAAGGTCTCGGTATTCTGAAGAAAATAATGGACTCAAAATAACTTAATCCTTCACCCTATTAAACACAGAGAGCAACTTTGATATATTATTTTATGCCACAAGAACATTTCCTAAACATATTGTAAAATGTGCATTATACATACATTGGAAAGAAGTAATCGGAAAACTACTGAGAGAATAGTTTGTTTTATCAATATCAGTCATCATATCAAGACTGAGTGATGCATAATGAATTATAATTTCATGAGATTGATCACACACAAGTATGGTTCCTCTTGACTAAAGTACACTGCTCGACTAATGTGTTATTTATTGGAAGTTCCTTCCCTACGGCATTACGCTGCTTCTCTCAGAAATAATAACTTCACCCAATTAACTTGCAAATCACGGTCTACCCTTGCGCCTTAAAGTTGAGTTATGTTTTGAAGAATATTGATGTACAGTATTTGGCTTGCTAAGTTATTTCATAGTTTAGTGACACATGTCTCGTCTGTACCACAACCACCACTCCCCCCCCTCTCTCTCTCTCTCTCTCTCTCTCTCTCTTCTCTCTCTCTCTCTCTCTCTCTCTCTCTCTCTCTCTCTTCTCTCTCTCTCTCTATTCCTATCTTTCTCTTTCCTCTTTCTCTGTCATGTACTCCACCTCAGTATCTCACATTACTTTCCTCGTTTTCTCAGTCCTCCCAATCTTTCTCTTTCACTCTGGTCCCCCTATTTTCCTCCCTTTCTCGACAATCGCCAACTTCTACACAACCATCCGTCAATTTCCAGTTCTCTCCTTCATTTCTTTCCTTCCTCCAGTTCATCCTGCTCATCCTCCTCCCTGCGTCTCCTCTCCTTTTCATTCCCCACAGTTCTTCCCTCGTTAAGTTTCCACTGTTCAACAACTCAACTTTTTAATTCCCTTTCTTCATTCTACAGTTTTCCCGCTCCTTTATCATCCCTTCCTTCTTTCCTACGCCTCATCTGTCTCTCAATATCTTCCTCTGTAGTTATCTTTACTCTTCCATCCTTCGTCACTATTTCCGTCTCCCACTCTCTCACTCCGTATCTCCATCTCCCGCCTTCCCTCCCTCACACTTTCCCACCACCCTCCTACCTTCCCAATCTTCTTCCCTTTAAACCTACATAACCCTCCCACATACCATAACCCTTCCTCCAGTACTCTCTTCCATTCCCATTACTTCTCTCCCGCCCACTCCCCATACTTCTCTCTCTCCCACTCTCCTTACTTCTCTCCCTCCCACTTTCCTCACTTCTCTCCCTCCCTCCCTCTTCCTTGCTCTGGTGGCGTATAAATTATCAGAACAGCATCAGCTCAAAATAATTAAGACATTTTGCCCATGAAACCCCACACTGAAACTCACTTCCATTAATCAGAGATTATCGTCCGTGTACGTGCTCACCTATCTCTGCTTGTGAGAGCTGAGCTTCAGCTCTTGGGTCGCGTTCTCTCATTCTTCATTATCTTTTGTAGAACTTCTCTATCTCTTAATTGTCGGAAAAACTGTCACCATTTTCTAATATTTAATACAATATGCAGTTAACATTGCTATTGTTTTGTCCTAACAAAATCATTCATAGAAAATGAGGCTCCAGTGAACATTTCCTCGGGAGAAAACGAGAAATCATTCCCATGCAGCTGGTGAAGCCCCAAATACACCAGACATAATATTGAAATTGAAATTGAAATTGAAATAAGCTTATTGATGTAAAATACACACAAAGGGATGAGGTAGCTCAAGCTATTCTCACCCCGTTCAGTACATCGTGTTAATACATACATATACACACATCACAAACAATAAACATATTACCAAACATTCTGAGAGATAAACATATACATTTCCTCCTTCACAAGTAGTATGGTATCAGACGTACACACAAATACTTTTATGACCTAGGTATACTGTATAGACAATAGCTATAATATTGGGAATTCATCTTAAAACCTCAGTCTCTGGACTGTAAGCATCATAAAAACATTTCCTTTGGACCAACTTAATTATCAATACTAAAATCTATTAAATGTGGGCAGTCTTTGCACTTCTTAATAAAATTCATCAGGAAACAGCTGATGCGTGAGGGAGAGAGGAGCCGGCAGACGCCATTAAATTTAACGTAAATAAAAGTCTCGCTGGAGCAGAATAAGCTCCACAATTATTCCCTTTTGAGCGCAGTGTTACGGGACTAAAAACGTCCCGTCATCAACACGATCTGCGTCACCAATAAGGGAAGTGTTCTTTATCAGATAACCTGTTAAATCTTATTCATTCCTGGCCAGAAATGTTAGGTTGATTAATGTACACCGGTGAGAGCGCATGGCGAGCCACACAAGCTGGGTAAATATTACTTAAATCTAATCTAATAAATTAAAATAATTTCCCCTGATATAGCTATTATATATATAGGTTACGATTATTATTGTGTGTGCTCTTTGATGGGTGTAATGGGAAGGGGAAGAAGAAATAGCATCAATTACCTGGTATAACAAGTAACATGCGACGATGCTATCCTCACCCGTGAGGAGTATCGATTGGCGTGTTCATCCGTGTGTATATCTGGTTGGCCAAGCCATAACAACTATAGAGATAAGCTGCATTTTAATTTAAGTTACTAACATATGTAGTCTTAACATTGTAGTGAATGTCTACCAGTCGATAATTTCGATTGATAGACTATATAATTTAATATCCCCCAGAATGTGTTGGAAACGATCTGTGGGAATAAACTCATATAGTCCACTTTAAACGTCATACAGTCCGCAATCGAAATAAATAAATTAACGTAAGAAATAAATTACTATATAAATCAATATAAATTGATAAATTGCTAAATAAATAAATCCCACGAGTCAGTTTTCCCCAGAGTAATGCTGAGCTTCGAGAGAAAGTTTGGGAAACATATTTAAGCTCTTATTCCCAGGAGCGAGAACTGTCGCATCGGCCTCATTCTTATTCTTGTTGAAAAGTCGCTTGTGGACTGACACAAGTACTTAATCTGTTCTGTATCTCAGTTCTTCCCAAACATAAAATTAATTTTTGTTGTTGTTATTGTGGGGTGTGTATTATCCTAATTGTAATTAACTAATTGCGCTTGTGGGGGATGAGCTCTGACTCTTTGGTTCCATCTCTCAACCGTCAATCAACTGGTGTACAGGTTTCTGAGCCTAGTGGGCTCTATCATATCTACATTATAAACTGTGTATGGAGTCAGCCTCCACCGCATCACTGCCTAATGCATTCCATTTTTTAACTACTCTGACAATGAAAAAAGTTCTTTCTAATGTCTCTAGAGAGAACATTTTTAGTGTCAGAGTAGTTAACAAATGGAATGTATTAGGCAGTGATGTTGTGGGGGTAGATTCCATAAACAGTTTCAAATGTAGATTTGATAGAGCTCAATCCGATGTGTGTGTGCATGTGTGTGTCTTTATATTGTGACGGTAAAGTAGTGGAGTATGGTGGTCGGCAGTCTTCCACTGGCAGATGTTAAGGCCAGGCCACATATAAAAAAACAAAAGTAAAAAAAAGAAAAAAAAAGAATGACTGCATGTTGGATAATCTGTGGTAAGGTAAGGGAAGAGACATAAAACACAATAATAAACGATGCTCTTTAATAACACTAAGAAACAAATTGAAATAAAGGCAAAATCTTGGCTTAATGGAACAGAACAACAAGTGGAAAAATAACTGAACATAAAACTGAATTACGTTAAAGGGAGGAGAAGTGATATGAAATAACAGGTATAATAATATTAGTGCTGGGAGTATATGCGCTAGCTATAAACCTCTATTTGATCACACAAGGTGGGTCAAGTAGGTGTTCACAGCACGAGCACAAGATATATTCTGGCTGGCAGAGCTGCAAGGGACTCCAACAATGACTGGCGAGGAATGTGATTGGCGTGGAGCGGGAGTGGTGTATTGGTAAGCGGCCAATCAAAATGCAGGACGGCCGCAAGTTGCTAGTTTGGCTGGGAGCTGCAGTTGGCAGGTCGACCAGGTGTGCAGAAGTGGGGGGAAGGAGGGAGTTGCAGGTGCGTGTGGCTGTCTTGATATATACGTTAAGCCACTATAAAACGTATCTTGCATATTGTTGAGAATGAGACGATGGGAAGATATAGCAGGCTAAATCTCTGGGAAGAGATTATCGTCACAATATACTCACCAATTTGTACTCACCAATTTGTGCCTGCTGGACCGAGGACTAGTTCTTGGATCTTGATTTTCTAGCCGCCGGTTGTCGAATGCAATGTCTCCGGACCAATTTCCTTATCACATCTCCTTTTAAAATTTGGAGTTTGCGTCTACAACTGGCTTCTTAAGACTTTTAATTTTTCACTACTCTTACACTAAAAGAAAACTTTCTAACAACTCTATTACTCACGCCTGCCGCTGTATAATTCGTTTCATGTAGAAGATATACAGTGATCTAAATATCTCCTTATTTAGGTTCTTGAACGAAGGTCTGACTCTTCCTAGTGTAGAGTATGCTGCTCACGTTTTCCTATTATATGAGCCTCCGGTTTAGTCCATATATGTATATATATTATATGAGCCTCCGGAGTTCAGTTTAGTCCACTCTCAGGTCTGTTTTTGTAGTCGTTATGGAGGGGTAGTTTCCCTTGACCGTGTACCGTTCTCATGGTCTCCTGTCTCTTGCTCCCATTTCTATGGCTTTACAATTTCTAGTACTCACCTAGTTATACTCACCTAGTTGTGTTTACGGGGGTTGAGCTCTGGCTCTTTGGTCCCGCCTCTCAACTGTCAATCAACTGGTGTACAGATTCTTGGGTATATTGGGCTCTATCATATCTACATTTGAAACTGTCTATGAAGTCAGCCTCCACCACAACAGTACTTAATGCATTCCATTTGTTAACTACTCTGACACGGAAAAAATTCTTTCTAACGTCTTTGTGGCTCATCTGGGTACTAAGTTTCTACCTGTGTCCCTTTGTTCGTGTCCCACCCGTGCTAAAGAGTTTGTCTTTGTCCACCCTGTCAATTTCCCTGAGAATTTTGTAGGTGGTTATCATGTCTCCCCTTACTCTTCTGTTTTCCAGGGTTGTGAGGTTCAGCTCCCTTAGCCTTTCCTCGTATCTCATTGCTCTCAGTTCCGGGACCAGTCTGGCGGCATATCTCTGAATCTTTAACTTCGTCTTGTGTTTAACTAGGTATGGACTCCAGGTTGGAGCTGCATACTCCAGGATTGGTCTTACATAAGTGGTATACAGGGTTCTGAACGATTCCTCACACAAGTTTCTAAAGGCAGCTCTTATATTGGCCAGTCTAGCATATGCCGCTGATGATATCATTTTGATGTGGGCCTCTTGGGACAGGTTCGGTGTGATATCGACCCCTAGATCTTTCTCTCTATTTGACTCTTGTAGGATTTCACCTCCCAGATGGTACCTTGTGTTCAGCCTTCTGCTCCCTTCGCCTAATCTCATTACTTTACACTTTGCTGAGTTGAACTTTAGCAGCCATTTTCTAGACCATTCCTCCAGTTTGTCCAGGTCGTCCTGTAGTCTCTGTCTATCTTCATCTGTTTTGATTCTTCTCATAATTTTTGCATCGTCAGCAAACATTGAGAGGAATGAGTCTATACCCTCGGGAAGGTCGTTTACATATACTAGAAACAGGATGGGTTCCAGTACAGAGCCCTGTGGGACTCCGTTGGTGACATCTCGCCACTCTGATGCCACCCCCCCCCCTCACCGTTACTCGCTGTTTCCTATTGCTTAGATACTCCCTTATCCACTAGTGCACCTTACCTTTTACTCCTGCCTGCTGCTCCAACTTTTGAAACAACCTTTTGTGAGGTACTGTGTCAAAGGCTTTCTGACAGTCCAAGAAAATGCAGTCTGGCCACCCTTCTCTTTCCTGCCTAATTTGTGTTGCTTGGTCATAGAATTCTATTAGGCCTGTGAGGCACGATTTACCATCTCTGAACCCATGCTGGTGGTGTGTTACAAAGCTGTTTCCCTCCAGATGCTCTAAGAGTCTTTTCCTCACGATCTTCTCCATCACCTTGCATGGTATACAAGTTAGGGAAACTGGCCTGTAGTTCAGTGCCTCTTGCCTGTCACCCTTTTTGTAAATTGGGACTACATTAGCTATCTTCGAGCTTTCCGGAAGGTCTCCCGTTTCCAGTGACCTGTTATACACCATAGAGTGGCACACTTAGTGCTTCTGCACCTTCTTTTAGAATCCACAGTGAGATTCTGTCAGGCCCAACAGCCTTTGACACATTCAGCTCCAACAGATTCCTTTTGACCTTATCACTGGTGAGGTAAATTTCCTCCAAGGTTGCTCGGTTTGCCTCTTCATTTAGTGCAGGGACCTCTCCTTCTTCTATTGTGAAGACCTCCTGGAATCTCTTGTTGAGTTCTTCACATACCTCCTTATCGTTCTCTGTGTATCTGTTCTCCCCTTTTCTCAGTTTCATCACTAATTCCTTCACTGCTATTTTCCTTCTGATGTGGCTGTGGAGCAGTTTTAGCTGGGTCTTAGCTTTACTCGCGATGTCATTTTCATACTGCTTCTCTGCTTCTCTCCTCACTCGGATGTACTCATTTCTGGCCCTCTGGTATTTCTCCCTGCTCTCTGGTGTTCTGTTGTTCCTGTAGTTTCGCCACATTCTTTTAGTCAATTGCTTTGCTGCTGCACATTCCTGGTTGAACCACGGATTCTTCTGTTGCTTTTCATTTTTCACTTTTTGGAATGGGATAAACCTGTCTGCAGCCTCCTGACACTTTTGAGTGACATAATCCATCATATCCTGTACAGTCTTTTCTCTGAGTTCTGTTTCCCATGGTATTCCCGTTAGGAAGTTCCTCATCTCGTCATATTTTCCTCTTCTGTAATTTAGTCTTTTTCCTTTTCCAATCCCATCCTTGGATAGGTTATCCCTACTTCTACCAGATACTCAAATATCAATACACTGTGGTCACTCATTCCTATGGGGCTTCATATTTGACTTCCCTTATTTCTGAGCCATTTAAGGTGAAAATCAGGTCGAGGCTAGCTGGTTCGTCATTTCCTCTCATTCTTGTGGGCCCCTTGACATGTTGGCTCAGAAAGTTCCTTGTACTCACTTCCAAAAGTTTAGATCTCCATGTGTCTTCACCTCCACGTGGGTCCCCATTCTCCCAGTCTATCTTTCCATGATTGAAATCGCCCATGTTTAAGAGTCTGGATCCATTCCTGCAAGCAACTGAAGCTGTTCTCTTTATTATGTTAATGGTAGCCATGTTGTTTCTGTCGAACTCTTGTCTAGGTCTTCTGTCATTTAATGGAGGGTTGTAAATGACTTCCACTATTATCTTAGGTCCACCCATTGTCATAGTTCCTGTTATGTAATCTCTGAATCCGCCGCAGCCCGGAATTTCCATCTCTTCAAAGCTCCAGTCCTTCCTTGTCAGCAGAGCCACCCCTCCTGTCTCTCTCTTTCCTTACTATATAAAAGTCCTTTGGAAACACAGCATTTGTTATGACTCCTGACAATTTTGTTTCTGTGAGTCCTATTACATCTGGGTTTTCTTCCTGCGCCCTTTTGCCAGTTCACTTGCTTTGTTGGTAATCCCATCGATGTTTGAG
>WNGS01165151.1:0-10529 GCA_020271785.1 Procambarus virginalis | reverse complement strand
ACAACTGGGTGTGGAGGCAACAACTGGGTGTGGAGGCAACAATGGGTGTGGAGCAGCAACTGGGTGTGGAGCCAGCAACTGGGTGTGGAGCCAACAACTGGGTGTGGAGCCAGCAACTGGGTGTGGAGGCAACAACTGGGTGTGGAGCCAACAACTGGGTGTGGAGGCAACAACTGGGTGTGGAGGCAACAACTGGGTGTGGAGGCAACAACTGGGTGTGGGCCAAACTGGGTGTGGAGCCAGCAACTGGGTGTGGAGGCAACAACTGGGTGTGGAGGCAACAACTGGGTGTGGAGGCAACAACTGGGTGTGGAGGCAACAACTGGGGTGTGGAGGCAACAACTGGGTGTGGAGGCAACAACTGGGTGTGGAGGCAACAACTGGGTGTGGAGCCAACAACTGGGTGTGGAGCCAACAACTGGGTGTGGAGGCAACAACTGGGTGTGGAGCCAGCAACTGGGTGTGGAGCCAGCAACTGGGTGTGGAGGCAACAACTGGGTGTGGAGCCAACAACTGGGTGTGGAGCCAACAACTGGGTGTGGAGGCAACAACTGGGTGTGGAGGCAACAACTGGGTGTGGAGCCAGCAACTGGGTGTGGAGGCAACAACTGGGTGTGGAGGCAACAACTGGGTGTGGAGGCAACAACTGGGTGTGGAGCCAGCAACTGGGTGTGGAGGCAACAACTGGGTGTGGAGCCAACAAGGGTGTGGAGGCCAACAACTGGGTGTGGAGCAGCAACTGGGTGTGGAGGCAACAACTGGGTGTGGAGGCAAGAACTGGGTGTGGAGGCACAACTGGGTGTGGAGCCAACAACTGGGTGTGGAGCAGCAACTGGGTGTGGAGGCAACAACTGGGTGTGGAGCCAAACTGGGTGTGGAGCAGCAACTGGGTGTGGAGGCAACAACTGGGTGTGGAGCCAACAACTGGGTGTGGAGCCAGCAACTGGGTGTGGAGGCAACAACTGGGTGTGGAGCCAACAACTGGGTGTGGAGGCAGCAACTGGGTGTGGAGGCAACAACTGGGTGTGGAGCCAACAACTGGGTGTGGAGGCAACAACTGGGTGTGGAGCCAACAACTGGGTGTGGAGGCAACAACTGGGTGTGGAGGCAACAACTGGGTGTGGAGGCAACAACTGGGTGTGGAGGCAACAACTGGGTGTGGAGCCAGCAACTGGGTGTGGAGGCAAAACTGGGTGTGGAGGCAACAACTGGGTGTGGAGGCAACAACTGGGTGTGGAGCCAACAACTGGGTGTGGAGGCAACAACTGGGTGTGGAGGCAACAACTGGGTGTGGAGGCAACAACTGGGTGTGGAGCAACAACTGGGTGTGAGCCAGGCAACACTGGGTGTGGAGGCAACCTGGGTGTGGAGCAACAACTGGGTGTGGGGCAGCAACTGGGTGTGGAGCCAGCAACTGGGTGTGGAGCCAACAACTGGGTGTGGAGGCAACAACTGGGTGTGGAGCCAGCAACTGGGTGTGGAGCCACAACTGGGTGTGGAGCAACAACTGGGTGTGGAGGCAACAACTGGGTGTGGAGGCAACAACTGGGTGTGGAGGCAACAACTGGGTGTGGAGGCAACAACTGGGTGTGGAGGCAACAACTGGGTGTGGAGCAACAACTGGGTGTGGAGGCAACAACTGGGTGTGGAGCCACAACTGGGTGTGGAGCCAGCAACTGGGTGTGGAGCAACAACTGGGTGTGGAGGCAGAAATGGGTGTGGAGCAGCAACTGGGTGTGGAGGCAACAACTGGGTGTGGAGCAACAACTGGGTGTGGAGCAGCAACTGGGTGTGGGGCCAACAACTGGGTGTGGAGGCAACAACTGGGTGTGGAGCAACAACTGGGTGTGGAGGCAACAACTGGGTGTAGAGCCAACAACTGGGTGTGGAGGCACAACTGGGTGTGGAGGCAACAACTGGGTGTGGAGGCAACAACTGGGTGTGGAGGCAACAACTGGGTGTGGGCCACAACTGGGTGTGGAGCCAACAACTGGGTGTGGAGGCAACAACTGGGTGTGGAGGCAACAACTGGGTGTGGAGCCAAAACTGGGTGTGGAGCCAACAACTGGGTGTGGAGGCAACAACTGGGTGTGGAGCAGCAACTGGTGTGGAGGCAACAACTGGGTGTGGAGCCAACAACTGGGTGTGGGCCAGCAACTGGGTGTGGAGGCAACAACTGGGTGTGGAGCACAACTGGGTGTGGAGGCACAACTGGGTGTGGAGGCAACAACTGGGTGTGGAGGCAACAACTGGGTGTGGAGGCAACAACTGGGTGTGGGGCAGCAACTGGGTGTGGGGCAACAACTGGGTGTGGAGCAGCAACTGGGTGTGGAGGCAACAACTGGGTGTGGAGGCAACAACTGGGTGTGGAGGCAACAACTGGGTGTGGAGCCAGCAACTGGGTGTGGAGGCAACAACTGGGTGTGGAGGCAACAACTGGGTGTGGAGGCAACAACTGGGTGTGGAGCAACAACTGGGTGTGGAGGCAGGAAACTGGGTGTGGAGGCAGCAACTGGTGTGGAGGCAACAACTGGGTGTGGAGCCAACAACTGGGTGTGGAGGCAACAACTGGGTGTGGAGGCAACAACTGGGTGTGGAGCCAACAACTGGGTGTGGAGCCAGCAACTGGGTGTGGAGGCAACAACTGGGTGTGGAGCAACAACTGGGTGTGGAGCCAGCAACTGGGTGTGGAGGCAACAACTGGGTGTGGAGGCAACAACTGGGTGTGGAGGCAACAACTGGGTGTGGAGCCAGCAACTGGGTGTGGAGGCAAGTTGACCCACACCTCCGTTGTTGACCCACACCTCGGTACAACTGGGTGTGGAGGCAACAACTGGGTGTGGAGGCAACAACTGGGTGTGGAGCCACAACTGGGTGTGGAGCCAACAACTGGGTGTGGAGGCAACAACTGGGTGTGGAGCCAGCAACTGGGTGTGGAGGCAGCAACTGGGTGTGGAGCCAGCAACTGGGTGTGGAGCAGCAACTGGGTGTGGAGCCAGCAACTGGGTGTGGAGCCAGCAACTGGGTGTGGAGCCAGCAACTGGGTGTGGAGCCAACAACTGGGTGTGGAGCAACACTGGGTGTGGAGCCAGAAACTGGGTGTGGAGGCAACAACTGGGTGTGGAGGCAACAACTGGGTGTGGAGGCAACAACTGGGTGTGGAGGCAACAACTGGGTGTGGAGCCAGCAACTGGGTGTGGAGCCGCAACTGGGTGTGGAGCCAACAACTGGGTGTGGAGCAGCAACTGGGTGTGGAGGCAACAACTGGGTGTGGAGCCAACAACTGGGTGTGGAGGCAACAACTGGGTGTGGAGGCAACAACTGGGTGTGGAGGCAACAACTGGGTGTGGAGCCAACAACTGGGGTGGAGCCAGCAACTGGTGTGGAGGCATCAACTGGGTGTGGAGGCAACAACTGGGTGTGGAGGCAACAACTGGGTGTGGAGGCAACAACTGGGTGTGGAGCAACAACTGGGTGTGGAGGCAACAACTGGGTGTGGAGGCAACAACTGGGTGTGGAGCCAACAACTGGGTGTGGAGCCAACAACTGGGTGTGGAGGCAACAACTGGGTGTGGAGCCAGCAACTGGGTGTGGAGCCAACAACTGGGTGTGGAGGCAACAACTGGGTGTGGAGCCAACAACTGGGTGTGGAGCCAGCAACTGGGTGTGGAGGCAACAACTGGGTGTGGAGCCAACAACTGGGTGTGGAGCCAGCAACTGGGTGTGGAGGCAACAACTGGGTGTGGAGGCAACAACTGGGTGTGGAGGCAACAACTGGGTGTGGAGCCAGCAACTGGGTGTGGAGGCACAACTGGGTGTGGAGCCAACAACTGGGTGTGGAGGCCACAACTGGGTGTGGAGCCAGCAACTGGGTGTGGAGGCAACAACTGGGTGTGGAGGCAACAACTGGGTGTGGAGGCAACAACTGGGTGTGGAGCCAACAACTGGGTGTGGAGCCAACAACTGGGTGTGGAGGCAACAACTGGGTGTGGAGCCAACAACTGGGTGTGGAGCCAGCAACTGGGTGTGGAGGCAACAACTGGGTGTGGAGCCAACAACTGGGTGTGGAGCCAGCAACTGGGTGTGGAGGCAACAACTGGGTGTGGAGCCAACAACTGGGTGTGGAGGCACAACTGGGTGTGGAGGCAACAACTGGGTGTGGAGCCAACAACTGGGTGTGGAGGCAACAACTGGGTGTGGAGCCAACAACTGGGTGTGGAGGCAACAACTGGGTGTGGAGGCAACAACTGGGTGTGGAGGCAACAACTGGGTGTGGAGGCAGCAACTGGGTGTGGAGCCAGCAACTGGGTGTGGAGGCAGCAACTGGGTGTGGAGGCAACAACTGGGTGTGGAGGCAACAACTGGGTGTGGAGCCAGCAACTGGGTGTGGAGGCAACAACTGGGTGTGGAGGCAACAACTGGGTGTGGAGGCAACAACTGGGTGTGGAGCCAGCAACTGGGTGTGGAGGCAACAACTGGGTGTGGAGGCAACAACTGGGTGTGGAGCCAACAACTGGGTGTGGAGCCAGCAACTGGGTGTGGAGCCAGCAACTGGGTGTGGAGCCAACAACTGGGTGTGGAGGCAACAACTGGGTGTGGAGCCAGCAACTGGGTGTGGAGCCAGCAACTGGGTGTGGAGCCAACAACTGGGTGTGGAGGCAACAACTGGGTGTGGAGCAACAACTGGGTGTGGAGGCAACAACTGGGTGTGGAGGCAACAACTGGGTGTGGAGGCAACAACTGGGTGTGGAGGCAACAACTGGGTGTGGAGGCAACAACTGGGTGTGGAGCAACAACTGGGTGTGGAGCCAGCAACTGGGTGTGGAGCCAGCAACTGGGTGTGGAGCCAAAACTGGGTGTGGAGCCAGCAACTGGGTGTGGAGGCAACAACTGGGTGTGGAGCCAGCAACTGGGTGTGGAGCCAGCAACTGGGTGTGGAGCCAGCAACTGGGTGTGGAGGCAACAACTGGGTGTGGAGCCAACAACTGGGTGTGGAGCCAGCAACTGGGTGTGGAGCCAACAACTGGGTGTGGAGGCAACAACTGGGTGTGGAGGCAACAACTGGGTGTGGAGGCAACAACTGGGTGTGGAGGCAACAACTGGGTGTGGAGCAACAACTGGGTGTGGAGCCAACAACTGGGTGTGGAGCAACAACTGGGTGTGGAGGCAACAACTGGGTGTGGAGCCAGCAACTGGTGTGGAGCCAGCAACTGGGTGTGGAGGCAACAACTGGGTGTGGAGCCACAACTGGGTGTGGAGCAACAACTGGGTGTGGAGCCAACAACTGGGTGTGGGCCAGCAACTGGGTGTGGAGCAACAACTGGGTGTGGAGCCAGCAACTGGGTGGGAGGCAACAACTTGGGTGTGGAGGCAACAACTGGGTGTGGAGGCAACAACTGGGTGTGGAGGCAACAACTGGGTGTGGGCCAGCAACTGGTGTGGGCCAACAACTGGGTGTGGAGCAACAACTGGGTGTGGAGGCAACAACTGGGTGTGGAGGCAACAACTGGGTGTGGAGGCCACAACTGGGTGTGGAGCCAGCAACTGGGTGTGGAGGCAACAACTGGGTGTGGAGGCAACAACTGGGTGTGGAGGCAACAACTGGGTGTGGAGGCAACAACTGGGTGTGGAGGCAGCAACTGGGTGTGGAGGCAATCACTGGGTGTGGAGGCAACAACTGGGTGTGGAGCCAACAACTGGTGTGGAGGCAACAACTGGGTGTGGAGCCACAACTGGGTGTGGAGCCAGCAACTGGGTGTGGAGCCAGCAACTACTGGTGTGGAGGCAACAACTGGGTGTGGAGCCAACAACTGGGTGTGGAGNCAACTGGGTGTGGGGCAACAACTGGGTGTGGAGCCAGCAACTGGGTGTGGAGGCAACAACTGGGTGTGGAGGCAACAACTGGGTGTGGAGGCAACAACTGGGTGTGGAGCCAGCAACTGGGTGTGGAGGCAACAACTGGGTGTGGAGCCAACAACTGGGTGTGGAGCCAACAACTGGGTGTGGAGCCAGCAACTGGGTGTGGAGGCAACAACTGGGTGTGGAGGCAACAACTGGGTGTGGAGCAACAACTGGGTGTGGAGCCAAAACTGGGTGTGGAGGCAACAACTGGGTGTGGGGCCAACAACTGGGTGTGGGGCCAACAACTGGGTGTGGAGCCAGCAACTGGGTGTGGAGGCAACAACTGGGTGTGGAGGCAACAACTGGGTGTGGAGGCAACAACTGGGTGTGGGCCAGCAACTGGGTGTGGAGGCAACAACTGGGTGTGGAGGCAACAACTGGGTGTGGAGGCAACAACTGGGTGTGGAGGCAACAACTGGGTGTGGAGGCAACAACTGGGTGTGGAGGCAGCAACTGGGTGTGGAGGCAACAACTGGGTGTGGAGCCAACAACTGGGTGTGGAGGCAACAACTGGGTGTGGAGGCCAACAACTGGGTGTGGAGCCAACAACTGGGTGTGGAGCCAACAACTGGGTGTGGAGCCAACAACTGGGTGTGGAGCCAGCAACTGGGTGTGGAGCCAGCAACTGGGTGTGGAGCCAGCAACTGGGTGTGGAGCCAACAACTGGGTGTGGAGCCAGCAACTGGGTGTGGAGGCAACAACTGGGTGTGGAGGCAACAACTGGGTGTGGAGCCAACAACTGGGTGTGGAGGCAACAACTGGGTGTGGAGGCAACAACTGGGTGTGGAGCCAACAACTGGGTGTGGAGCCAACAACTGGGTGTGGAGCAACAACTGGGTGTGGAGCAACAACTGGGTGTGGAGCAACAACTGGGTGTGGAGGCAACAACTGGGTGTGGAGGCAACAACTGGGTGTGGAGGCACAACTGGGTGTGGAGGCAACAACTGGGTGTGGAGGCAACAACTGGGTGTGGAGGCAACAACTGGGTGTGGAGCCAGCAACTGGGTGTGGAGCAACAACTGGGTGTGGAGGCAACAACTGGGTGTGGAGGCAACAACTGGGTGTGGAGCCAACAACTGGGTGTGGAGGCAACAACTGGGTGTGGAGCCAACAACTGGGTGTGGAGGCAACAACTGGGTGTGGAGCCAGCAACTGGGTGTGGAGGCAACAACTGGGTGTGGAGCCAACAACTGGGTGTGGAGGCAACAACTGGGTGTGGAGGCAACAACTGGGTGTGGAGCCAGCAACTGGGTGTGGAGCCAACAACTGGGTGTGGAGCCAGCAACTGGTGTGGAGCCAGCAACTGGGTGTGGAGGCAACAACTGGGTGTGGAGGCAACAACTGGGTGTGGAGCCAACAACTGGGTGTGGAGGCAACAACTGGGTGTGGAGGCAACAACTGGGTGTGGAGGCAACAACTGGGTGTGGAGCCAACAACTGGGTGTGGAGGCAACAACTGGGTGTGGAGGCAACAACTGGGTGTGGAGCCAACAACTGGGTGTGGAGGCAACAACTGGGTGTGGAGGCAACAACTGGGTGTGGAGGCAACAACTGGGTGTGGAGGCAACAACTGGGTGTGGAGGCAACAACTGGGTGTGGAGGCAACAACTGGGTGTGGAGCAACAACTGGGTGTGGAGCCAGCAACTGGGTGTGGAGCCAGCAACTGGGTGTGGAGGCAACAACTGGGTGTGGAGGCAACAACTGGGTGTGGAGGCAACAATGGGTGTGGAGGCAACAACTGGGTGTGGAGCCAACAACTGGGTGCAGGGGAGCCTAGAGGATCGAGGGAAGACCCGTAGAACGACGGTGAGTAAGGGTTATTGTCGGAGCAACCACCTGGAGAGGAGATCCAGTCTACCGTTGCTTTAACCCTTCACTAACAAGAACCGTGAAACCCCGACATTACCGACCTTGCCAGGATTACGAGCAAGATCAAGGTTGTAATTGTGGTATTAGATATCAGGCCTAAGTTGTCACTGTAGTCACAAGATGGAGGATGATAAAGTAGTCAGTTTTATCGACACGAGAGACGAGCAAGTACTGGAGGAGTGCACCAAGGCACAGCTGCAGACGATCGCCGACCACTTTGGTATCAAGTTGAGAGCTTCCAAAGTGGGAGAAAGAAGACTCGAGATCATGGCACAGCTCAAGGCACGTGATGAAGCCTTCGGAGAGGAACGGCCACAGACACCTGCCAGTGTGGGAGAGAACCTGAGTATCGGTGGCAGCAGCCGGGGATCCAGTGGCAGCAGGCGCAGTGTCAAGCTGGAGATAATGAAGCTGCAGCTGGAAGCACAAGCACAGCAGCGCAGAGAAGAGCGAGAAGCACAGCTGCGCAGGGAAGAAAAAGAAGCACAGATGCAACAGATAGAAAGAGAAGCACAGCTGCGCAGAGAAGAAAGAGAAGTACAAGCACAGCTGTGCAGGGAAGAGCGTGAACAAGAAGCACAGCTGCGCAGGGAAGAGCACGAGGCACAGCTGAGACGAGTAGAGCGCGAGCACGAAGCTAGGATGAAGCAGCTGGAGGTTGAGCTGAGGCGAGCTGGGCCAGGGCTAGCTCCGCCTGACCCATCACAGCAAGAGGACCGCCGAGTGAGAGAGAGGGATTTGCCAGTCTTCGTGCCTGATGAGGCTGAGGGATTCTTCGATCACTTTGAGAAGGTCGCTACCTTGAAGAAGTGGCCGAGGGCAGAGTGGGCAGAGCTAGTTCAGGGAAGGCTCACTGGTGAAGCTCGTGAAGCTTATAATATGCTCGATCTCCAGGAATGTACCAACTACGATGCAGTGAAAAGGGCCGTGCTCCATTCGTTCAAGCTGACGCCGGAGTGCTATAGAAAGAGGTTTAGAGAATGTACCCGATCGCCAGGGAAATCGTATGCGGAGACGGCGAGGGACATGGAAAGGAAATTCTTGAAATGGCTGGAGTCAGAAGGAGCAAGATCGGCTGAAGAGATCAAGAGGCTAATGGTCATGGAAAAGTTAATGTCCGTGCTCTCTCCCGAGATTAGGGTGAGAGTAAAGGAAGCAGACATCAAGGACCCCGAGAGCCGCGGCCGATCGAGCAGACATGCTAGAAGAAGCGTTACGTCCACGTCGAGAGGGACAGCACCGACCGCCCGTATTCTCTAGCTATGGGAGAAGTAATAGAAGGTCGGACGGATGGAGGACAGGACCGAGTTCTCCCAGGTCCTACCCCTCGAATGGAGACAGCAGAGGACAGAAGAGTGCTGTGGAACCGCCGAAGAAGTCACCGAGGGAGAGCTCAAGAGATCTTGTTATCGTTACGGCCGGAGAAGCTGAGCATGAGTCTTTGGAAGGCGCAAGAGAAGTCCGCGGGAGGAGAAGGATCCGCTGTTTCAACTGCGGGTTAATAGGACACATGGCGCGCGAATGCAGACGTCCTAAGCAGCGGGGTTACGTTGCTTTTGTACGGGTAGAGGACCAGTTAGCCGAAGGAGTGCGGGATGGACCCGTACTTAGGAAGGAAAAGGCTAACCCATTCGTGCGTGAGGGAACTGTAAGGGTGGGGGACGCAGACCCCATCCCGGTAATGATGCTAAGAGACACTGGGGCGGAATTTACCCTGGTGAGCAGAACCCTTTTCCCTGAGTGTCACGAGAATACCTGTGTAGGTGAGGCAAGTGTGGACACTGTGGGAGGCCCAGTGCAGATGCCCCTACACCAGGTAACCCTGAGTTCGGATTATGGATGCCAAACCCTAGTAGTGGGGGTCTGTGCGACGATGCCCACGAGGGAGGCACAGGTCATTTTGGGAAATGACGCATGTGGAGGACGTGTCCTACCGAACCTCGTGAAGGACGAGGAGTGCTTGGAGCACTTCGAGAAGAAAGGCGGAGTGTTCGACGCCTGCGGGGACGAGAAAGGAATCGCCATGGAGGCGTTCCCTGTCTGTGCTGTAATTCCGAGGCAGTGCGAAGGACGAGGAGGGCGTGGATC
Source organism: Procambarus virginalis (assembly GCA_020271785.1). Classification (NCBI taxonomy): domain Eukaryota; kingdom Metazoa; phylum Arthropoda; class Malacostraca; order Decapoda; family Cambaridae; genus Procambarus; species Procambarus virginalis. The sequence goes on along the minus strand of WNGS01165151.1, from coordinate 671 downwards.
TGATAAGGCCGACGAGGAGACGTCCGCCGGCCTGGGAATTGATCACCTCGTTATGGAACCCGGAGAGCGAGTGGAGGGCGAAGGCAGCCCAGAAGGTGAGGTACAGGTGACCCTCACCAGTTCTCTCGGGGTGGACCGCACTCGTCTCGAGGAGGTGCAGCAGGCAGAATTCCCCAAGTTGATTTGTAAGGCAAAGGAGGACGTGATGGTCCCGAGAAGCTACTCACTTTAACAGGCAGAAGGCATATTAATAAGACAGTGTAAACCTGTAAGGATGGAGGTCGGAAAAGCCTCTCCAGGTACGAGAGACCAAGTAGCGTTGCCAGCCAAGTGCAGAGCGGCAGTGTTGAGTCCGTTGCACGCTGTTGACTCTGCGGGTCGCCTAGGGGTGACCACGATGCGACGTTCAACGTCGAGAGAAGTGGCTGGGCAACTACAACATCTTTTCTCTTGGGTGAGGAGGCCCAGGGAAAATCAGGCTGACAGTGGAAATATATTCCGGTCTGAATGTGTCAGACGAACAGCGACGAGTTGGGGAGTGATGCAGATTCGGTCGTCGCCCTACCGATCGCAGTCGAAGGGGGCGATCAGAAGATTCCACTCCACCTCGGAGACAACTCTGAGAATGTTCTGCATGGAGCAGGAAGACGAGTGGGAAAAGACAGCGGACC
>WNGS01165150.1:88541-99703 GCA_020271785.1 Procambarus virginalis | reverse complement strand
CAGCACCAAAATATGGCTATACAATCACTGACCACCACGGCACCTCAATAAGGCTACAATCACTGACCACCACAGCATCACAATATGGACACAATCAGTGACCACCACCACAGCATCACAACATGGCCACAATCACTGACCACCACAGCATAACAATATGGCTACAATCACTGACCACCACAGCATTACAACATGACCACAATAACTGGCCACCACAGCACCACAGTATGGCCACAAACAGTGACCACGACAGCACCACAACATGGCCACAATCACTGACCACCACAGCACCACAACATAGCCACAATCACTGACCACCACAGCACCACAACATGGTCACAATCACTGACCACCACAGCACCACAACATGGCCACAATCACTGACCACCACAGCACCACAACATGGTCACAATCACTGACCACCACAGCACCACAACATGGCCACAAACAGTGTCAACCACAGCACCACAACATGGCCACAATCAGTGACCACCACAGCACCACAACATGGCCACAATCAGTGACCACCACAGCACCACAACATGGCCACAATCACTGACCACCACAGCACCACAACATGGCCACAATCAGTGACCACCACAGCACCACAACATGGCCACAAACAGTGACCACCACAGCACCACAACATGGCCACAATCACTGACCACCACAGCACCACAACATGGCCACAAACAGTGACCACCACAGCACCACAACATGGCCACAAACAGTGACCACCGCAGCACCACAACATGGCCACAATCACTGACCACCACAGCACCACAACATGACCACAATCACTGACCACCACAGCACCACAACGTGGCCACAATCACTGACCACCACAGCACCACAACATGGCCACAATCACTGACCACCACAGCACCACAACGTGGCCACAATCACTGACCACCACAGCACCACAACGTGGCCACAATCACTGACCACCACAGCACCACAGCGTGGCCACAATCACTGACCACCACAGCACCACAACGTGGCCACAATCACTGACCACCACAGCACCACAACATAGCCACAATCACTGACCACCACAGCACCACAACGTGGCCACAATCACTGACCACCACAGCACCACAACCTGGCCACAATCACTGACCACCACAGCACCACAACGTGGCCACAATCACTGACCACCACAGCACCACAACATAGCCACAATCACTGACCACCACAGCACCACAACGTGGCCACAATCAGTGACCACCACAGCACCACAACGTGGCCACAATCACTGACCACCACAGCACCACAACGTGGCCACAATCACTGACCACCACAGCACCACAACATAGCCACAATCACTGACCACCACAGCACCACAACCTGGCCACAATCACTGACCACCACAGCACCACAACCTGGCCACAATCACTGACCACCACAGCACCACAACGTGGCCACAATCACTGACCACCACAGCACCACAACCTGGCCACTATCACTGACCACCACAGCACCACAACCTGGCCACAATCAGTGACCACCACAGCACCACAACGTGGCCACAATCAGTGACCACCACAGCACCACAACGTGGCCACAATCAGTGACCACCACAGCACCACAACGTGGCCACAATCAGTGACCACCACAGCACCACAACGTGGCCACAATCAGTGACCACCACAGCACCACAACCTGGCCACAATCAGTGACCACCACAGCACCACAACGTGGCCACAATCAGTGACCACCACAGCACCACAACCTGGCCACAATCACTGACCACCACAGCACCACAACGTGGCCACAATCACTGACCACCACAGCACCACAACGTGGCCACAATCACTGACCACCACAGCACCACAACGTGGCCACAATCACTGACCACCACAGCACCACAACGTGGCCACAATCACTGACCACCACAGCACCACAACGTGGCCACAATCACTGACCACCACAGCACCACAACATAGCCACAATCACTGACCACCACAGCACCACAACGTGGCCACAATCACTGACCACCACAGCACCACAAACTGGCCACAATCACTGACCACCACAGCACCACAACGTGGCCACAATCACTGACCACCACAGCACCACAACATAGCCACAATCACTGACCACCACAGCACCACAACGTGGCCACAATCACTGACCACCACAGCACCACAACGTGGCCACAATCACTGACCACCACAGCACCACAACGTGGCCACAATCACTGACCACCACAGCACCACAACATAGCCACAATCACTGACCACCACAGCACCACAACCTGGCCACAATCACTGACCACCACAGCACCACAACCTGGCCACAATCACTGACCACCACAGCACCACAACCTGGCCACAATCACTGACCACCACAGCACCACAACCTGGCCACAATCACTGACCACCACAGCACCACAACCTGGCCACAATCAGTGACCACCACAGCACCACAACCTGGCCACAATCACTGACCACCACAGCACCACAACATGGCCACAATCACTGACCACCACAGCACCACAACGTGGCCACAATCAGTGACCACCACAGCACCACAACCTGGCCACAATCACTGACCACCACAGCACCACAACGTGGCCACAATCACTGACCACCACAGCACCACAACCTGGCCACAATCACTGACCACCACAGCACCACAACGTGGCCACAATCAATGACCACCACAGCACCACAACGTGGCCACAATCACTGACCACCACAGCACCACAACCTGGCCACAATCACTGACCACCACAGCACCACAACCTGGCCACAATCACTGACCACCACAGCACAACCTGGCCACAATCACTGACCACCACAGCACCACAACCTGGCCACAATCACTGACCACCACAGCACCACAACCTGGCCACAATCAGTGACCACCACAGCACCACAACCTGGCCACAATCACTGACCACCACAGCACCACAACGTGGCCACAATCAGTGACCACCACAGCACCACAACGTGGCCACAATCAGTGACCACCACAGCACCACAACGTGGCCACAATCAGTGACCACCACAGCACCACAAACTGGCCACAATCAGTGACCACCACAGCACCACAACATAGCCACAATCACTGACCACCACAGCACCACAACATGGCACAATCACTGACCACCACAGCACCACAACATAGCCACAATCACTGACCACCACAGCACCAAACATAGCCACAATCACAGACCACCACAGCACCACAACATAGCCACAATCAGTGACTACCACAGCACCACAACGTGGCCACAATCACTGACCACCACAGCACCAAACATAGCCACAATCACTGACCACCCACACCCCCTGCCTCTGACCCCCTTCCCTCCATTACCAAATTAAACCATGCAGCAGCAGTCAGCCTTAAGCCTGGACTCGGCTTGATGAAAAAGTCCTGAAACGCTTCATCGAAGCCAGGGACACCGTGCCTGACGCTCGGACATGGGGACACGGTACCCACACTCTCACTACCACACACCCCGGTACCCACACACCCCGGTACCAAACTCTACACTACCCACACACACCCCCGGTACCCACACTCTACACTACCCACACACCCCCGGTACCCACACTCTACCCAACTACCCACACACCCCGGTACCCACACTCTACACTACCCACACACCCCCGGGTACCACACTCTACATACCCACACACACCCGGTACCCACACTCTACCACTACCCACACACCCCCGGTACCACACCACTCTACATACCCACACACACCCGGTACCACACTACACTACCCACACACCCCCGGTACCCACACTCTACACTACCCACACACCCCGGTACCCACACTCTACACTACCCACACACCCCCGGTACCCACCTCTACACTACCCACACACCCCCGGTACCCACACTCTACACTACCCACACACCCCCGGTACCCACACTCTACACTACCCACACACCCCCGGTACCCACACTCTACACTACCCACACACCCCCGGTACCCACACTCTACACTACCCACACACCCCCGGTACCCACACTCTACACTACCCACACACCCCCGTACCCACACTCTACACTACCCACACACCCCCGGTACCCACACTCTACACTACCCACACACCCCCGGTACCCACACTCAGGCAGTGTACACATTCTGGCAACTCTCAGCACCTTATCATCATATAGAGAACAGAAAGCTTCATAAATCTTAATTAGAATGTCGTGTGCCGTGACAAGAGAAAACCGAAGCTTCATTCCAATTCATTGGAAACTAATGATTGTTAGAGCACACTGTCACGAGGCTCGATCTAACACTGAAGTGACAACAGAAGCCTCGTTACCACCACAAACACACCCATTTGGGTTGTTTAAGTCTTTCCTTAAATTCTTATTGGTCTTAAGATATATTTGCCACAGAGTAAATTAAAGTGCCTGAATTAGTGAGGCTGTTTCGAGGGAAAGTCTTCAAATATGGTTGGGAAGGTTTATATGGTCTATATACATATTATATATATATTATATACGAATATGGTCGGGAACGTTTAGGTCCTGTCGCAGATGAAGTCATTTGGTAGACTGCCTCCTCTTGCTCCATGTTGTAATGGCATCGGTTTCTAATGATGGTTTCATGAAAGGTTCACCTTTAGCTTCAGTGTATTGGATGTTAAAACACTTACTTGAGATGCTTAAAGTTTTACCTTTAGCTCTGTAGCGGGTAAAGGTACGACTCCTGCTAGACGTGACTCCTGCTAGACGTGACTCCTGCTAGACGTGACTCCTGCTAGACGTGACTCCTGCTAGACGTGACTCCTGCTAGACGTGACTCCTGCTAGACGTGACTCCTGCTAGACGTGACTCCTGCTAGACGTGACTCCTGCTAGACGTGACTCCTGCTACACGTGACTCCTGCTAGACGTGACTCCTGCTACACGTGACTCCTGCTAGACGTGACTCCTGCTAGACTTGACTCCTGCTAGACGTGACTCCTGCCAGACTTGACTCCTGCCAGACTTGACTCCTGCCAGACTTGACTCCTGCTGGACTTGACTCCTGCTGGACTTGACTCCTGCTGGACTTGACTCCTGCTAGACGTGACTCCTGCTAGACGTGACTCCTGCTAGACGTGACTCCTGCTAGACTTGACTCCTGCTAGACGTGACTCCTGCTAGACTTGACTCCTGCTGGACTTGACTCCTGCTGGACTTGACTCCTGCTAGACTTGACTCCTGCTGGACTTGACTCCTGCTGGACTTGACTCCTGCTAGACTTGACTCCTGCTAGACTTGACTTCTGCCAGACTTGACTCCTGCCAGATGAGTTGGCTGGATGGTTGACAGGTTGGCTGGATGGTTGACAGGTTGGCTGGATGGTTGACAGGTTGGCTGGATGGTTGACAGTGTGGCTGGATGGTTGACAGGTTGGCTGGATGGTTGACAGGTTGGCTGGATGGTTGACAGTGTGGCTGGATGGTTGACAGGTTGGCTGGATGGTTGACAGTGTGGCTGGATGGTTGACAGTGTGGCTGGATGGTTGACAGGTTGGCTGGATGGTTGACAGGTTGGCTGGATGGTTGACAGGTTGGCTGGATGGTTGACAGGTTGGCTGGATGGTTGACAGGTTGGCTGGATGGTTGACAGGTTGGCTGGATGGTTGACAGTGTGGCTGGATGGTTGACAGGTTGGCTGGATGGTTGACAGTGTGGCTGGATGGTTGACAGGTTGGCTGGATGGTTGACAGTGTGGCTGGATGGTGACAGGTTGGCTGGATGGTTGACAGTGTGGCTGGATGGTTGACATGTTGGCTGGATGGTTGACAGGTTGGCTGGATAGTTGACAGGTTGGCTGGATGGTTGACAGGTTGGCTGGATGGTTGACAGGTTGGCTCGATGGTTGACAGGTTGGGTGGATGGTTGACAGGTTGGGTGGATGGTTGACAGTGTGGCTGGATGGTTGACAGGTTGGCTGGATGGTTGACAGGTTGGCTGGATGGTTGACAGTGTGGCTGGATGATTGACAGGTTGGCTGGATGGTTGACAGTGTGGGTGGATGGTTGACAGGTTGGCTGGATGGTTGACAGGTTGGCTGGATAGTTGACAGGTTGGCTGGATGGTTGACAGTGTGGCTGGATGGTTGACAGGTTGGCTGGATGGTTGACAGGTTGACTTGATGGTTGACAGGTTGGCTGGATGGTTGACAGGTTGACTGATGGTTGACAGGTTGGCAGGATGGTTGACAGGTTGACTTGATGGTTGACAGGTTGACTTGATGGTTGACAGGTTGGCAGGATGGTTGACAGGTTGGCAGGATGGTTGACAGGTTGGCAGGATGGTTGACAGGTTGACTTGATGGTTGACTTGTTGGCTGGATGGTTGACGGGTTGGCTGGATGGTTGACGGGTTGGCTGGACATGCTGTAGGACCAGGGTGACATGCTGTAGGACAGGGTGACATGCTGTAGGACCAGGGTGACATGTTGTAGGACCAGGGTGACATGTTGTAGGACCAGGGGTGACATGCTGTAGGACCAGGGTGACATGCTGTAGGACCAGGGTGACATGCTGTAGGACAGGGTGACATGTTGTAGGACCGGGGATGACATGTTGTAGGACCAGGGGTGACATGTTGTAGGACCAGGGTGACATGCTGTAGGACCAGGGTGACATGCTGTAGGACCAGGGTGACATGTTGTAGGACCGGGGTGACATGTTGTAGGACCAGGGATGACATGTTGTAGGACCAGGGGTGACATGTTGTAGGACCAGGGTGACATGCTGTAGGACCAGGGTGACATGCTGTAGGACCAGGGTGACATGCTGTAGGACAGGGTGACATGTTGTAGGACCAGGGTGACATGTTGTAGGACCAGGGTGACATGTTGTAGGACCAGGGATGACATGTTGTAGGACCGGGGTGACATGTTGTAGGACCAGGGTGACATGTTGTAGGACCAGGGTGACATGTTGTAGGACCAGGATGACATGTTGTAGGACCAGGGTGACATGTTGTAGGACCAGGGTGACATGTTGTAGGACCGGGGTGACATGTTGTAGGACCAGGGTGACATGCTGTAGGACCGGGGTGACATGTTGAAAGACCGGGGTGACATGTTGTAGGACCGGGGTGACATGTTGTAGGACCAGGGTGACATGCTGTAGGACCGGGGTGACATGTTGTAGGACCAGCGTGACATGTTGTTGGACCAGGGTGACATGCTGTAGGACCGGGGTGACATGTTGTAGGACCAGGGTGACATCTTGTAGGACCGGGGTGACATGTTGTAGGACCGGGGTGACATGTTGTAGGACCAGGGTGACATGTTGTAGGACCAGGGTGACATGTTGTAGGACCAGGGTGACATGTTGTAAGACCGGGGTGACATGTTGTAGGACCAGGGGTGACATGTTGTAGGACCGGCGTGACATGTTGTAGGACCAGGGGTGACATGTTGTAGGACCGGGGTGACATGTTGTAGGACCGGCGTGACATGTTGTAGGACCATGGGTGACATGTTGTAGGACCGGCGTGACATGTTGTAGGACCAGGGGTGACATGCTGTAGGACCTGGGTGACATGTAGGACCAGGGGTGACATGTTGTAGGACCAGGGGTGACATGCTGTAGGACCGGGGTGACATATAAATTATTGATCTATGGAAATTTTGTATATATAATTCCACAAAAGTGGCGTCTGGTGAGAGACTACTGTAAGGATCAGAGTAACGCTTCATGGCAAGGGCAGTTATCCTAATGTGGATTGTATCCACGGGTCAGCCACCAACATTTTTATCCTCATCACTGACCAGAGACTCGACTTGAAGACAATTATGTTCATTATACGAATTTGTGTTAATTGGTGTTTTCCCTCGTCTTTGTTCTCGTGGCGGGGAAAATATGCTGAGTTATATGAAGGGAATGTTGTGGCTCCGTCATGTTGTGTATAGTGTGTAGTGATGGTCCCCTGGCCTGGTCCCTCATGTTGTGTATAGTGTGTAGGGATGGTTCCCTGGCCTGGTCCCTCATGTTGTGTATAGTGTGTAGTGATGGTCCCCTGGCCTGGTCCGTCATGTTGTGTATAGTGTGTAGTGATGGTCCCCTGGCCTGGTCCCTCATGTTGTGTATAGTGTGTAGTGATGGTCCCCTGGCCTGGTCCCTCATGTTGTGTATAGTGTGTAGGGATGGTCCCCTGGCCTGGTCCCTCATGTTGTGTATAGTGTGTAGGGATGGTCCCCTGGCCTGGTCCCTCATGTTGTGTATAGTGTGTAGGGATGGTCCCTGGCCTGGTCCCTCATGTTGTCCATAGTGTGCAGGGATGGTCCCCTGGCCTGGTCCCTCATGTTGTGTATAGTGTGTAGGGATGGTCCCTGGCCTGGTCCCTCATGTTGTGTATAGTGTGTAGGGATGGTCCCCTGGCCTGGTCCCTCATGTTGTGTATAGTGTGTAGGGATGGTCCCCTGGCCTGGTCCCTCATGTTGTGTATAGTGTGTAGGGATGGTCCCCTGGCCTGGTCCCTCATGTTGTGTATAGTGTGTAGGGATGGTCCCCTGGCCTGGTCCCTCATGGCGTGCCGGGACCAGTAATCAGGTGGGGAGGAGACACCTCTATCACCAGTACAATCTAATCTCGCTCTGAAGAGCTTAAGTATCCACTATAAAAATTTGTCACCTGTTGTGTGTTCAGTGTTTGGTTATGTGTATATACACTGAGGGAAGAGGAACACTGGGGGAGATGTTTTTCTTTTTCTTGAGTGAATAATAATATTAGTATATATTTTTAGCAGTCTTTCATGTAAACATATGTTGTTAAATATGACAGAAAAGGTAAGATTAACAATTCTAACATGAATTTTCTCAATATTTCTTATGTTTCTTTTCACTGTCGATGGTAATTGAAAAATCAATTCTCCAAAATTCATTTTTATTTCTAGTCTGACGCGACGCCTGAACGCGTTTCGTAATAACTTATTATATTTTCAAAGAATTTAGTTTTATACACACAACTGTAACCTGTAAACACGCAAAATAAGTCTATACTTATACTCGCATTTGGGTGAGGTGATATGATACAACAGTTTTGGGTGAGGTGAACAAACTTTTGACAAACTTCACCCAAAAACTTTTCTGCCATATCACCTCACCCAAAACAAGTATAAGTTTGAATGTTTGAATGTGTTTTGTGTGTAGCTAAGTCTTTGAAAATACTGCAGGTATGTTGACGACATTTTTACACAGGTACCTGATGTCAGACATCTGCAGGAGCTGAAAGAAGCGTTTGAGCAGAATTCTGTGTTACGTTTCACTTACGAGATGGAGAAGGATGGGAAGCTGCCCTTTCTAGATGTAACAGTCATGGAAAGGAGCGGAGGTTTCCACACTGCAGTCTACACTAAGGAAACAAACATAGGAATGTGCCTAAATGCCAACAGTGACTGCCCAGATAGGTACAAGAGGAGTGTTGTTAACGCTTATGTCGACCGTGCTCTCAGCCACAGCTCAGAATGGAAGCAAGTCGACGAAGAACTCTGTAGGGTAAGGCAGGTCCTAGTCAACAACGGCTTCTCCAATGGTTTCATTGAAGACATCATAAGAAGGAAAGTGAAACGCCATGCAACCTCTGAAGAACAACTAATACAACACCTATACCCCCTATTAGACTATTTTACAGGAACTTCTTCTCCACAGCTCATAAAACGGAGGAAAGGGTCCTGAAAGATATTGTTAATAGAAACGTTATCCCTACAGACAAAAATCAGAAGATACAATTGACGATTTACTATAAAACCAAAAAAACTGCCAACCTACTCATGAGAAACTCTCCAGACACAAAGCAGAACGCTTTGAAAGAGACCAATGTCGTCTATGCCTTCAAATGCCCACTTGGGACTGTAAGCCCCAAAGAACTCAATATATAGGCAAGACAACAACATCTCTTTCCAGGCGATTAACGATGCATAAGCAACAGGGCTCTATCAAGGAACATATAATCTCTTCCCACAACCAAACCATCACCAGAGAAATCTTAACAAACAACACAGAAATCATTGATAGATACAGCGACAGCAGGCGGCTTGACATCTGCGAGGCACTACACATCAAGAAGTCAACACCAGCAATCAACAGCCAATTAACGCACAACTATATTCTACCCACTTCAAGACTCCGCTCCAATATAGAAACATCAAGAAATATGGGCCAATAGGCCTTCTGCAGTTACAGATCTATTCTTCCCTTTAGCTTATACCCATTGTTTCGTGTTCTGTGTTTGTTCTCACCTCACCCCAAACCATTGTAACATGTCACCTCACCCAAATGCAGGTATAAAAAAGAAAAGCTGTTTAAACTCTGTTCAGTTATAGTGTAAACTAAAGTCTTTGAAAATGTAATAAGTTTTACGAAACGCGCTCAAGTGTCGCGTCAGACTAAGAATAAAAAAATGAATTTTGGAGAATTGATTTTTCATTTACCGTCATCAGTAAAAACAAACATAAGGAAAATTGAGAAAATTCGTGTTAGAATTATTAATCTTACTTTTTCGGTCATATTTAATAACATATGTGTACAGGAAAGACTGCTACCAAAATATACTAATATATATCTATATATATATATATATATATAATAATGGGTCCCCAAGTGTTCCCATGTAGGGTTGAAGCAGGCCAGCCAGGCACCACAAGAACCTTAGCATATCCAGCACTATACAGTACACTTGACCACAACTGACTGTTAAAAGAACTTGAAGTTGGTTAACGTAAGCCAGTTCCCAGCAGCAATTGGCATGGCGCAAACTGCCGACAGATAATTTTCATCAAATAATTCTTCATGATGAGGAGATACTTAATATCATGACAGTCTATACATTCAGATATTTAAGAGGGAGAAAACGCATAGAATTCTTTGGTATAGATGACTTTTTGTCAAGAAACAAATGATATATTTAATGCAAGAACTCTGCATATTGGTTAGTAATTTTTTCCCAAACTTAAGGAAACGTCGTATTGAACAGAAAGGATTAAAATCGACAATTGTTGTGTATATAAGACAAGTGAGGGAACAGAGTCGTTATATTGAACGTAAAACAATTTGTGATGGCTGGTGAGTAATTACTTGTCGAGCCTACAAGCACATGTAGGTGTGTATCCCTACCTTTCGAGTACAGTGAAGCTCCATGGTGAAATGTTCACCTGGGTGAGGCGTCTGGTTTGTGTGTGTAAG
>WNGS01165150.1:54237-65124 GCA_020271785.1 Procambarus virginalis | reverse complement strand
CCCCTGGATGAGTGTGGAGCCCTCTGGATGAGTGTAGAGCCCCCTGTATGAGTGTGGAGCCCCTGAATGAGTGTGGAGCCCCCTGGATGACTGTGGATCCCCCTGGATGAGTGTGGAGCCCCCTGGATGATGTAGAGCCCCCTGGATGAGTGTAGAGCCCCCTGGATGAGTGTGGGGCCACCTGGATGAGTGTGGAGCCCCCTGGATGGGTGAGAGCCCCCTGATGAGTGTGTGGATCCCCCTGGATGAGAGGGAGCCCCCTGGATGAGTGTAGAGCCCGCTGGATGAGTGGGAGCACCATGGATGAGTGTAGAGCCCCCTGGATGATTTGTGGTATCTCCCTGGATGAGAGGGAGCCCCTTGGATGAGTGTAGAGCCCCCCTGGATGAGTGTGGATCCCCCTGGATGAGTGTGGAGCCCCCTGGATGAGTGTGGAGCCCCCTGGATGAGTGTGTGGCCCCCTGGATGAGTGTAGAGCCCTCTGGATGATTGTAGAGCCCTCTGGATGAGTGTGGAGCCCCCTGATGAGTGTAGAGCCTCTGGATGAGTGTGGACCCCCAGGATGAGTGTGGAGCCCCAGGATGAGTGTGGAGCACCAGAATGAGTGTAGAGCCCCCCGGATGAGTGTAGAGCCCTCTGGATGAGTGTGGAGCCCCATGGATGAGTGTGAAGCCCCATGGATGAGTGTGGAGCCCACTGGATGAGTGTGGAGCTCCCTGGATGAGTGTGGAGCCTTCTAGATAAGTGTGGAGCCCCCTGGATGAGTGTGGGCCCCCTGGATGAGTGGGGAGCCCCCTGGATGAGTGTGGAGCCCCCTGGATGAGTGTGTGGAGCCCCCTGGATGAGTGTAGAGCCCTCTGGATGAGTGTAGAGCCCTCTGGATGAGTGTGGAGCCCCCTGGATGAGTGTAGAGCCCTCTGGATGAGTGTGGAGCCCCAGGATGAGTGTGGAGCACCAGAATGAGTGTAGAGCTCCCTGGATGAGTGTAGAGCCCTCTGGATGAGTGTGGAGCCCCATTGATGAGTGTGGAGCCTCATGGATGAGTGTGGAGCCCCCTGGATGAGTGTTGAGCCCCATGGTGATGTTGAGCCCCATGGATGAGTGTGGAGCCCCCTGGATGAGTTTGGAGCCCCCTGGATGAGTGTGGAGAGCCCCCTGATGAGTGAGTGAGCCCCATGGATGTGTGTGGAGCCCCCTGGATGAGTGTTGAGCCCCATGGATGGTGTGGAGCCATGGATGAGTGTGGAGCCCCCTGGATGAGTGTTGAGCCCCATGGATGAGTGTTGAGCCCCATGGATGAGTGTGTGGATCCCCCTGGGATGAATGTGGAGCCCCCTGGATGAGTGTGGAGCCCCCTGGATGAGTGTTGAGCCCCATGGATGAGTGTGGGCACCAGGATGATGTGGAGCACCAGGATGATGTGTGGAGCCTCCTTATGCAAACTATATATAAATCAAGAAAGCACATCCCCAGCTGTCTGAATTAATGAGTAAATTACACCTCTTTTTCCCCTAATTACATTCTTCAATTAATCTGTCGTCAAGGGAAAAGAATGGTCAAATAACTTCTGTGACAAAAATTCTTTTGCCCGAGATTAAAATTTGAGTAATTCTGAGTTTGGTTTTTCGTGCTACCCGTCAACTTGTGGTAGTTAGGAGTCGTGTTATTCCCTTCACCTGGCCAGCTGGTAGACCCTTCAACCTGGCCAGCTGGTAGACCCTTCAATCTGGCCAGCTGGTAGACCCTTCAACCTGGCCAGCTGGTAGACCCTTCAACCTGGCCAGCTGGTAGACCCTTCAATCTGGCCAGCTGGTAGACCCTTCAACCTGGCCAGCTGGTAGACCCTTCAACCTGGCCAGCTGGTAGACCCTTCAATCTGGCCAGCTGGTAGACCCTTCAACCTGGCCAGCTGGTAGACCCTTCAACCTGGCCCAGCTGGTAGACCCTTCAATCTGGCCAGCTGGTAGACCCTTCAACCTGGCCAGCTGGTAGACCCTTCAACCTGGCCAGCTGGTAGACCCTTCAACCTGGCCAGCTGGTAGACCTTCAACCTGGCCTGGTGGTAGACCCTTCAACCTTGGCCAGGTGGTAGACCCTTCAACCTGGCCAGCTGGTAGACCCTTCAACCTGGCCAGCTGGTAGACCCCCTTCAACCTGGCCAGCTGGGTAGACCCTTCAACCTGGCCAGCTGGTATAGACCCTTCAACCTGGCCAGCTGGTATAGACCCTTCAACCTGGCCAGCTGGTAGACCCTTTCAACCTGGCCAGCTGGTAGACCCCTTCAACCTGGCCAGCTGGTAGACCCTTCAACCTGGCCAGCTGGCAGACCCTTCAACCTGGCCAGCTGGTAGACCCTTCAACCTGGCTAGCTGGTAGACCCCTTCAACCTGGCCAGCTGGTTGGTAGACTCTCCCGGAATGGAGAGTTGAATGTGAGGTTGAAAATGTTACGAATTTTATAACGACCCCACGTACACGACCCCACGTACACGACCCCACGTCCACGACCCCACGTCCACGACCCCACGTCCACGACCCCACGTCCACGACCCCACGTACACGACCCCACGTACGCAGAGGACTGTAGTGGGTAGTGTAGGTGGGTGGTACAGCATTATCAGCGGTGTGTTAAGGGCGCGGACACTCACTGATAGTTGCCACTTAACAAGTGTAATTAGCTCGGCCGTAATTATTTTCCGCAGAATATCTCGCTGAATAGTAATGACGGTCAATGGTGATGTGCCTCTGGCCGTATATTGTGTGTAAGGTCAACTTTCACTGCATATCAAACGGGAACTCAACTCTATAGTCATGTAGAGTTGAGTACTCAATTGTGCTTGCGAGGAATGAGCTTCGGCTCTTTGGACCCGCCTCTCGACTGTCAATTGGGCTCTATCAACATTTGAAACTGTGTATGGAATCTGCCTCCATCACCTCCCTGCTTAGTGCATTCCATTTCTTAATTACTCTGACGCAGATTTTTTTTAGAGTGTCTCTGTGGTTCATTAGGGTAAAGAACCTTGTTAAATAATCTGTCTTTATTCAGCCAATCAGTTCCCTGATACTTTAATCCTGGACAATGTTCAGTAAAAAGGTATACTTGCTGATTGGTCAGTAAGCTATTGTGGTAGCCTTAATAACCCTCCAGAGGTTGATAGGGTTTAATAACCCTCCAGAGGTTGATAGGGTTTAATAACTCTCCAGAGGTTGATAGGGTTTAATAACCCTCCAGAGGTTGATAGGGTTTAATAACCCTCCAGAGGTTGATAGGGTTTAATAACCCTCCAGAGGTTGATAGGGTTTAATAACCCTCCAGAGGTTGATAGGGTTTAATAACTCTCCAGAGGTTGATAGGGTTTAATAACCCTCCAGAGGTTGATAGGGTTTAATAACCCTCCAGAGGTTGATAGGGTTTAATAACCCTCCAGAGGTTGATAGGGTTTAATAACCCTCCAGAGGTTGATAGGGTTTAATAACCCTCCAGAGGTTGATAGGGTTTAATAACCCTCCAGAGGTTGATAGGGTTTAATAACTCTCCAGAGGTTGATAGGGTTTAATAACCCTCCAGAGGTTGATAGGGTTTAATAACCCTCCAGAGGTTGATAGGGTTTAATAACCCTCCAGAGGTTGATAGGGTTTAATAACCCTCCAGAGGTTGATAGGGTTTAATAACCCTCCAGAGGTTGATAGGGTTTAATAACCCTCCAGAGGTTGATAGGGTTTAATAACCCTCCAGAGGTTGATAGGGTTTAATAACCCTCCAGAGGTTATGCCTCAATAACCCTCCAGAGGTTGTTATGCCTCAATAACCCTCCAGAGGTTGTTATGCCTCAATAACCCTCCAGAGGTTGTTATGCCTCAATAACCCTCCAGAGGTTGTTATGCCTCAATAACCCTCCAGAGGTTGTTATGCCTCAATAACCCTCCAGAGGTTGTTATGCCTCAATAACCCTTCAGATTATGCTTTCTGTCCATGCGTCACTCCGTAAAACGTCAACAGTTTTGTCTAACCGGAAACGCATGACCCCAAGCAACCCACCTAACCCTTCGAGGCCAATGTCGATGCTACATCGAAGAAAAGCGTCAACATTATGGTGCTTGCATTTATCCTAATACGTCGCCTTTTGTATCGGATTGTAGGAGTCCGTTATGCCCGTGACTCAGTAGATGACGGCCGAGAACGGCTGGTGCGGTAAGGACTTCCCTTCAGGAAGCTCCGAGCGCTCGGAGCGGAGGTACTTTTTTTCAGGCTTTCTCTTTGTAATGTCAGGAAGGTGGCCAGGTCTCTTGGTGGTGGTGAGTGGTCCTCTGTGGGGGGTGTCGGAGGGGAGGTCTGTGGGGGGTTGTGGGAGGGGAGGTCTGTGGGGGGTTGTGGGAGGGAGGTCTGTGGGGGTTGTGGGAGGGGAGGTCTGTGGGGGGGTTGTGGGAGGGGAGGTCTGTGGGGGTTGTGAGGGGAGACTGTGGGGGGTGTTGTGGAGGGGGAGTCTGTGGGGTTGTGGGAGGGGAGGTCTGTGGGGGGTTGTGGGAGGGAGGTCTGTGGGGGGTTGTTGGGAGGGGAGGTCTGTGGGGGTTTGTGGGAGGGGAGGTCTGTGGGGGGTTGTGGGAGGGGAGGTCTGTGGGGGGTTGTGGGAGGGGAGGTCTGTGGGGGTTGTGGGAGGGGAGGTCTGTGGGGGGTGTGGGAGGGGAGGTCTGTGGGGGGTTGTGGGAGGGGAGGTCTGTGGGGGGTTGTGGGAGGGGAGTCTGTGGGGGTTGTGGGAGGGGAGGTCTGTGGGGTTGTGGGAGGGGGACTGTGGGGGGTTGTGGGAGGGGAGGACTGTGGGGGTTGTGGGAGGGGAGGTCTGTAGGGGGTTGTGGGAGGGGACGTCTGTAGGGGGTTGGGAGGAAGGTCTGTGGGGGGTTGTGGGAGGGGAGGTCTGTGGGGGGGTTGTGGGAGTGGAGGTCTGTGGGGGGTTGTGGGAGGGAAGGTCTGTGGGGGGTTGTGGGAGGGGAGGTCTGTGGGGGGTTGTGGGAGTGGAGGTCTGTGGGGGTTGTGGGAGGGGAGGTCTGTGGGGGGTTAAGGAGGGAGGACGTGTCTGTGTGGTGTTGGGCAGAGAAAATCAGGTCAGGTCAAGTCAGGTCAGGTCAGATCAGACCAGGACAGGACAGGACAGGACAGGACAGGTCAGGTCAGGTCAGGTCAGGTCAGGTCCAGGTCAGGCAGACCCAGACAGGTCAGGTCAGGTCAGGTCAGGTCAGGTCAGGTCAGACCAGGTAAAGTCAGGTCAGGTCAGACCAGGTCAGGTCAGGACAGGTCAGGGAGGGAACCAAGGCTCAGTAATTGTACCAGCCTCACCAGACAATGGGATTCCTGATTAATGGGACGAACACAAAACTTTGGCCATAAAGAAGGCATCATAACACTTGTAACTTAGTGTGTCGCCGCGACTGGCACCCCAACTGGTGCCAGGGAGGGGAAGGTCTGTGGCACCACACACCTCTCACAGAGATGTGAGAGCAGACTGTGGCCGGCACCACAACTGGTGCCAGGGAGGGGAAGGTCTGTGGCACCACACACCTCTCACAGAGAGTGAGAGCAGACTGTGGCCGGCACCACAACTGGTGCCAGGGAGGGGGGAGGTCTGTGGCACCACACACCTCTCTCAGAGAGTGAGAGTAGACTGTGGCCGGCACCACAACTGGTGCCAGGGAGGGGGGAGGTCTGTGGCACAACACACCTCTCTCAGAGAGTGAGAGCAGACTGTGGCCGGCACCCCAACTGGTGCCAGGGAGGGGGGGAGTCTGTGGCACCACACACCTCTCACAGAGAGTGAGAGCAGACTGTGGCCGGCACCCCAACTGGTGCCAGGGAGGGGGGAGGTCTGTGGCACCACACACCTCTCACAGAGAGTGAGAGCAGACTGTGGCCGGCACCACAACTGGTGCCAGGGAGGGGGGGAGGTCTGTGGCACCACACACCTCTCACAGAGAGTGAGAGCAGACTGTGGCCGGCACCACAACTGGTGCCAGGGAGGGGAAGGTCTGTGGCACCACACACCTCTCTCAGAGAGTGAGAGCAGACTGTGGCCGCACCACAACTGGTGCAGGGAGGGGGAGGTCTGTGGCACCACACACCTCTCTCAGAGAGTGAGAGCAGACTGTGGCCGGCACCACAACTGGTGCCAGGGAGGGGGGAGGTCTGTGGCACCACACACCTCTCTCAAGAGTGAGAGCAGACTGTGGCCGGCACCACAACTGGTGCCAGGGAGGGGAGGTCTTGCACCACACACCTCTCTCAGAGAGTGAGAGCAGACTGTGGCCGGCACCACAACTGGTGCCAGGGAGGGGGAGGTCTGTGGCACCACAGACCTCTCTCAGAGAGTGAGAGCAGACTGTGGCCGGCACCACAACTGTTCCAGGGAGGGGGGGGGGTCTGTGGCACCACACACCTCTCACAGAGAGTGAGAGCAGACTGTGGCCGCACCCCAACTGGTGCCAGGGAGGGGAATGTCTGTGGCACCACAGACCTCTCACAGAGAGTGAGAGCAGACTGTGGCCGGCACCCCAACTGGTGCCAGGGAGGGGAAGGTCTGTGGCACCACACACCTCTCTCAGAGAGTGAGAGCAGACTGTGGGCCGGCACCACAACTGGTGCCAGGGAGGGGAAGTCTGTGGCACCACACACCTCTCACAGAGAGTGAGAGCAGACTGTGGCCGGCACCACAACTGGTGCCAGGGAGGGGAAGGTCTGTGGCACCACACACCTCTCACAGAGAGTGAGAGCAGACTGTGGCCGGCACCACAACTGGTGCCAGGGAGGGGGAGGTCTGTGGCACCACACACCTCTCACAGAGAGTGAGAGCAGACTGTGGCCGGCACCCCAACTGGTGCCAGGGAGGGGAAGGTCTGTGGCATCACAGACCTCTCACAGAGAGTGAGAGCAGACTGTGGCCGGCACCCCAACTGGTGCCAGGGAGGGGAAGGTCTGTGGCACCACACACCTCTCTCAGAGAGTGAGAGCAGACTGTGGCCGGCACCACAACTGGTGCCAGGGAGGGGAAGGTCTGTGGCACCACAGACCTCTCTCAGAGAGTGAGAGCAGACTGTGGCCGGCACCACAACTGGTGCCAGGGAGGGGAAGGTCTGTGGCACCACACACCTCTCTCAGAGAGTGAGAGCAGACTGTGGCCGGCACCACAACTGGTGCCAGGGAGGGGAAGGTCTGTGGCACCACACACCTCTCTCAGAGAGTGAGAGCAGACTGTGGCCGGCACCACAACTGGTGCCAGGGAGGGGAAGGTCTGTGGCACCACACACCTCTCTCAGAGAGTGAGAGCAGACTGTGGCCGGCACCATAACTGGTGTCAGGGAGGGGGGAGGTCTGTGGCACCACACACCTCTCTCAGAGAGTGAGAGCAGACTGTGGCCGGCACCACAACTGGTGCCAGGGAGGGGGGAGGTCTGTGGCACCACACACCTCTCTCAGAGAGTGAGAGCAGACTGTGGCCGGCACCACAACTGGTGCCAGGGAGGGGAAGGTCTGTGGCACCACACACCTCTCTCAGAGAGTGAGAGCAGACTGTGGCCGGCACCACAACTGGTGCCAGGGAGGGGAAGGTCTGTGGCACCACACACCTCTCTCAGAGAGTGAGAGCAGACTGTGGCCGGCACCACAACTGGTGCCAGGGAGGGGGGGAGGTCTGTGGCACCACACACCTCTCTCAGAGAGCGAGAGCAGACTGTGGCCGGCACCACAACTGGTGCCAGGGAGGGGGGAGGTCTGTGGCACCACACACCTCTCTCAGAGAGTGAGAGCAGACTGTGGCCGGCACCACAACTGGTGCCAGGGAGGGGAAGGTCTGTGGCACCACACACCTCTCTCAGAGAGTGAGAGCAGACTGTGGCCGGCACCACAACTGGTGCCAGGGAGGGGGGGAGGTCTGTGGCACCACACACCTCTCTCAGAGAGCGAGAGCAGACTGTGGCCGGCACCACAACTGGTGCCAGGGAGGGGGGAGGTCTGTGGCACCACACACCTCTCTCAGAGAGTGAGAGCAGACTGTGGCCGGCACCACAACTGGTGCCAGGGAGGGGGGAGGTCTGTGGCACCACACACCTCTCACAGAGAGTGAGAGCAGACTGTGGCCGGCACCACAACTGGTGCCAGGGAGGGGGAGGTCTGTGGCACCACAGACCTCTCTCAGAGAGTGAGAGCAGACTGTGGCCGGCACCACAACTGGTGCCAGGGAGGGGGGAGGTCTGTGGCACCATACACCTCTCTCAGAGAGTGAGAGCAGACTGTGGCCGGCACCCCAACTGGTGCCAGGGAGGGGGAGGTCTGTGGCACCACACACCTCTCTCAGAGAGTGA
This sequence comes from Procambarus virginalis, assembly GCA_020271785.1. NCBI lineage: Eukaryota > Metazoa > Arthropoda > Malacostraca > Decapoda > Cambaridae > Procambarus > Procambarus virginalis. The sequence continues at coordinate 56,779 of WNGS01165150.1, read as the reverse complement.
GAGCAGACTGTGGCCGGCACCACAACTGGTGCCAGGGAGGGGGGGAGGTCTGTGGCACCACACACCTCTCTCAGAGAGTGAGAGCAGACTGTGGCCGGCACCACAACTGGTGCCAGGGAGGGGAAGGTCTGTGGCACCACACACCTCTCTCAGAGAGCGAGAGCAGACTGTGGCTGGCACCACAACTGGTGCCAGGGAGGGGAAGGTCTGTGGCACCACACACCTCTCTCAGAGAGTGAGAGCAGACTGTGGCCGGCACCACAACTGGTGCCAGGGAGGGGGGGAGGTCTGTGGCACCACACACCTCTCTCAGAGAGTGAGAGCAGACTGTGGCTGGCACCACAACTGGTGCCAGGGAGGGGGGGAGGTCTGTGGCACCACACACCTCTCTCAGAGAGTGAGAGCAGACTGTGGCCGGCACCACAACTGGTGCCAGGGAGGGGGGAGGTCTGTGGCACCACACACCTCTCTCAGAGAGTGAGAGAGCCTGTGGCTGGCACCCCAACTGGTGCCAGGGAGGGGGGGAGGTCTGTGGCACCACAGACCTCTCTCAGAGAGTGAGAGCAGACTGTGGCCGGCACCACAACTGACAAGGCAGCCACTTCTCTGATGTATACGCCACTTCTGTTTCATGGCTGCATTAAAAGTTGGAATCTGGTGTTATATGCGGAGCCAATCCTAGGTAGTTACGTGTTTTTAACTGTAAGGGGTATTTGGCGGTGCCCGAGTCTGTCTGTCTGTCTGTCTGTCTGTCTGTCTGTCTGTCTGTCTGTCTGTCTGTCTGTCTCTGTGTCTCTGTGTCTCTCTGTCTCTGTCTCTGTCTATCTCTCTCTCTGTCTCTCTCTCTGTCTCTATCTCTGTCTCTATCTCTGTCTCTCTCTCTCTCTCTCTCTCTCTCTCTCTCTCTCTCTCTCTCTCTCTCTCTCTCTCTCTCTCTCTCTCTCTCTCTCTCTCTCTCTCTCTCTCTCTCTCTCTCTCTCTCTCTCTTCTCTCTCTGTCTCTTTCTCTGTCTCTCTCTCTCTCTCTCTCTCTCTCTCTCTCCCCCTCCCCCCCCCCGTATTTCACTCCGGGTATATTAGGTGTCCAGATCGACCTCCATACTGGGAAGAATGGGCACGACCCGACCCGCCCGTGTGGCCCGCCACTCGCCCGTGTGGCCCGCCACTCGCCCGTGTGGCCCGCCACTCGCCCGTGTGGCCCGCCACTCGCCCGTGTGGCCCGCCACTCGCCCGTGTGGCCCGCCACTCGCCGTGTGGCCCGCCACTCGCCCGTGTGGCCCGCCACTCGCCCGTGTGGCCCGCCACTCGCCCGTGTGGCACGCCACTCGCCCGTGTGGCACGCCACTCGCCCGTGTGGCCCGCCACTCGCCGTGTGGCCCGCCACCCGCACGTGTGGCCCGCCACCCGCCCGTGTGGCCCGCCACTCGCCCGTGTGGCCCGCCACTCGCCCGTGTGGCCCGCCACTCGCCCGTGTGGCCCGCCACTCGCCCGTGTGGCCCGCCACTCGCCCGTGTGGCCCGCCACTCGCCCGTGTGGCCCGCCACTCGCCCGTGTGGCCCGCCACTCGCCCGTGTGGCCCGCCACTCGCCCGTGTGGCCCGCCACTCGCCCGTGTGGCCCGCCACTCGCCCGTGTGGCCCGCCACTCGCCCGTGTGGCCCGCCACTCGCCCGTGTGGCCCGCCACTCGCCCGTGTGGCCCGCCACTCGCCCGTGTGGCCCGCCACTCGCCCGTGTGGCCCGCCACTCGCCCGTGTGGCCCGCCACTCGCCCGTGTGGCCCGCCACCCGCCCGTGTGGCCCGCCACCCGCACGTGTGGCCCGCCACTCGCCCGTGTGGCCCGCCACTCGCCCGTGTGGCCCGCCACTCGCCCGTGTGGCCCGCCACCCGCCCGTGTGGCCCGCCACCCGCCCGTGTGGCCCGCCACTCGCCCGTGTGGCCCGCCACCCGCCCGTGTGGCCCGCCACCCTCCCGTGTGGCCCGCCACTCGCCCGTGTGGCCCGCCACTCGCCCGTGTGGCCCGCCACCCTCCCGTGTGGCCCGCCACCCTCCCGTGTGGCCCGCCACCCGCCCGTGTGGCCCGCCACCCGCCCGTGTGGCCCGCCACCCGCCCGTGTGGCCCGCCACCCGCCCGTGTGGCCCGCCACCCGCCCGTGTGGCCCGCCACTCGCCCGTGTGGCCCGCCACACCCTCACTGTCGGCGGTGACCCTCCCATACACAGGCCCATCTTCCACACACACTATTATTCATATATAATAAATTGTTGTGATGTGCAAGTATGCAATTATGGTGACCAGTGTAGTGGTGGAGTGTGGTGACCAGTGTAGTGGTGGAGTGTGGTGACCAGTGTAGTGGTGAGTGTGGTGACCAGTGTAGTGGTGGAGTGTGGTGACCAGTGTAGTGGTGGAGTGTGGTGACCAGTGTAGTGGTGAGTGTGGTGACCAGTGTAGTGGTGGAGTGTGGTGACCAGTGTAGTGGTGGAGTGTGGTGACCAGTGTAGTGGTGGAGTGTGGTGACCAGTGTAGTGGTGGAGTGGGTGACCAGT
>WNGS01165149.1:29162-53159 GCA_020271785.1 Procambarus virginalis | reverse complement strand
GGAAAGGACGGTCTAGTTGACTAATTTTAGGGAGTTGGTAGAGTGTTTGGGTTGTCATTAGCGTACAAGACGCAGTGAAAGGTGGGTGATTGATTACCATTTTTGTGCCCAGAGAAGTACTTATACTGAAGTATAGTGTTACAGTCGTAGGCTGGATTACCTGTAGAGACATGCATATGTGTTCTAGGATTGAAAGGGTGATTGATTGATCAATGTTGTTTATCAAGGAATATTTATGCTGATATTTATGTAATTGCAGTCATATGCTGGTTTTCCTTGTATGTGGTTATTACTATATAGTATATCTTATACATCTATATACTATCTATATATCTATATACAGATATATATACTATATATATAATATATTTATCTATTTATATTATCTATTATGTATCTATCTATCTATGTATATACTATCGATATATATATATATATATATTCTATATATAGAATATATATGCAACACAAGCTTGACTGGCTGGTTATTGAATTATTTCATATATATATATGTATCTATATATAATACATATAATATATATATATATCATATATATACCTATCTATATATACTATAGTATATATATATATATATATATATATATATATATATATATATATATATTATATAATTATATATAATATATATATATATATATATATTATGTCGTACCTAGTAGCCAGAACGCACTTCTCAGCCTACCCTACTATGCAAGGCCCGATTTGCCTAATAAGCCAAGTTTTCATGAATTAATTGTTTTTCGATAACCTACCTAACCCTAACCTAACCAACTTTTTCGGCTACCTAATTCTACCTAACCTAACCTAAAGATAGGTTAGGAACACTATAAAGATAGGTTAGGTAGGGTTGGTTAGGTTCCGGTCTATAACTACATTAATTTTAACTCCAATAAAAAAAATGGCCTCCTACATAATGAAATGGGTAGCTTTATCATTTCATAAGAAAAAATTAGAGAAAATTATTAATCAGAAACTTGGCTTATAAGCAAATCGGGCCTTGCATAGTAGGCTGAGAGTGCATTCTGGCTACTAGGTACGACAATAATATATATATATATATATATAATATATATATATATATATATATATATATATATATATATATATATATACTATATATATATATAATATATATGAACTGAAAAACTCACAACCCCAGAAGTGACTCGAACCCATACTCCCAGGAGCAACGCAACTGGTATGTACAAGACGCCCCTTAAACGTCTTGTACATACCAGATCATGTACATGTTTAAGGCGTCTAGTGTACACATACCAGTTGCGTTGCTCCTGGGAGTATGGGTTCGAGTCCACTTCTGGGGTGTGAGTTTTCCATTCGCACTATAGTCCTGGGGACCATTCAGGCTTGTTCGCCTATATATATATATTCTTTTTTCAGCACCTCAGTGTGGCAATCCAGAGAGGAAGTGCTCACTGCATCCATTGTTCATGCCCGCCATCTGAGGCGCTGGAGGAGCTATAACTTGTGACAAGCAGCCTGGTACCCTGGCCATGTAATCCATACTGTAACTTTTTTTGTGTAATGACATTTTCAAATAAAGTTAGATAAATCTACACACATACCACAAGAATAGGGGTGGTAGGAGAAGATCAATATCGAAGTGTTCAGTGAGGATCCACCAGGTCTTCTCTGAGTACTCTTATTTTCTTCTCCGAGGCTTTGGGTCATACATTGCCACCAGAGGTGGTACCCACTTCTAGGTAAAAAAAAAAAAAAAAACACACAAAAAAACAAACTATATATATCTCTATATATCTATATATATATTTTTTTTTTTTTTTTTTTTTTTTTTTTTTTTTATTTTTTGCATTATTACCTCACGAAGGGGTACCACCCTCTGGTGCAATGTGTAGGGACCCAATTAGCCCTCGGTAGATGAACAAACACTTAAAGAAGTACCGCGACGTTGTGGATCCTCACTGAACACCTTTGGTACCTTTTCTCTCCTACCACCCCTATTCTTTTGGTATGTCTAGCTGGTACAGTACTATTCATCTAACTTTAATTTATGAAAATGTCATTACACACAAAAAGTTACATATTGACTACATGAAGTGTACCAGGCTGCTTGTCACATCAGTTGAAACTAGCTCTCCAGCTCTCTCAGATGGCGGGCAGGAACGCCTGGTATCTTCAGTGTGCGATTTCTCTGCTGGATTTGCCACACTTGATGAGTGCTGAAAAGACTAATTATATACTATATATGGCGTAACCTAGCCTGAACTGGTCCCCCAAGGGAACTGACTATGGAATGAAACATTCACATCCCCAGACTGTGACTTCGACCACATCACTACTCCCAGGAGTGCACGCAACTGGTATGTTAACAAGCCTGCCTTAACACTTGACACATGAGCTGGGATCTTTGGTACAATTGGTTATACGCGCGTTTTGTACATACCTAGTTGCGTTTGCATTCTGGAGTATGGGTTCGTAGTGCACTTCTGGGGGTTGTGACGTTTTCATTCATATTATATATATATATATATAATATAGATATATATTAGTGCTTATTTAAATACAAGTGATTTTATATAGTATTATATATATATATGCTATATATATATTTATCATATATTATATAATATGTCGTACCTAGTAGCCAGAATGCACTTCTCAGCCTACTATGCAAGGCCCGATTTGACTATTAAGCCAAGTTTTCCATGAATTAATCTATTTTCTCTATTTTTTTTCTTTGAAATATAAAGCTACCCATTCATATGTATGAGGTCATTTTTTTTTATTGGAGTTAAAATTAATGTAGTTATATGACCGAACCCTAACCAACCCTACCTAACCTATCTTTTAGGTTAGGTTAGGTTAGGTAGCCGAAAAAGTTAGGTTAGGTTAGGTTAGGTAGGTTAGGTAGCCGAAAAAGTTGGTTAGGTTAGGTAGGTAGGTTAGTCGAAAAACAATTAATCATGAAAACTTGGCTTATTAGGCAAATCGGGCCTTGCATAGTAGGCTGAGAAGTGCGTTCTGGCTACTAGGTACGACTACTATATATATATATTAATATATATTATATATATATATATATATATATCATAATATATATATATATCTATATATATTATATATAAATATATATATATATAATATATATATAATATATATATATATACTATATGTATATATATATATATAATCTAATATATATAATAATTCAATAACAAGCCATTCAAGCTTTGTTGCATATATATATAATCATATATATACTATATATCATATATACTATATATATATATATATATATATAATATATATATAATATATTATAAATATATATATATATATATATATATATATATATAATACTAATATCTATATATATATATATATATTATAACTATATATAAAACACTACAAGGAAAACCAGCATATGACTGCAATTACATAAATATCAGCATAAATATTCCTTGATAAACAACAATGATCAATCAATCACCCTATCAGTCCTAGAACACATATGCATGTCTCTACAGGTAATCCAGCCTTACGGTGTTACTCTATACTTCAGTATAAGTACTTCTTGGCACAAAATGGTAATCAATCACCCACCTTTCACTGCGTTTGACGCTAATGACAACCAAACACTCTACCAACTCCCTAAAATAGTCAATAGACCTTCCTTTCCACATCTGGAAGTTCACTACCCTGACATCTTCAGGTTTTCCTAGAATCGTCTACCAGGGTCCTCCACGCTCTCCCGGCTGCTACACCATGAAGTCTTCCTTGACAACCATGGTGCTTCACTACTGGTATCACAGAGGCCTGTGAAACTTCATTCTAGCTCCTCTTCTCACAGCGTGAGGTCCAGCTCCTCACTGTATGGCTGCTTTTTCTTAGCGCTCAGTATCTTCCACTACCTTGAAGTCTCATCAGCTACTCCCTTTCTGCTGCTGGCTTCGAAGTTCTCAGCACTCCTTCCCCAGACAAACCTGCAACTCATCCATATGCCAATAAAAAATGTTCCTCTACAACACATAACTGAATGAATCACACACAATAAATGTTTCACTTGACGTCTTCCTGCTTTCCGAATGTCGTGGTGTGGACTTACCCGTTTTGGCTGGTTCATGCTCCGCCCTTGCCGGCAGGCGGCTCTTCACTCTGGGAGCTATCCTCCGTGACGGGAGAGGACTGCTGCTCGTCCTCCAGCTTCTCTCTCATTTCCCCTCTTATTTAGGCTTTCTGCCTTATCAAACATGCCTAACATATCAACGGACACTTGCTACGATCGCTGGGCCCACGATCAACTATAGGCAATATACTTAAACTAGTTAAACTTGGGTTACCACAATAAGGTCTCCAGCAGGGCGCTCCTCGGTGACGCCCAACCTGGCCGCACACACTGCTGCCCCCAAAAATGTTTCTGGCTGGCTTCACAACTCTTCCTTCCGTCCAGGACTTGAGGCCACACGTTCCCAGCTGATTCCACAGCTGAAACGTCTGCACACTTTCTTCCTCTTGAAGGTATGTCAACTAGGGGGGTTCTTCTCTAAAGGAGCTCACATGGAGTGCGGCTTCCCCTCACAATCTCTGGTGCTCAAGTGAGCTCAAGCTCTTCTCAAGCGAGCCTCACACCTCCAGCAAACTCTCCACATCTCATGTCAAGTCATTTACTTATATTCTTGATCATTTCCCATACTCTTAAACTATTTATCAAATCTAACCAATTATTTTACGTATGTCCTCCATGTCTATATTTCTTCGAACTTTTATTTAGGTCAGGTCTTGCAGATAAGTCTCAAGGGAGACTCGTTTCTCAGCTACCTGGGATCATAACAGTATACTCTCCAAACTCAGATATTATGTACCTAACTCGCTCTCATCTCACTATATTATGCACTAATCTATCCTATCTTTATTATGGTATCTGTGCATGGTTCAACCACTGCAAACCACCTAAGTCCATCATCACCCAGAAAAAATCTCGTCTCTGCTCATGTCCCTCTGAACATATCCCTCTTTGTAGGTCCTTGCATACCTCAGTTTGCTCTTCTTTACTAGGATGTCCTCTTTGATGACTCGCTCTTGAATACTACCTTGATCAGTAGCGGCGGAGACTATGGTAAGATGTTATACGTTTTTGATAAATGAACAACACTTCACTCCATCATCTGTCCTTTTCTACATACCAAAGACATATTGTTTAAAAAACACGAGAGTGTGAGGTGCATTACCACTCCCAGCCAAAGCTCCTGGGTGGTCCATGGGAGGGCCCCCCTCTCCACCCTCAATAGGAGGGGTCCCCCCTCTCCACCCTCAACATACCTTCTCATCCTACATACTATTATTATTTAACCATTTATACATAACTACATACCCTGCTTAACTATACGCTATTTACACGAATATTTTCATATTACACTCCTGCACATATACTACCCACACCTACTACCACACTTACCTCCCCTTAGCCTCTCTACCCATACCCACACACGGATCCAGTCCTACACATTATTCTGTCTGAGGAAGAGCCGTGCAGGTGGGGCACTCATCTCACCTTTAGAGATGATTCCCACATCCTCACCTGTGTCAGGTTTGTCCACGGACACACCTGACACAGGTGTGAAATGATGAATTAACTCGAAACTCAACACCTGGCGACAGAATCAATCAATTGCCAAAATGCATTCATATGTACACTTACACCTACTATTAAGCAATATTTTTAAGTTGAAGTGAGTCAAAACAGTAACCAAAATGTTCAGTTCAAGCTCACACACACTAGATGAACCTTGATTGGCCTCGAAGGCCATTTAATAACATCCTTGCAACAGTTGCTCCACTGAAAAAAAACTTTACCTCAAATTATATTGACAGTATTACTTACTGGCACTCGGTTAACAGTTCACATACAGCAAACGCTGTCTATCATAAACATTACAGGTATAATTATTGCTTTGACAATGAAACTGACTTACAATGAAAGAAATTATATAATAGATCCACATTCGCAAGCAATCGAGTTGCTGAAATATGAGAAATTTTCTGCAGGCTTCCAATGTTGACATGTCCCAACCAAGGACAACCCTGCCGATTGTTTATCGAGAGGAATGACATTTAAACAGTTTACGAAACCCGACATATGGTTTTGGAAGTCCAGAAACACACAATCTACCCAGCCTTCTCTGCCCTGCCTCTCAGTGTATATACACTGCTATATACCTAACGGACCCGGTCGGACGAGCGGGCAGCACGCTGGACACGTGATCCTGTGGTCACGGGTTCGATCCCAGGCGCCAGCGAGAAACGATGGGCAGAGTTTTCTTCACCCTAAGCCCCCTGTTACCTAGCAGTAAATAGGTACCTTGGAGTTAGGCAACTGTCACGGATTACTTCCTGGGGTGTGGGTGTGGTGTTGGAAAAAAAATAATAGTAGTAGAAACAATTGATTGACAGTTGAGAGGTGTGGCCGAAGCACAACTGGTGAATACAACTAGGTGAATACACAGTGGATATGGGGTACATCTCTTAGTGTATATAGCTATCCGGAGAATGACGAGTCTGTACATATATAGGGAGTGACTGATGAATGGCAAAGTGGCCCACCTTTCAGGGTACTCATGACCTAGTATTGGGTGAATATGTGGTAGGAATTAGTTTTAGTGTTTACCTAGTCTAGTGTTTACCTAGTCTAGTGTTTACCTACTTAATCCCTCCCCAATCACCTACAATTTGAAAGGTGACAAGGTCCATAAAGCTGATGATAATGATAAATAGCCCACTGGTTAATCTGGAACAAAGAGAGGACCAGTATAATTTATCCCCTGCTTATGCTGTAACCAAAGACAGATATTAGGGCGACGGAAAGTCATTTCAAGATATTTCCAAATGCATCCTATCATTAATTTAGTTGGCAGAACTGTTTGTTAATGTTACGACCCTGGGTTCCTCAGTTGGAAACCAGAGGTCAAATGAGCTCTTAAATAATTATCTATATTATTGGTGCGCTTGTCGTGGTTCATTCCTATCTTCCTTGCCAGGACGTAAGTCGAATCTTGTTTCTCACAGAGCATTTAGACTTTTGAGCTTGTTGTGGATTAAGTATAACCATGTAGTAATTATTAACTATTCTTAGAACTATTAAGGTAACCAGTTTTACGTCAATGAAGATTTGTAATGTTACAAGCGGCACGATCAGCTGTATTCTCCCCGGCAACGGCTGGGGAGAGCTCATGCGGGAGGCTGCGGCTCCTCTCTTGTTCAGGCTGTGAGGTGTAAAGATCTACCTGTGGGGGCTCTGCCTCGATTCTTCTCCTTCTCCCTTTCCCCTACCTTAAGTTCCTGTAACTACTAAGATAAGTACTTTTGTGTTATAACCGTGCCTACTCTGGAATTGTAAGACTGTGTAGATAGTGTGTAGTATCAGCCAGTGTTTTGGGTACCCCAAGTGTTGTTGTGTGTTAGGGTATTCCATGTGGGCTCACTACCCTAGCTGCCTCAAGCTTCAAGTTCTTCACTAGTAGATACTTTACCTAGCTTGTCCATGTAAACATTGTATCCTGCCAGTGGACCAAGCTTTTAACATAAGATAGTGTGGTAAAGTAATATTTGTTATTGTTATTTAATGTATATGGGGGTTGTTAAGAGGGTTTAATAAATAAGTTAGTTTTAAATGAGTATCCATTCTTCCTGTGTAGGAGATCAATGATCTACCTCTAGGCTGACCATTTCTTGAAGCCAAATAGTTAACACTGTTTTATTTTTATTGGGGGCCGGGCCTTTATGATCTCCTTTAATGGTGATACCCACATCTGGAAGTTCACTACCCTGACATCTTCAGGTTTTCCTAGAATCGTCTACCAGGGTCCTCCACAGCTCTCCCGGCTGCTACACCATGAAGTCTTCCTTGAACAACAATGGTGCTTCACTACTGGTATCACAGAGGCATGTGAAACTTCATTCTACTGCTCCTCTTCTCACAGCGTGAGGTCCAGCTCCTCACTGTATGGCTGCTTTTTCTTAGCGCTCAGTATCTTCCACTACCTTGAAGTCTCATCAGCTACTCCCTTTCTGCTGCTGGCTTCGAAGTTCTCAGCAACTCCTTCCCCAGACAAACCTGCAACTCATCCATATGCCAATAAAAAATGTTCCTCTACAAACACATAACTGAAATGAATCACACACAATAAATGTTTCACTTGACGTCTTCCTGCTTTCCGAATGTCGTGAGTGTGGACTTACCCGTTTTGGCTGGTTCATGCTCCGCCTTGCCGGCAGGCGGCTCTTCACTCTGGGAGCTATCCTCCGTGACGGGAGAGGACATGCTGCTCGTCCCTCCAGCTGTCTCTCTCTCAACTCTGTCCTCTTATTTAGGCTTTCTGCCTTATCAAAACATGCCTAACATATCAACGGACACTTGCTACGATCGCTGGGCACACGATCAACTATAGGCAATTACTATTAACTAGTTAAACTTGGGTTTACCACAATAAGGTCTCCAGCAGGGCGCTCCTCGGTGACGCCCAACCTGGCCGCACACACTGCTGCCCCCAAAAATGTTTCTGGCTGGCTTCACAACTCTTCCTTCCGTCCAGGACTTGAGGCCACACGTTCCCAGCTTGATTCCACAGCTGAAACGTCTGCACACTTTCTTCCTCTTGAAGGTATGTCAACTAGGGGGGTTCTTCTCTAACAGGAGCTCACATGGAGTGCGGCTTCCCCTCACAATCTCTGGTGCTCAAGTGAGCTCAAGCTCCTCTCAAGCGAGCCTCACACCTCCAGCAAACTCTCCACATCTCATGTCAAGTCATTTACTTATATTCTTGATCATTTCCCATACTCTTAAACTATTTATCAAATCTAACCAATTATTTTACGTATGTACCTCCATGTCTATATTTCTTCGAACTTTTATTTAGGTCAGGTCTTGCAGAATAAGTCTCAAGGGAGACTCGTTTCTCAGCTACCTGGGATCATAACAGTATACTCTCCAAACTCAGATATTATGTACCTAACTCTGCTCTCATCTCACTATATTATGCACTAATCTATTCCTATCTTTATTATGGTATCTGTGCATGGGGTTCAACCACTGCAAACCACCTCAAGTCCATCATCACCCAGAAAAAATCTCGTCTCTGCTCATGTCCCTCTGAACATATACCTCTTTGTAGGTCCTTGCATACCTCAGTTTGCTCTTCTTTACTAGGATGTCCTCTTTGATGACCTCGCTCTTGAATACTACCTTGATCAGTAGCGGCGGAGACTATGGTAAGAATGTTATACGTTTTTGATAAAATGAACACACTTCACTCCATCATCTGTCCTTTTCTACATACCACAGACATATTGTTTAAAAACACGAGAGTGTGAGGTGCATTACCACTCCCAGCCAAAGCTCCTGGGTGGTCCATGGGAGGGCCCCCCCTCTCCACCCTCAATGGGAGGGGTCCCCCCCTCTCCACCCTCAACATACCCTTCTCGATCCTACATACTATTATTATTTAACCATTTATACATAACTACATACCCTGCTTAACTATACGCTATTTACACGAATATTTTCATATTACACTCCTGCACATATACTACACACACCTACTACCACACTTACCTCCCCTTAGCCTCTCTACCCATACCCACACACGGATCCAGTCCTACACATTATTCTGTCTGAGGAAAAGAGCCGTGCAGGTGGGGGCACTCATCTCACCTTTAGAGATGATTCCCACATCCTCACCTGTGTCAGGTTTGTCCACGGACACACCTGACACAGGTGTGAAATGATGAATTAACTCGAAACTCAACACCTGGCGACAGAATCAATCAATTGCCAAAATGCATTCATATGTACACTTACACCTACTATTAAGCAATATTTTTAAGTTGAAGTGAGTCAAAACAGTAACCAAAATGTTCAGTTCAAGCTCACACACACTAGATGAACCTTGATTGGCCTCGAAGGCCATTTAATAACATCCTGTGCAACAGTTGCTCCACTGAAAAAAAACTTTACCTCAAATTATATTGACAGTATTACTTACTGGCACTCGGTTAACAGTTCACATACAGCAAACGCTGTCTATCATAAACATTACAGGTATAATTATTGCTTTGACAATGAAACTGACTTACAATGAAAGAAATTATAATAATAGATCCATATTCGCAAGCAATCGAGTTGCTGAAATATGAGAAATTTCTGCAGGCTTCCAATGTTGACATGTCCCAACCAAGGACAACCCTGCCGATTGTTTATCAAGAGGAATGACATTAAAACAGTTTACGAAACCCGACATATGGTTTTGGAAGTCCAGAAACACACAATCTACCCAGCCTTCTCTGCCCTGCCTCTCAGTGTATATACACTGCGTATATACCTACGGAGCCGGCGGCCGAGCGGGCAGCACGCTGGACACGTGATCCTGTGGTCCCGGGTTCGATCCCAGGCGCCAGCGAGAAACGATGGGCAGAGTTTCTTTCACCCTAAGCCCCTGTTACCTAGCAGTAAATAGGTACCTTGGAGTTAGTCAGCTGTCACGGATTACTTCCTGGGGTGTGGGTGTGGTGTTGGAAAAAAAATAATAGTAGTAGAAACAATTGATTGACAGTTGAGAGGTGTGGCCGAAGCACAACTTGGTGAATACAACTAGGTGAATACACAGTGGATATGGGGTACATCTCTTAGTGTATATAGCTATCCGGAGAATGACGAGTCTGTACATATATAGGGAGTGACTGATGAATGGCAAAGTGGCCCACCTTTCAGGGTACTCATGACCTAGTATTGGGTGAATATGTGATAGGAATTAGTTTTAGTGTTTACCTAGTCTAGTGTTTACCTAGTCTAGTGTTTACCTACTTAATCCCCTCCCAAATCACCTACAATTTGAAAGGTGACAAGGTCCATAAAGCTGATGATAATGATAAATAGCCCACTGGTTAATCTGGAACAAAGAGAGGACCAGGTATAATTTATCCCCCTGCTTATGCTGTAACCAAAGACAGATATTAGGGCGACGGAAAGTCATTTCAAGATATTTCCAAATGCATCCTTACATTAATTTAGTTGGCAGAACTGTTTGTTAATGTTACGACCCTGGGTTCCTCAGTTGGAAACCAGAGGTCAAATTGAGCTCTTAAATAATTTATCTTACATTATTTGGTGCGCTTGTCGTGGTTCATTCCTATCTTCCTTGCCAGACGTAAGACGAATCTTGTTTCTCACAGAGCATTTAGACTTTTGAGCTTGTTGTGGATTAAGTATAACCATGTAGTAATTATTAACTATTCTTAGAACTATTAAGGTAACCAGTTTTACGTCAATGAAGATTTGTAATGTTTACAAGCGGCACGATCAGCTGTATTCTCCCCGGCAACGGCTGGGGAGAGCTCATGCGGGAGGCTGCGGCGTCCTTCTCTGTTCAGGCTGTGAGGTGTAAAGATCTACCTGTGGGGGCTCTGCCTCGATTCTTCTCCTTCTCCCTTTCCCTTACCTTAAGTTCCTGTAACTACTAAGATAAGTACTTTTGTGTATAACCGTGCCTACTCTGGAATTGTAAGACTTGTGTAGATAGTGTGTAGTATCAGCCAGTGTTTTGGGTACCCCCAAGTGTTGTGTTGTGTTAGGGTATTCCATGTGGGCTCACTACCCTAGCTGCCTCAAGCTTCAAGTTCTTCACTAGTAGACTTTACCCTAGCTTGTCCAATTGTAAAACCTTGTATCCTGCCAAAGTGGACCAAGGCTTTTAACATAAGATAGTGTGGTAAAGTAATATTTGTTATTGTTATTTAATGTATATGGGGGTTGTTAAGAGGAGTTTAATAAATAAGTTAGTTTTAAATGAGTATCCATTCTTCCTGTGTAGGAGATCAATGACCTACCTCTAGGCTGACATTTTCTTGAAGCCAAATAGTTAACACTGTTTTATTTTATTGGGGGCCGGGCCTTTATGATCTCCTTTAATGGTGATACCCCCTGATTCTAACTGCTGACCCTGCTCCATATAATACTAGATCCCCCATATCAGAACATCTAATTTATAACAGTTAAGAGCATAATTGAGTAAGCAGACTCTCTTCCATGATGAGAATGCTATGACCCCCAGTCCTTACACAATGTGTTGAAATTGATCAAATTCTTGAGCATGTTTACCTATTGCTTTATGCTTTCAAGAATTCTGTATAAACATTGGAATTAAACATAAGTTTTCAAGACTTGGGGTCACAGCATTCTCATAAAAAGTCAGAGAGCATTGGAGGATTTCCACACATGCTCTTAAGAATTTTGTGATCAAACTGTCATGAAATGGGTTAAGTGTCTGTATTTACAGTAAAATAATACATACAAGCCTTCATAGAGAATACTTCTGTCATTAGTTAGATATAACCTGTCCTAACCTATTGGTTAGTTGTCTTAATAATAATATATTATTTGTTGATATAATTCAATTGTGTATAATTATAATTAACTGTGTGATGATATACTGTACCATATCCTAAACTTTGTAGTTTCTCATAATCATAAATGTGATATAATTTATAAATAATAAATTGTAATGATATTCATTTACCAGATTAACTATCTACCTCAGATAGTTAGATAGACAGATAGATAGATAGATAGATAGATAGATAGATAGATAGATAGATAGATAGATAGATAGATAGATAGATAGATAGATAGAAAACTATTTACCTACCGCTAATAAAATATTACCGTGAGCATTAAGGAATCTGGAATGATGGAGAAACCACCAGTCTCCGTGGTGTGGTGGTAAGACACTCACCTGGCGATCTGCGAGCGCTTTGTCATGGGTTCGTATCCTGGCCGGGGAGGATTTACTTCAAATCCTTAACTGTAACCTCTGTTTAACTCAACATATTAAAATGGGTTGTAAAGACGATTCTTCGTGGGGGTCATTGTTACGACCCTGGGTTCATCAGTGGAAACCAGAGGTCAAATTGAGCTAAATAAATTACTTTATATAATTTGATGCGCTTGTCGACGCGTCTCTGTTCGTATCTTCCTTGCCAGACGTAAGACGAATCTTGTTTCTCACAGAGCATTCAGACTCTTGAGCTTGTGGTGAATTAAGTATAACATTGTAGTAATTATTAACTATCCTTCGAACGAGCAAAGCAAACAATATTGTACATCGGTGAAGATTTGTAATGTGTATAAGCTGCACGATCAATTAGACTCTTCCCGGCACCACAACAACCCGGGAGTTCTGGGACTGGAGGCTGAAGCGCTCTTCTCTCTGGCTGGCGGCGTGGTGTGAACAACTCAACTGTGTTGCTCTGCATCCCTCTCCCCTTCCTCCTACCTCTCTCTCCCTTACCTTATCCTGTGTCTAGTTTACAAAGCTAAGTAGTGCTGCATTCTCGTTTTCTGGCATAAGTGTGTAGTAATGTGTATAGAGTATCGCTAGTGTTTATATTGCTAATTTACTCTAAAGGGGGCTCAGTGGAACAACGTGCTTCTCCAGTGGTACCAAGCTACCTAGAGTCCTTGCTAGTGTCCCTTGCCTAGTAGACTTTACCCTAGCTTGTCCCAAGTGTAAACCTTGTATCCTGCCTAAGTGGACCAAGGCTTTTAACGTAAGATAGGGTAGTAAAGTAATTATTGTTATTGTTATTTAATGTATATGGGGGGTTGTTAAGGGGTTAATAAATAAGTAAGTTAGTGTTAAAGGAGTATCCATTTTTCCTGTGTAGGAGATCAATGATCAACCTCTAGACTGACATTTTCTGGAAGCCACTATAGTTAATACTGGTTTATATTTTTATTGGGGGTCCAGGCCTATATGATCTCCATTACTTGTGATACATCTTTATTCTAACTGCTGACCCTACTCCATAGACCTAGATCCCCCATAGCAGACATCTAATTTATAACAAGTGTGGGCCTGTCCGGGATTAACTTTGTAATTGTAAAAAATTTGAATTTTGAGTGCCAAAACTAAAAATTCTTGTTTTTCGCAGAACGGTTGTGTGTTAGCCTAGGGCCCAGCTCATCTAGCAAAGGATATATCTCACACTGACTGGACACCCAGCTGGATCCCTGCACGATTGAGGTAAGTGTGGCCTTGTGTTAGGGGCCATGCAAATTTTTGTGTTTTTTTCCAATTATTATTTTTTTATTTTTTCTTTGGCTAGGAGCTAAATTAATTTGTGATGGAGGCTAAAATGCAGGAACTGGCAAATGATCCTTCAGTGGTAAAGATCAAGAAGCTTACCAAATCTAATTTAGTATTGTTAGGCAAGGAATTTGGCCTCGAGTTAAATAACGTGGATAAAAAGTGGACTTTGGTGAATGAAATATTACAACATTGCACAGATCAAGAACTATTGCCAGATGATACACCTTTATGCCAGCCTAGCCAAGCGGAAAGTGCAGCTCATAGGGACAGAGAGGTAGCTCTAGAATTAGCAAGAATAAGACTAGAGGAGCAAAGACTAAAAACCGAGGAGGCTAGAATTAGAGCAAATACCACTGGACTACCACCTGCCGGGGATTCAAACCCCAAGCATTATGAGAAAAAGTATAACTTGCCTAAATTTTCAGTCAGACCCTGAAAGATTTTTCAGTCATTTTCAGAGACTAGCCATGTCCATGAACTGGCCAAGGGAAGAGTGGGTGAAAATCTTACAGGGGCGGCTTAGGGGTAAAGCACAAGATATTTTTATAAACATGCCTGATGACAAGTGTTTTGAATATGGTAAAGTCAGGGAACGAATTTTGAGGGCATATGAAATTATGCCTGAAGCTCACCGCCAAGCTTATCGCAACCTTAGGCCTATTCACAACCAACCTCTCACTGAATTTGCTAGTGATCAAATTAGATTATTTAAAAAATGGATTCGCTCGCCTAAAGCCGAAACATACTAGGCACTTAAAAATTTAGTTTTAGTGGAAAGTTTTATAGATAATATGCCAAAGAATGTAGCACATTACATAAGAGGAAGGATAGAGGTAGATTCTAAAATCGTGGATTTGGCCAAGATGGCAGAAAACTACCAGTTGGTGGGCAAAAGGCCCAATAAAAATAATTTTACTCCACAGAGTAGCAAAACTTATACACACAGCCAGTCCAGACCAGCTCAGTCTAACCCTATAACTAATGCACCATCTGTTTCAGACATAACTAATCCTGTTAAATTGTCTAGCCCCACGGCACCAAAGAGTGAACCGAAGGGCAATCCTGTTAGTAATGTCTCTTCTCCCCGACGAATCTGTGGTCACTGTAAACATCCAAACCACATTACTAGCCGTTGTTGCCAACTGTACCCAGATAAAAGACCCAATGCTCTTGTTGTGACACAGGGCTTGAGGCCTTCTGAAGGGTTAGGGAGTAAGACCTCCAACCCACAGTGGTTGGGCCTGCTTTCCCCATTCTTATCGAAAGGGACACTACTTTTGTCTGAGGGTTCTTCCTGGAAGGACGTGGTGATCTTCCGAGACACCGGTGCCATCCAGACTTAAATTTTAGAGAGTGCATTGCAAGGTGCCAACACTCTCGACACTGGAGAGGTAGTACTGGTCGAGGGTGTCATTAGTGATACTCGAACAGTACCCCTCCGTAAGATTACCCTGGAATCCGATTTCCACAAGGATGTTTGTACAGTCGGAGTCACTTCTTACCTACCTTTCCCTAATGTTGATGTAGTATTGGGTAATGATTTAGCAGGGGATAAGGTAGGGGAATCCAGACTGCCTATTATGTTGCCTACCCCTAAGGTTTCCCTGGATCTACCCGCCGCAGAGGATAATGTTGTGTACCCTGCGTGCGCAGTGACAAGGTCTATGGGACTTAAATGTAAGGGCAGCCCTGTGCTTGCCAAGGTGGTAAATCGCAAGGAAACGAGGAACTTTCAGAGTGGTGAAAGCCAAGTGGACCTTGCAGACACATGCATGGCCCGACTCGATGACGTGGCCGAGGACATTGTGGAGAGCCTGCCACCGACGCTTACTGAGAGTAGTGAGGAGGTGAAGGAGAACACTGTTGAGCCTCGGCCAATAGCATCTGACCAAGGCCTGGACGCCTCCTTGAGTGAGTTACAGAAAGCTGACCCCAGTCTTGCAGAATGTTACGAAGTAGTCATCTCTAAGGAGGAAATTGTAGACGCAGCAACTGGGTACTACTCTTCAGTCTCCGTGGTGTAGTGGTAAGACACTCGCCTGGCGTTCCGCGAGCGCTATGTCATGGGTTCGTATCCTGGCCGGGGAGGATTTACTGGGCGCAATTCCTTAACTGTAGCCTCTGTTTAACGCAACAGTAAAATGTGTACTTGGATGAAAAAACGATTCTTCGCGGCGGGGATCGTATTCCAGGGACCTGCCCGAAATGCTACGCGTACTAGTGGCTGTACAAGAATGTAACAACTCTTGTATATATCTCAAAAAAAAAAATACTACAATGATCGGATTTTGATGAGAAAATGGAGACCCCAGAGATCCCTTGTCAAATGAGTGGGAGGTAGTCCACCAGGTTATGTTGCTGACCTGCTATAGAGAGAGAGTTTTGTCAGCTGCTCATGATGATCCTATCGGGGGACATCAAGGTATTAATATTACTTATCACAAAATCTTCAAGTATTTTTTCTGGCTCAAGCTGAAAAGCGATGTGGCAAAATTTTGTAATTCATGTATTGCTTGTCAACTTGTTGGGAAACCAAACCAGACACCACCTGAAGCTCCTCTAAGGCCTACTGTCGTGCCGGAGGAACCATTTTCTCATGTTGTAATTGACTGTGTTGGTCCATTACCTAGAATTAAGTCTAGTAATATTTACCTAATCACTATGATGTGTATCATGACCCATTGCCCAGAGGCTTTTGCTGTACGGAACATCCGAGCAAAGACTGTTGTTGCTCATATATTGCAGTTTTTCTGTACTTTTGGACTGCCTCAGGTCGTGCAAACTGACAATGGTACAAATTTTACGTCTGATATTTTTTAACAATTCTGTAAGGACCATGGAATAACTCATAAGGTTTGCAGCCCATACCATCCACAGAGTCAGGGGGTAATTGAGCGGTTCCATCTAACTCTGAAGCAGATGTTGAAGACATCGTGCGAGAATTCCCACAACTTCTGGGATGAGAACTTGCCGTATGTTTTGTTTGCTGCTCGAGAGGGGTTGCAAAGTTCACTGCGTTATTCTCCTTTTGAGTTAGTCTTTGGCCATAAAGTTCGTGGATCCTTGCAAATGTTACAGGAGAATCTGTTAGGGAACATAACGTTAACCGAAGATTCGGCTTTCTTTGCGCAACACCACCGGAGACTCAAGGACTGCAAGGCGGCTGCACTAAAGTATCTTCGGAAGGCCCAAGAAAATATGAAAGAACGAAACGATGCTAAGGCTAAGTTGCGGGTATTTCAGCCTGGTGACCCTGTCCTGGTATTAAAGCCTCGACTAGGGAACACTATGTCCTACAAGTACGAAGGCCCCTACATTGCGACAGAAAAGACTGGGGATCTCACGTACAAAGTGAGGCACTCTGACAAGCGTTACCAGGTAATGCTCGTACACTTGAATCGGCTGAAGAAGTTACAGGGCCCCAGGCCCATCGCACTAACCAATGTTTCCTTTTTTCCAGTGAGGGGGGAGATGATTGTTCTGGGGACCCAACTAATCTCATTCTCCATAATTCTAGTTCTGTGAATGCTGTGGAGGAGGGACTGTCCCATTTGCAGATGGCCCAACGTGAAGAAGGTGCAGTCAATGCTTGACGAATTCTCCAGTCTGTTCGGGGAGGTCCCGACCCAGACTGATGACATTTACCATGATGTCAAGTTGACAGACTACACCCCCCATTCGCCTTCAACCCTATCGGATGAGTCTGGAAAAGAAGGCTATCGTACGGAAAGAGGTCGACTTCCTGCTCCTACACGACCTCATCCGGCTGAGCCAGGGCTCTTGGTGCTCACCTTGCTTTTTGGTCCCCAAACCAGACGGCTCCTAGCGGTTATGCACCGACTATCGGCAGCTCAACAAGGTGACCATTGTGGATGCCTATCCACTACCCCTTCTCAAAGACTGCATCGACGAAATAGAAAATGCCATGCACATCTCGAAATTCGACCTCTCAAGGGGTTATTACCAGATTGCGCTCACTGAACGTGCTAAGCAACTAACTGCATTCGTAACACCCGATGGTGTCTTTGAGTATCAAGTGTTACCATTCGGCTTACGTAATGCCCCTGCCACGTTCCAGAGGCTAATGAACTCTCTGCTCGCAAATGTGCAAAATTGCCGGGCGTATTTAGATGACATTGTGCTCTTTGATAGTAATTGGGCTAACCACATAGCTAGGTTATGCCAATTGTTCACAGTTTTGAAAAATGCAAATCTAACCTAAAATGCAAAAAAGTGTCATTTTGGCCAAGGCACAGTGACGTACCTCGGGTATGAAGTGGGCCAAGGAAAAGTCTTACCTCGGCAAAATAAAATCAGTGCCATTCTGGAGTATTCAGTGCTCCGGTCTAAAAAGGACGTTCAAAGATTTATCGGTATGTGTGTGTACTATCGACGCTTTTGTCAGAACTTTTCCAGTGTTGCCACTCCTCTCACAGACTTGTTGCAGATGGCCATTAAATTTAAGTGGTCATCAGACTGTGCAGAGGCGTTTAAAAATTTGAAATTGATCTTAGCTTCCACCCCAGTGCTCGCTAGTCCAAGGTTCGACCGACCATTTAAAATTCATGTTGACACGTCTGACTCGGGTGCTGGTGCAGTGTTGTTGCAAACTGGGGATGATCAAGTGGAACACCCAGTATATTATTACTCTGTGAAATTTGATAATGCGCAATGCAATTATTCAGTGGTAGAAAAAGAGACGTTAGTGCTAGTGTTTAAATGTAAATAGTCCGAAGTCTACCTCACAGGTAATATAGTGGAAGTGTACACGGACCATAACCCACTAGTATTCTTAAATCAGATGAAGGAAAAATAAACGCATCCTCAGGTGGGCATTGTACCTACAAGACTTCAATCTTTCCATTAGCCACCTACCGGGCCGGCTCAACGTGATAGCCAATGCTCTGTCCCGGTTACCTCAGTAACATTCATCTGAGCCACAAGAAGCCATATACCAACTGTCATGCTTTAGTTATTTTTTTTAGGTTCTCCTGTGACATTAAATATTCTGTGTCAAATTTATTTACTTCCCAGTTTTTTTGGTATGTGTTTTTTCTTTCAGAGAATGCCTTTGTACTTTTCTTGCAGAGAATTGTTGTTTTTGATTGATTTTCTTTTATGGCATAGATTTTCCTTTTTATTCTCTGTATACTCTTACAAAAAAATATGACTATTATTCTAGTAGCCACATTTTTTTTTCTATGAAGGGGGAAGGAGTGTTATGACCCTGGGTTCATCAGTGGAAACCAGAGGTAAAATTGAGCTAAATAAATTACTTTATGTTATTTGATGCGCTTGTCGAAACGTCTCTGTTTGTATCTTCCTTGCCAGACGTAAGACGAATCTTGTTTCTCACAGAACATTCAGACTCTTGAGCTTGTGGTGAAGTAAGTATAACATTGTAGTAATTATTAACTATCCTTAGAACGAGTAAAGCAAACAATATTGTACTTCGGTGAAGATTTGTAACGTGTATAAGCTGCACGATCAATTAGGCTCTTCCCGGCACCACAACAACCCAGGAGTTCTGGGACTGGAGGCTGAAGCGCTCTTCTCTCTGGCTGGCGGCGTGGTGTCAACAGCTCAACTGTGTTGCTCTGCATCCCTCTCCCCTTCCTCCTACCTCTCCCCCTTACCTTATCCTGTGTCTAGTTTACAAAGCTAAGCAGTGCTGCATTCTCGTTTTCTGGCATAAGTGTGTAGTAATGTGTATAGGGTATCGCTAGTGTTTATAATGCTAATTTACTCTAAAGGGGGCTCAGTGGAACCACATGCTTCTCCAGTGGTACCAAGCTAACTAGAGTCCTTGCTAGTGTCCCTTGCCTAGTAGACTTTACCCTAGCTTGTCCCAAGCATAAACCTTGTATCCTGCCTAAGTGGACCAAGGCTTTTAACGTAAGATAGTGTGGTAAAGTAATTATTGTTATTGTTATTTAATGTATATGGGGGGATGTTAAGGGGTTAATAAATAAGTAAGTTAGTGTTCAAGGAGTATCCATTTTTCCTGTGTAGGAGATCAATGATCAACCTCTAGACTGACATTTTCTGGAAGCCACTATGGTTAATACTGGTTTATATTTTTATTGGGGGTCCAGGCCTATATGATCTCCATTACTTGTGATACATCTTTATTCTAACTGCTGACCCTACTCCATAATACTAGATCCCACATAGCAGACATCTAATTTATAACAGTCATATTCCAGGGACCTGCCCGAAATGCTACGTGTACTAGTAGCTGTACAAGAATGTAGCAACTCTTTTTATATATCTTAAAAAAAAAAAATACTTCCCTCGGGCGACTGAGTACCTGCCGGAGCGCTGGCTGAGAGCTCATCCTGACTGTAGTGACCCCGTCTTCGCTTCCATCCCTTTTCCATGGTACCCGCATGTGTGTGGGCAAAAGTTTGGCCGAGCAGGAGGTTTATCTGCTAATCGCGAGGGTAAATGCCAGGTAGGACATATCTGAATGCTTGGTTAGTTCAGGTTCTCTAAGTCGTGAGGGCCTTGATAGCTGGTGAAAGTGTTCAGAGTTGAATCATGGGAAATTGGTTTGTTTCGGGAATTATTTCAGTAGTGGCGCGCTTTGAAAGAGGAAGTGAACAGACTTCAAGCACAAGTTCAGTGCTTAAAACCCGTCCTCTCATCTAATAGGTCACATTTTTTTCGTTATTTTAACCAACGTTGCAAATGAAATCAAATATGAAAAGTAACAGATCAAAATATCTGTGATCTTGGAAACATACAAAATGCATTTCAATTTTCTTGAAAACCAACAGAATGTAAGTCAGTTCTTTTGAAAACGTATATAATGTTTTTACACGTGTAAGGCAATACATAATAGTATTATCGTGATAGATTAAGAGCAATCAAGATACAATCTCTTGAGAGATGTTGGACAAGGGAAGATACGAGAGGAGGGTCCACAAGGTTGACAGAAGGTTGATAAGCATTAAGAAAGGTGTTATAAACAAGACGTGAAATGTTGAAAATATGCAAGATTTTTTTAAATAAACAAATTTTGATTTAAATCGAATGTAGGGTATATTTTCTCTACAATAAAGCAACAACCCAGCAAACACAGAACGTTTGTGGACGTTTTTAAATGGTGCCACAAAGGTAATACTGTAACTTTTGACATAAATACGTATATCTGACGTTCTTAAAACCACCAGATATAACTAAAAACATATATTCTTGAGACACAGTTTTTTAAGATTTATGTAAAAAATTAAAAATAATAGTGAATGCTATGGAATTATAATGTTTTCATGCTTTATATTTAAGAATAAATAATTTTCAGTCAACATTTTGTGTTTCGTTTACTTTATGTAAATCGATCCAATTTACGTCCTTATAACATAAATATAACATTTATATGACGTCAATATAACGTTATTTACACAACATCATTACCTTATTATGATGTTATATTAACGTATAATTCCTGTATGAAAACCAGAATATATATTGAACTTTATGTTTTAAACCTTGTAAAGTTATCATAAAACTTGGAATAAGACGGTAAACATGCTTTACTTATGAAAATATACAAACAAATCAACAAAAACATTTTAACATAAAAAACATAAACATAACATAAATTAACTGCATGCATATATATGGGAGTTAATTGGAACTCTGTAATATTGCATACATGAACCTTAAGGTACAAAACCAGTGTATTTACCCATGCAGTTCTTTCCTAAATCTAAATGTTTCCAATTTTTACACTTTATTTCGAGTTCTGTCTTGTGTTGCTACTTTTAATACCCCATTAATGTCCCCTTTGTTATGTCCATTCATCCCATTGTGCACCTCTACCTTATGTCACTCCTAATTCTTCGCCTTTCTAGAGAATGTAATATAAGCTTTGACAATCTTTCTTCATATGACAGGTTTCTAACACTCAGATTGCAGCGTGGTGAGCCTAAAACCCTTCAGATCCAAGCAAAGGGTAAAATGCCAGCAGATACACTTGCAAACACACTGATACCAAGACGAAAGACATATGACGAGAATTGAGGTAACCAAAGTGAAAAGAGTGTACACAATTACATTGCACTAGAGTGCTCCCGGGTTACTTTCTCTCACTTTCTCTGTTTTGTGCAGATGGTACGCCGTGCTTTTGGAGTTTATAATCATTTATACCTGTAGAGAATTCTATTGCAAACACATTGATACCAAATTCAAAAACCTAGGACGAGAATTGAGATGACAAAGTTGAAAACAGTATTCACTTTCAGTATTACTACGCTCTCTAATGGAAGGCCAGGCTCTGGAATTCTGGGTAACGCTGCCTGCTTTCATCACGTCAGCGGGTGGAGTGCGCTGCTGTTTTTGATATTTTATGCATATATTCCAGTTGGGAATTCTATTGCAAACACATTGATACCAAAATGAAAGACCTAGGATGAAAATTGAGGTGACCAAAATGAAAAGAGTGTATACATTTTATCCCTCTTGTGAGCTCCCGGGTAACACACTCTCGCTTTCTCTGTTGCGGATGGTAAGCCGGGCTTTTGGAGTTTATATGCCTTTAGTCCTGTAGAGAATTCTATTGCGAACACATTGATACCAAATTGAAAAACCTAGGATGAGAATTGAGGTAACAAAGTTGAAAAGGGTATACACTTTTCAGTATTGCCACGCTCTAATGTAATGAGTTGCCTGAGGGTGGCCCCAGCTTTATTTTTCTAGTATCCTTGCCCTACATTCATCTTGTCGGCGGGTGGAGCGTGCTGCTGTCTTTGACATTATATTCATATAGTTCTGTTGGGAATTCTATTGCGAACGCATTGATACCAAAATGAAAGACATAGGACGAGAATTAAGGTGACAAAGTTGAAAAGAGTATACACTTTTCAGTATTTCCGCCCACTACCGAGGAATGTCCAAAAAAACTGGAGAGAGTGGAGGGGCAACTTGCCCAAAACCCGAAAGTGTTTGCGGGGATTAACTTTCGTTCAGTACTATCATGCAAGAGGAGCCACACATCTATGGTTCATCCAATAAAATCAGCAGACTTCTAGATGTTACTACTGCTCGGCTTAGACTCGGTTACAAGTATCTCTGGGAATTCTCATTATCTGCCGATGTAGACCTGACCAAATGTAAACTGTGTCAACAAAATTATTCGCACACCCTCCGTCACTATGTGATAGAGTGCGAAAAGATACGTGAATTCAGAGACAATTCTATAACCAATGTACCAACGATGTGTCAATATTTCATTCAAATTGATCTGCTACCAGAAATTTTAGCCAAATATCCCCAGTTTGCTAACTGTAGGTAGTAACTAAGTGTTGTAACCTATCCACCGCTGCCCACTGGATGGGGGGCGGTGTGCAGGACAAACATATCAATTGTGACACTAGCTCTCCATATATGTCAGTTGCTTAATTTAGAAACTGTACTTGTGGTCGATCTCGAACCCATTGTTGATGTTGATGACTTATACTGAATTTTGTAACTAGCTCATCAAGATTGTAACTTGCTTAGCTAAATGAATTGTGGGGTTCAGTCCCTGAGCCCATTATGTGCCTCTGTAACCCTTTCCACTACCGCCCACAAGATGGGTATGGGGTGCATAATAAATGAACTAAACTAACTTCAAGGCATCCTGAAAGAAAGCTTGGAGGGCTTAAAAAATTGCAGAACGAAGCCTTGAGGATAATCCTTGGTTGCCCTCGTACCACAAAGATACTTAACATGAGAAAGGAACTTAATATTCCGAGCGTTGTTTATCGTGTTACTAAAATTAACTGTCAAATTGGTATAAAATGCTTAGGCTAGCTCATCCTAACCCTTGCACAGAAGCCCTCCAGAATTTCTTTATTGAATGTAAACATTGTTTCAA
>WNGS01165148.1:1038-15003 GCA_020271785.1 Procambarus virginalis | reverse complement strand
TCGTTTGTTCAAAATCGCTAATCTCCGAGAGTTCTTCATTGATTGCTTTGAAATTTTGAAACAACGTTCCATTCGCATAGTGTGTGTTTTTATATACTCTATATACATGATACACCTGTGACAGGTAAAAGTATGTTTTTTTTTTTAAACAGCACCATCTGTCGGACGTAAGAGCAACACACGCTGAAATCTCTGAAAGATCTTCACCGATTGCTTTGAAATTTGGACACAACATTCCATCGAATACACGCGTGTTTTTATATACCCGCTATATAGATTCACACACTGTGACAGGTAAAAACATGCTTTAAAAAAAAAACCATCTGTTGCATGTAAAATCACACACGCTATACTAAATATGTTACGAGTCCACTTCAATTTTTCCGATTGCATCAATAAATTGAATTTTCATAGATTTCGATTTATTTTCATTTTTATTTAATTATTTTTGTGACATTGCATTGGAATTGAGCTGTGTTGTTTACCATACCGTTCATTTCGCGAGTATAGTTTATTTTTGTTATTTTTTCATTTTTTTTCATTTCGATTTTTTAACTGTTCTTATTTTCCAGTGATGGGATCATCAGATCATTTAATATTCCCAATTATGATGGCAACATCAGATCATTTGGGACGCATCAGACGAGGGAGTGGGGAATGGTGGGAAGGACGAGGGGACAGGGGAGTTGGGGATGGTGGGGATGACGGGGGAACAGGAAAGGGTTGCTGTGCTTATCAACGTGCATGCATTGCTGAGCCACAGCAACGCGTGGCCAGGTACAGCTAGTATATAAATGGAAAACATACCAGTATTTCATACGATCCAAGAACACAAAGTGAAGTAGAGGCTATTAATCCCATAAACCCACCATATATGTGGTATTACACCCATACCTTACCATATATGTGGCTATACACCTATAGCCTACCATATATATGTGGTTGACATTTTTTGTGTTCTGGGCGTCTTAAAAGCCATCTTGGGAAGCTGTGAGGCTATCTTGGGAAGCTGTGAATCCATCTTGGGAAGCTATGAGACCATCTTGGGAAGCTGTGAGACCCATCTTAGGAAGCTGTGAATCCATCTTGGGAAGCTGTGAGACCATCTTGGGAAGCTGTGAGGGCCATCTTGGGAAGCTGTGAGCGGCCATCTTGGGAAGCTGTGAGGGGCCATCTTGGGAAGCTGTGAGGCCATCTTGGGAAGCTGTGAGGGCCATCTTGGGAAGCTGTGAGGCCATCTTGGAAGCTGTGAGGCCATCTTGGGAAGCTGTGAGGGCCCTTAGGAAGCTGTGAGGGCCATCTTGGGAAGCTGTGTGGCCCATCTTGGGAAGCTGTGGGCCCATCTTGGGAAGCCGTGAGGGGCCATCTTGGGAAGCTGTGAGGGCCATCTTGGGAAGCTGTGAGGGGCCATCTTGGGAAGCTGTGAGGGCCATCTTGGGAAGCTGTGAGGGGCCATCTTGGGAAGCTGTGAGACCATCTTGGGAAGCTGTGAGGGCCATCTTGGGAAGCTGTGAGGGGCCATCTTGGGAAGCTGTGAATCCATCTTGGAAGCTGTGAGGCCATCTTGGGAAGCTGTGCGGGCCATCTTGGGAAGCTGTGAGGGGCCATCTTGGGAAGCTGTGAGGGCCATCTTGGGAAGCTGTGAGGGCATCCATCTGGGAAGCTGTGAGGCCATCTTAGGAAGCTATGAGGGCCATCTTGGGAAGCTATGAGGGTCATCTTGGGAAGCTATGAGGGCCATCTTGGGAAGCAATGAGGGCCATCTTGGGAAGCTGTGAGGCCATCTTAGGAAGCTGTGAGGCCATCTTAGGAAGCTATGAGGGCATTTGGGAAGCTGTGAGGGGCCATCTTGGGAAGCTGTGAGGGCCATCTTGGGAAGCTGTGAGGGGCCATCTTGGGAAGCTGTGAGGCCATCTTAGGAAGCTATGAGGGCCATCTTGGGAAGCTATGAGGGTCATCTTGGGAAGCTATGAGGGCCATCTTGGGAAGCAATGAGGGCCATCTTGGGAAGCTGTGAGGGCCATCTTAGTGGGGAAGTTAACATTATATGGTTAATATTTCACCTTATTAATATTATATATATATCATAGTTCAGTTAGCAGAGCCTGAGAAAGTCCAGGTACGCAGGTTCGATCCCATTGTATGACCTCGATATTTTTTCACATCAGGTTATAGTGACGTTATAATGATAGGTATAGTGATGTTATAGTGATGTGTCTCATTATTTTGATGGTGTATCATTTTGATGGTGTCTCATTATTTTGATGGTGTCTCATTATTTTGATGGTGTATCATTTGATGGTGTCTCATTATTTTGATGGTGTATCATTATTTTGATGGTGTATCATTATTTTGATGGTGTCTCATTATTTTGATGGTGTATCATTTTGATGGTGTCTCATTATTTTGATGGTGTATCATTTTGATGGTGTCTCATTATTTTGATGGTGTATCATTTTGATGGTGTCTCATTATTTTGATGGTGTCTCATTATTTTGATGGTGTATCATTATTTTGATGGTGTCTCATTATTTTGATGGTGTCTCATTATTTTGATGGTGTATCATTATTTTGATGGTGTCTCATTATTTTGATGGTGTCTCATTATTTTGATGGTGTATCATTTTGATGGTGTATCATTATTTGATGGTGTCTCATTATTTTGATGTGTCTCATTATTTTGATGGTGTATCATTTTGATGGTGTCTCATTATTTTGATGGTGTATCATTTTGATGGTGTCATTATTTTGATGGTGTATCATTTTGATGGTGTATCATTATTTTGATGGTGTATCATTTTGATGGTGTTTCATTATTTTGATGGTGTATCATTTTGATGGTGTATCATTTTGATGGTGTCTCATTATTTTGATGGTGTATCATTTGATGGTGTATCATTTTGATGGTGTCTCATTATTTTGATGGTGTCTCATTATTTTGATGGTGTCTCATTATGTGATGGTGTATCATTATTTGATGGTGTATCATTATTTTGATGGTGTATATCATTTTGATGGTGTATCATTTTGATGGTGTATCATTATTTTGATGGTGTATCTTTTTGATGGTGTTCTCATCATTTGATGGTGTCTCATTATTTTGATGGTGTATCATTATTTTGATGGTGTTCTCATTATTTTGATGGTGTATCATTATTTTGATGTGTCTCATTATTTTGATGGTGTCTCATCATTTTGATGGTGTCTCATTATTTTGATGGTGTCTCATCATTTTGATGGTGTCTCATTATTTTGATGGTGTCTCATCATTTTGATGGTGTATCATTTTGATGGTGTCTCATTATTTGATGGTCTCATTATTTTGATGGTGTATCATTATTTTGATGGTGTCTCATTATTTTGATGGTGTATCATTTTGATGGTGTCTCATTATTTTGATGGTGTCTCATTATTTTGATGGTGTATCATTATTTTGATGGTGTATCATTATTTTGATGGTGTCTCATTATTTTGATGGTATCATTTTTTTGATGGTGTATCATTATTTTGATGGTGTCTCATTATTTTGATGGTGTATCATTATTTTGATGGTGTATCATTTTGATGGTGTATCATTTTGATGGTGTATCATTATTTTGATGGTGTATCATTATTTTGATGGTGTATCATTTTGATGGTGTATCATATTTGATGGTGTATCATTTTTTGATGGTGTCTCATTATTTGATGGTGTATCATTTTGATGGTGTCTCATCATTTTGATGGACTCATCATTTTGATGGTGACTCATCATTTTGATGGTGACTCATCATTTTGATGGTGACTCATCGCTTTATCAGTGAACAACATTATCTTTCGAATTAATAAACATTTTCATGTATTGTTTTATTTGTATCTAATTATTTAATATTCATAGCATTATAATTCACAGCATAATAAGCATATTTGGGCAGGATAATTGTCGAGGATTTGACACACAACAAATGATCCATTCCATCATAAGTCCTTCCCATAAAAGGACTCACTGAAGATCTTCAAGGATGTAAAGCTTTTGTGCAATTTCAGTTTTTTTTTTGCTGTTAATAATATATTTTCTACAACAGACGTGGTTATACATTTATACAATGGTAATCAGGTTGTATACATTTCTCTTGAGTTCTTCGTGGGTTGGGTGAGAGATTTGGTGGAAAGTATGTGATGTAGTGGTTTATTGAGCACTTAACCACTGACAGTGGGGGGTTATTGAGCATTGAACCACTGGCAGTAGGGTTATTGAGCATTCAACTACAGACAGTGGGGTTATTGAGCACTCAACCACAGACAGTGGGGGTTATTGAGCACTCAACCACAGACAGTGGGGGTTATTGAGCACTCAACCACTGACAGTGGAGGTTATTGTGCACTCAACCACAGACAGTGGGGGTTATTGAGCACTCAACTACAGACAGTGGGGGTTATTGAGCACTCAACTACAGACAGTGGGGTTATTGAGCACTCAACCACTGGCAGTGGGGGATATTGAGCACTCAACCACAGACAGTGGGGGTTATTGTGCACTCAAGTACAGACAGTGGGGGTTATTGTGCACTCAAGTACAGACAGTGGGGGTTATGTGCACTCAACCACTGACAGTGGGGGATATTGAGCACTCAACCACAGACAGTGGGGGTTATTGTGCACTCAAGTACAGACAGTGGGGGTTATTGTGCACTCAACCACAGACAGTGGGGTTATTGTGCACTCAACCACAGACAGTGGGGGTTATTGTGCACTCAACCACTGACAGTGGGGGATATTGAGCACTCAACCACAGACAGTGGGGGTTATTGTGCACTCAACCACAGACAGTGGGGGTTATTGAGCACTCAACCACAGACAGTGGGGGGTTATTGTGCACTCAACCACAGACAGTGGGGGTTATTGTGCACTCAAGTACAGACAGTGGGGGTTATTGTGCACTCAACCACAGACAGTGGGGGTTATTGTGCACTCAACTACAGACAGTGGGGGTTATTGTGCACTCAACCACAGACAGTGG
This sequence comes from Procambarus virginalis, assembly GCA_020271785.1. Taxonomy (NCBI): domain Eukaryota; kingdom Metazoa; phylum Arthropoda; class Malacostraca; order Decapoda; family Cambaridae; genus Procambarus; species Procambarus virginalis. The sequence continues at coordinate 10,004 of WNGS01165148.1, read as the reverse complement.
GGTTATTGAGCACTCAACCACAGACAGTGGGGGTTATTGAGCACTCAACCACTGACAGTGGGGTTATTGAGCACTCAACCACAGACAGTGGGAGTTATTGATCTCTCAACCACAGACAGTGGGGGTTATTGAGCCTCAGCCACTGACAGTGGGGGTTATTGAGCACTCAACCACAGATTAGAGATCTATTCCCCTGCCCATGTATACAGTTCTACCTGAATTTCCCGAGGGGGGGCCACCATCTCTCTATCACAGTGTGATCGCAGTGTGATTCCTACCAGAGTTTCGGACAAGGAACTCGGCAGTCATACTATAGAATTGATCCTATGAAGTATGATCATCTCTAGTGGACTCTCTAGTGGCCTCGACAGGGACAGGAACTCAACGGCTTGTCAAAAACCCCCCAAAGGTTCCTGATTAACAGATTAGTGAGTTATTGAGCAATCAACCCACAAAGGTTGATTAAAGTATCTTTACAATTCTAACCAGTACACACCACACACACACACACCACACACACACAACACACCACCACACACACAACACACCACACACACACACCACACACACAACACACACAACACACACACACACACACACACATACACACACACACACACACACACACACACACACACCACACACACACACCCAACAACAACCCCACACACACACACACACACACACACACACACACACACACACACGCACACACACACACACACACCTCCACTAGTTGATGTCGTGTATGGTATGGCATGTCTCGTCAACTGTGGAGTGGATCAACCGGTTTTATGGATTTTAATCAAATCGTAAATCAATTTTAAATGACAAAGGAGTTCGAGGTTTAGATAACTGGTTGCCTCTGCGTCGCGTAGTGTATTGTGTGTGATACATGGGTATTATGGTGATATATACATAGTGTATATAAATCTTGGCTCTAAGACCTGTTTTCTAGAGTAAAATGGTATTTGGACGTCAAAATCCAGAGGACCCACAGCAGAAAACGGAACGGTATGTCAGTTTCACGAGCCACTGCCATTGTCTAGCACGACGGTATTTGGACGTAGGTAAAGAATACGTCAAAAATGCGGCGCTCGGTTGCGAGGACGGGTTGGCGAGCTGAATTGCCGAACTGTTACGGTATGTTGAAGGGATGAATAAGGATATCTGGTTGATACCTGGTTGATGGGTTTCTGGCAGTTCTTCTACTCCCCAAGCCCGGCCGAGGCCAGGCTTGACTTGTGAGAGTTTGGTCCACCAGGCTGTTGCTTGGAGCGGCCCGCAGGCCCACATACCCACCACAGCCCGGCTGGTCCGGAACTCCTTGGAGGAATAAATCTAGTTTCCTCTTGAAGATGTCCACGCTTGTTTCGGCAATATTTCTTATGCTTGCTGGGAGGACGTTGAACAACCGCGGACCTCTGATGTTTATACAGTGTTCTCTGATTGTGCCTATGACACCTCTGCTCTTCAGTGGTTCTATTCTGCATTTCTTCCATATCGTTCACTCCAGTACGTTGTTATTTTACTGTGTAGATTTGGGACCTGGCCCTCCAGTATCTTCCAGGTGTATATTATTTGATATCTCTCTCGTCTTCTTTCTAGTGAGTACATTTGGAGAGCTTTGAGACGATCCAATAATTTAGGTGCTTATCTCGTCTATATGTTGAAGGGATGAATAAGGATATATTCAAGGGATGAGTAAAGGAGTTTGTGTTCAGAAATGATGTTCAACATCTGCATTGTTGAACCACAAAGAAAACAGGGCTGATTTCCGACCACTTATTTGTAAATAAAACACTTTACAAAACTCTAAGACAATTCGAGACGAAAGTTCAAACCTCTTAAAGAACAATGTAAGGAATATGGCTGTTATTTAGGGTCTGGCTTATTATATTCTGTAATGCAAAATTATCTGGACGATGTTATTGATCTGTGATTGACTTCACCCTAGTGTGTTGACGCACTCACCATCCTTCAAGTGTGGTCAGTTGACGCACTTACCGGCTTTCAAGTGTGGTCAGTTGACGCACTTACCGCCTTCAAGTGTGGTCAGTTGACGCACTCACCAACCTTCAATTGTTTCTCCTCCGTCAGCACTTTTTATTGACATTTTATTTTATTAATTTTTGGGCGGTCTCATGACCTCCCGTAGTTGGGGGCGGTGAGCTGGTTAAGGCCAACACAACACCTTACTGACCAACCAGCAAGTTTGGTGTTGACTTAAGACCTATCAACCTCTTGAGGGATATTAAGACCACCACAACACCTTACTGACCACCAGCAAGTTTGGTGTTGGACTTAAGACCTATCAACCTCTGGAGGGTTATTAAGACCACCACAACACCTTACTGACCAACCAGCAAGTTTGGTGTTGGACTTAAGACCTATCAACCTCTGGAGGGTTATTAAGACCACCACACACACCTTATTGACCAACCAAAGTTTGGTGTTGGACTTAAGACCTATCAACCTCTGGAGGGTTATTAAGGCCACCACAACACCTTACTGACCAACCAGCAAGTTTGGTGTTGGACTTAAGACCTATCACCTCTGGAGGGTTATTAAGGCCACCACAACACCTTACTGACCAACCAGCAAGTTTGGTTGTTGGACTTAAGACCTATCAACCTCTGGAGGGTATTAGACCACCACAACACCTTACTGACCAACCAGCAAGTTTGGTGTTGGACTTAAGACCTATCAACCTCTGGAGGGTTATTAAGGCCACCACACACACTTACTGACCAACCAGCAAGTTTGGTGTTGGACTTAAGACCTATCAACCTCTGGAGGGTTATTAAGACCACCACAACACCTTACTGACCAACCAGCAAGTTTGGTGTTGGACTTAGACCTATCAACCTCTGGAGGGTTATTAAGACCACACAACACCTTACTGACCAACCAGCAAGTTTGGTGTTGGACTTAAGACCTATCAATCTCTGGAGGGTTTTTATTAGACCACCACAACACCTTACTGACCAACCAGCAAGTTGGTGTTGGACTTAAAGACCTATCAACCTCTGGAGGGTTATTAAGACCACCACAACACCTTACTGACCAACCAGCAAGTTGGGTGTTGGACTTAAGACCTATCAACCTCTGGAGGGTTATTAAGACCACCACAACACCTTACTGACCAACCAGCAAGTTTGGTGTTGGACTTAAAGACCTATCAACCTCTGGGAGGTTATTAAGACCACCACAACACCTTACTGACCAACCAGCAAGTTTGGGTGTTGGACTTAAAGACCTATCAACCTCTGGAGGGTTATTAAGACCACCACAACACATTACTGACCAACCAGCAAGTTTGGTGTTGGACTTAAGACCTATCAACCTCTGAGTGTTATTAAGACCACCACACACCTTACTGACCAACCAGCAAGTTTGGTGTTGGACTTAAGACCTATCAACCTCCGGAGGGTTATTAAGATCACCACAACACCCTACTGACCAACCAGCAGTTTGGTGTTGGACTTAAGACCTATCAACCTCTGGAGGGTTATTAAGACCACCACAACACATTCCTGACCAACCAGCAAGTTTGGTGTTGGACTTAAGACCTATCAACCTCTGGAGGTTTATTAAGACCACCACAACACTTTACTGACCAACCACCAGCAAGAACACTTTAGTCCTGTAACATGCTGGGCTAAGAGCATGACAATCGTGGCAATATTGTTGAAGGGTTTTGGCAATCAAATCACACAGATCGACAGAGATTGATTGCTGGTTGTTAATATCGTGCATATCATTGGGTTTGAGCAGGTGTTTGGTTAGGCTGTGTTCGGCTCAGTTGGGTAAGGTTGGTTTGGGTTTCATTAGGCTGTGTTACTCTCGGTTATGTTGGGTTGGGTTAGGTGAGGTTTGGTTAGGTTATGTTCGTTTAGGTTAGGGGTAGCGTAAATAGTTTTAGCCTGGGTTAAGATAGGATAGGTGTGGTTAGGCTCGGTTACGTTAGGTTAGGTTAGGTTAGGTTAGGTTAGGTTTGGTTAGGTTAGGTTTGGACCTGGCGTCAACCAGGTTTGGTTAGGTTTGGACGTAGCGTCAACCAGGTTTGGGTAGGTTTAGACGTAGCGTCAACCGGGTTTGGTTAGGTTTGGACGTGGTTGACGCTGACTCGCGTATCTTAATCCTTAACAGGGTGACACATAACTTTTACATTCAGGGTTCAGTACATAATTTACATACAGGGTGATACACAACATTTACATACAGGGTGATACACAACTTTTACATACACCTCCTCAGATTGGGCAGGACCCCAGTAAACTCGGTCTCCCTCTGAGGTAAACGACCTTGCAGAGTAGTTTACCTTGCAATTGAGAACGTCAGCAGCCGACTACCCAGCCTCTTTAAATAGACATACTGCTATTAACTGCCTCTTGCAGTAGTTTGCGCCTTAAACTACTGCAAGAGGACTGCGTAGATGAAATAGCGGTAGTAGAGGGCTAGGGGGGGGGAGGGGAGGGCGTAGAAACTACTACTTCTACCTCTGATACTATTCGCTCTTCTACTATTAATAAATCCTTGGGTTGTGAGTTCTGGAGTCCCTAAATTGTTGAATATATGTCAACAAAACCGCCATGGTGGTGAAAGATGCACAGGTTTCGTCAGTTGCATCAATCCTTAATGACTCCTGACCTTGTAAAATAGCTATTTGACAGGCAAATTTCCTAAAAAATCTACCCTTTTTTTGGAAATAGCTATACCACTGTTTCTTCCTAATTTCCCCCCTTACCTATTTATACCTTTACCTTATTCTCCTCTCCATGAATCCCTAACCTCCCTTGCCCCCACCACCTGCCCCCTACCCACATCCTTCCCTACCCAACTCCCCTACCCCCCCCCTCACAAAACCAACCAACCTAACCAACCTAACCAACCTAACCTACCCTACCAACCTACCCCCCCCTATTACAAAACCTAACCTAACCTAACTGAACCTCCACACCCCACCTCCTCCCCCTTTACCATTACAAACCTAACCTAACCTAACCTAACCTAACCTAACCTAACCTACCCTACCCTACCCAACTCCCCTACCTTCTCTCCCCTCTTCCATTACAAAACATGTAACTTTAAGATATCCACAGGATGACTGTTCGATTCTCTCGTTGCCTTGCATTGCTTGCAATGTTGCTTCATTCTGCTTCGGTGATGGGCTTGAGGTGTTTCAAGCTGTGAAGGGGTTATCAAAGCCTAAGTCACGCTCTGGAGGGTTGCCAGCGGCTGTCAACTTATGTGATGGTATTAAGGCCTATCAACCCATCAAAGTTCCTAACAAACTGTCCAGCAAGTAGAATTTAGCCCTAAAGATACTTAAAAACACAATGAAAATTATAAATATAATATATATATATATATATATATATATATATATATATATAATATATAAGATATATATATATAGATATATATATATATATATATATATATATATATATGTGTTGTTAAATATGACCGCAAAAGTATGATTAGTAATTCTAATACGAATTTCTCAATATTTCTTATGTTTCTTTTTACTGTCGATGGTAATTGAAAAATCAATTTCTCCAAAATTCATCTTATTTCTAGTCCTGACGCGACGCTTGAACGCGTTTCGTAATAACTATTACATTTCAAAGACTTAATTTACACACACACAACTTGTAACCTGAAAACACTTAACAGAGTTTTACTAATTCTAACGCTGTTGTTGTTCTGTTGTTGTTTCAGATTTAGCTACTCAGGACGAAGTATCCATGTTAGCACGGGCTATGGTGAGCCCGTAATTGAGTTTGGCTATACATGATAACTTTGTTTTCTGTGATATTTGGGTCTAAGTTTAAAATGGAGGAAGGGATTTCTCCTGTTTTCCTTGTTTATTTATCGCTTCTGTTTAGTGCACTGGTTTTAATCCTGTTTTATTACCTTTATCTTGATGGCGGGTTGTAGATGCAGAATGCTCACCTAATGAGTCCCCATTCCTAAACAGCTTTTCTAATCATTGTAGTCGCGGTGGCATGTGCATCTAATGCAGCTGCTGTCGATGGATTAATGTGAGTTTTATGCTCAGGGCTTCAGTAGCTTCACATTTCCAGTAAGTAGTGCAATAATGGCGCCTCTGCTTCAGTTTCACATATGTGACACTCTTTAACTATTGGGTTCATTACCTCCCAGCAGCACTTGTAACCAAGTCTGAGTCTGTGTATGGCTACTGCAATGTCTCTGGCTATCTTTTTGCCAGGCTTGAGAGAGTAGTAACCAGTGGCTTGTTCGTACCATATCGCAGTGGATCTTCCCTTCCGCTACTGTGGCTCTGTGGCGACTTTTGATAGTTTGAGAATATTTTCTTCTTGATTTGCTCCTTAATCTGTGAGAAACTGGGAGGTATTTTGAACCTGTACAACAGGTAGAGCAGAGGCATTTTTTGCTAGTGAGTCTGCCTTTTTCATTACCATCTATGCCAATATGTGACTTGGTATCCAATTTAGGGTGACTGACAGCGCTAGATTATGGGCTTCTTTTCCCATATGTTGAATTTCTGTGAGGAGTTGTATATTATCTCTGTGCTGACTGGATAACAATGCCTGGAGCGAAGATTTAGAGTCCGGTATGCATGATGACATCATGTAAATTATTCTCAATTGTATAGTTTATGGCCTCCTTCAGGGCATATAATTCTGTCTGCAATGTTGAGCACCCGCTATTCTATGCTCCAGTCAGCCTCATGGTGGTAGTGTAAACTGCTGCCCCAGCAGAACCTTTTATCTGATCAACTGATCCGTCTGTGAAGATGTGAGTCGTTGTGGGTCTATAGATAGAGGTGCATGGCCCTCTGAAGAGACAACTAACACAACACCTGTACCTCCTATTAGACTATTTTACAGGCACATCTTCTCCACTAGCTCATAAAATCGAGGAAAGGGGTCCTGAAAGAATATTGTTAATAGGAACGTTATCCCTACAGCAACCAAAATCAGAAGAAACAATTGATAATTTACTATAAACCCAAAAAAAACGGCAACCTTCTCATGAAAAACTCTCCAGACAACAAGCAGAACGCTTTAAAAGAGACCAACGTCGTCTATGCCCTTCAAATGCCCACTTGGCATGGAGCTGTCAGCCCCAAAGAACTCAGTACAGTATATAGGCAAGACAACAACATCTCTTTCCAGGCTATTAAGAACAATAGCATAAGCAACAGGGGCTCCATACCTTGAGGTTACCTTGAGGTGCTTTCGGGGCTTAGCGTCCCCGCGGCCCGGTCGTCGACCCAGGCCTCCTGGTTGTTGGGACTGATCAACCAGGCTGTTGGACGCGGCTGCTCGCAGCCTGTACGGTACGAGTTACAGCCTGGTTGATCAGTTCCTATGGAGGTGCTTATGCAGTTCTCTCATGAACACTGAGGAGGGGGGTTTGCCAGTTATGCCCCTTATGTGTAGTGGAAGCGTGTTGAACAGTCTCGGGCCTCTGATGTTGATAGAGTTCTCTCTCAGAGTACCTGTTGGCCCTCTGCTCTTTTAACGGGGGTATTCTGCACATCCTGCCATGTCTTCTGGTCTCATGTGATTTTATTTCTATGTGCAGGTTTTGCAGGTTTGGGACCAGCCCCTCTAATATTTTCCATGTGTAAATTATTATGTATCTCTCCCGCCTGCGCTCAAGGGAATACAGATTTAGGCTCTTAAGTCGGTCCCAATAGCCTAGATGTTTTACCGAGTGGATTCTAGCGAGTAAGGATCTCTGCACGCTCTCCAGGTCAGCAATTTCTCCAGCTTGAAAGGGGCTGTCATTGTGCAGCAGTACTCCACTCTAGAGAGCACAAGCGTTTTGAAAAGTATCATCATCATCGGTATAGCATCTCTAGTGTGATAAGTTCTTGTTATCCAACCTGTCATTTTTCTTGCAGTTGTGACGGCTACTTTATTGGTTTCTTTAAAGGTAAGGTCTTCCGACATGAGTAACCCCAGAGCCTTTACATTGCCTTTTGTTCTATGTTATGATTTGCCTGAGATTTATACGTGGTTATCCGTTTTTATTTTTTTCATTTTTTTCCGTAGCGCATGAGCTGGACCTTACCTTCGTTAAACACCATATTATTTTCTGTAGCCCATAGAAAGACCTGATTTACATCTGATTGGAGGTTTGCCGTGTCCTCTATGCTGCCTACTCTCATGAAGATCCTGGTGTCATCTGCAAAGGATGATACAGTGTTATAGGTTGTGCTCCTTGTCTCTGTCCAATATGAGGATGAGAAAAAGTACTGGAGCAAGCACAGTACCCTGGGGGACCCCTACCCCTGGATGGCACAGTATCCATCAAGGAACATATAATCTCTTCCCACAACCAAACCATCACCAGAGAAGGCTTTAACAAACAACACGAAATCATCGATAGATACAGCGATAGCAGGCGGCAAGACATCTGCGAGGCAATACATATCAAAAAGTCATCACCAGCAAATAAACAGCCAATTAATGCACAACTATATCCTACCCACTTCAGCACTCCGCACCAATATAGAAGCTCAAGAGGAAGTATGGGCACAATAGGCCCTTTGCAGTTTTTTCCATTCTTCCCTCTCATTCTTTCTCCAATTTATACCCATTGCAACCATGTTCTGACCTGTGTTGGTCAAAAGTTTGTTCACCTCTCCAAAACTGTTGCAACTTATCACCTCGCACAAATGCGAGTATATAACACAAGCTGTTCAATGTTAGCATTAACTGTAACCTGAAAACAGAGTTTTACTTGAATGTGTGTAAACTAAAGTCTTTGAAAATGTAATCAAGTTATTACGAAACGTGCGTTGCAAAGGTCGCGTCAGTTCTAGAATAAAAGATGAATTTTGGAGAATTGATTTTTCAATTACCATCGACAGTAAAAAGAAACGTAAAGAAATATTGAGAAAAATTTCGTTTAGAATTATTAATCATACTTTTTCTGGTCATTTGAACAACATATGTTTACAA
>WNGS01165146.1:0-10161 GCA_020271785.1 Procambarus virginalis | reverse complement strand
TCGAGTTAATTACAGCGGACCTCGCTAACTCGAACCAAACCCGCGCCGGAAGGACGGAAAAAAAAAGAGGAGAAAAAAATCACCACTGCAATTAATTATGGCTTATGCTGTCGTCAGCAGCGCGGCCGCCGTCCCAGCCGCCGCCGCGCCCGTCAGCCGCGCCACCGCCGTCAGCCCGCGCCGCCCCGTCAGCAGCGCCGCCCCGTCAGCCGCGCCGCCGCCGTCAGCGCGCTGCCGCCGTCAGCAGCACCAACCGTCATCAGCGACCGCCGTCATCAGCACCACCGTCAGCAGCAACCACCGTCAGCAGCGCACCGTCAGCCCGCCCCGCCGCCCGTGTTTACTCCGTTCTTGAAGACGAAGCCGACAAGATCCGGATGCAAATTCTTGCATGTGATCTCTCGCTCTTTTTGTCGCTATTGTATTTCCTCTCTTGTCTTTTTTATTATGTTAGTCCCCCCCCCCCAAACCTCATTGTATTCCCATATTGCAGGTGTATGTTGTAAATTGTATTTTTTCAGTGGTGTTTTCCCTGTTGTAATCTCTTGGCTCTTTTCGTCTCAGTATGGTGTTCGAATCCTTTTCGTGTTCAGTATTGTGTTTTGAGCCTGTTAGACGACTGGGGTAGGGTAGCCAAGCAGGTGACTGACCAGTCCTCACACTGCTTCGAATCCCTTGCCACAGTCAGAACCTTCTCCACTTGCTTCATAAATTACTTCTGCCATCAGTATATTGAGGAGAGAGAGAGCGAATACTAACTTAATTGTACACAATATGTCGGTAGAATACTTTCAGGGCTCTCCTGTTGGTCTGTCTGTGTTCTGTTCCTGTCCTTTCCTGTTGGTCTGTCTGTGTTCTGTTCCTGTCCTTTCCTGTTGGTCTGTCCGTGTTCTGTTCCTGTCCTTTCCTGTTGGTCTGTCTGTGTTCTGTCCTGTCCTTTCCTGTTGGTCTGTCCGTGTTCTGTTCCTGTCCTTTCCTGTTGGTCTGTCTGTGTTCTGTTCCTGTCCTTTCCTGTTGGTCTGTCTGTGTTCTGTCCTGTCCTTTCCTGTTGGTCTGTCTGTGTTCTGTTCCTGTCCTTTCCTGTTGGTCTGTCTGTGTTCTGTTCCTGTCCTTCCTGTTGGTCTGTGTTCTGTTCCTGTCCTTTCCTGTTGGTCTGTCCGTGTTCTGTTCCTGTTAGTGTGCTCTCCTGTTGGCCTGTCCGTGTTCTGCTACTGTTATAGTGCCCTGTTGATCTGCCCGTATATTCCCCTGCCTGTAGAGGAAAAGGAAATATTTATTTTTGTTCATGTTTGTGTGTGTGTGTGTGTGGGTGTGTGTGTGTGTGTGTGTGTGTGTGTGGTGTGTGTGGTGTGTGTACTCACCTAATGTGCTTGCGGGGGTGAGCTTTGGCTCTTTGGTCCCGCCTCTCAACTGTCAATCAACAGGTGTACAGATTCCTGAGCCTACTGGGCTCTATCATATCTACACTTGAAACTGTGTATGGAGTCAGCCTCCACCACATCACTGCCTAATGCATTCCATTTATTAACTACTCTGACACTGAAAAAATTCTTTCTAACGTCTCTGTGGCTCATCTGGGTACTAAGTTTCCACCTGTGTCCCCTTGTTCGTGTCCCACCCGTGGTGAAGAGTTTGTCTTTGTCCGCCCTGTCAATTCCCCTGAGAATTTTGTAGGTGGTTATCATGTCTCCCCTTACTCTTCTGTTTTCCAGGGATGTGAGGTTCAGCTCCTTTAGCCTTTCCTCGTAGCTCAATCCTCTCAGTTCCGGGACGAGCCTGGTGGCATACCGCTGAATCTTCTCTAACTTGTCTTGTGTTTAACTAGGTATGGACTCCAGGCTGGAGCTGCATACTCCAGGATTGGTCTTACATAAGTGGTATACAGGGTTCTGAAAGATTCCTTACACAAATTTCTAAAGGCAGTTCTTATGTTGGCCAGTCTAGCATATGCCGCTGATGATATTCTTTTGATGTGGGCTTCTGGGGACAGGTTCGGTGTGATATCAACCCCCAGATCTTTCTCTCTATTTGACTCTTGCAGGATTTCCCTCCCAAATGATACCTTGTGTTCAGCCTCCTACTCCCTTCTCCTAATTTCATCACCTTACACTTTCCCGAGTTGAACTTTAGCAGCCATTTTCTAGACCATTCCTCCAGTTTATCCAGGTCATCCTGTAGTCTCTGTCTATCTTCATCCGTCTTGATTCTTCTCATAATTTTTGCATCATCAGCAAACATTGAGAGGAATGAGTCTATACCCTCCGGAAGATCGTTCACATATATTAGAAACAGGATGGGTCCAAGTACTGAGCCCTGTGGGACTCCGCTGGTGACATCTCGCCACTCTGATGTCTCCCCCCTCACCGTTACTCGCTGTTTCCTGTTGCTTAAGTACTCCCTTATCCACTGGAGCACCTTCCCTTTTACTCCTCCTCCTGTCTACTCCTTTGTGTGTGTGTGTGTGTGTGTACGCACTCCCTCTAAATGTTCATATGTGGTGTGTGTGTTTGCTACGGGGTGTGCGTGCATGCATGCGTGTGTGTTGCGTCACTCTTGCCTGTACTTGTTGCGTCACTCGGCGTCACTTGTTGCGTCACTCACCTGAGTACCTTGTCCTAGAACCTATTCCTGTATCTTTTTTTAAATATGACCCGAGGGGCGAGTTTATTGGGCAGCGCCACTCATCTTGTGAGTGGACACACCGCCATAGTGACAGTATTGGGCAGCGCCACTCATCCTGTGAGTGGACACACCGCCATAGTGACAGTATTGGGCAGCGCCACTCATCCTGTGAGTGGACACACCGCCATAGTGACAGTATTGGGCAGCGCCACTCATCCTGTGAGTGGACACACCGCCATAGTGACAGTATTGGGCAGCGCCACTCATCTTGTGAGTGGACACACCGCCATAGTGACAGTATTGGGCAGCGTCACTCATCCTGTGAGTGGACACACCGCCATAGTGACAGTATTGGGCAGCGCCACTCATCTTGTGAGTGAACACACCGCCATAGTGACAGTATTGGGCAGCGCCACTCATCCTGTGAGTGGACACACCGCCATAGTGACAGTATTGGGCAGCGCCACTCATCCTGTGAGTGAACACACCGCCATAGTGACAGTATTGGGCAGCGCCACTCATCCTGTGAGTGGACACACCGCCATAGTGACAGTATTGGGCAGCGTCACTCATCCTGTGAGTGGACACACCGCCATAGTGACAGTATTGGGCAGCACCACTCATCCTGTGAGTGGACACACCGCCATAGTGACAGTATTGGGCAGCGTCACTCATCCTGTGAGTGAACACACCGCCATAGTGACAGTATTGGGCAGCGCCACTCATCCTGTGAGTGGACACACCGCCATAGTGACAGTATTGGGCAGCGCCACTCATCTTGTGAGTGAACACACCGCCATAGTGACAGTATTGGGCAGCGCCACTCATCCTGTGAGTGGACACACCGCCATAGTGACAGTATTGGGCAGCGCCACTCATCCTGTGAGTGAACACACCGCCATAGTGACAGTATTGGGCAGCGCCACTCATCCTGTGAGTGGACACACCGCCATAGTGACAGTATTGGGCAGCGTCACTCATCCTGTGAGTGGACACACCGCCATAGTGACAGTATTGGGCAGCACCACTCATCCTGTGAGTGGACACACCGCCATAGTGACAGTATTGGGCAGCGTCACTCATCCTGTGAGTGGACACACCGCCATAGTGACAGTATTGGGCAGCGCCACTCATCCTGTGAGTGGACACACCGCCATAGTGACAGTATTGGGCAGCGCCACTCATCCTGTGAGTGGACACACCGCCATAGTGACAGTATTGGGCAGCGCCACTCATCCTGTGAGTGGACACACCGCCATAGTGACAGTATTGGGCAGCGTCACTCATCCTGTGAGTGGACACACCGCCATAGTGACAGTATTGGGCAGCACCACTCATCCTGTGAGTGGACACACCGCCATAGTGACAGTATTGGGCAGCGTCACTCATCCTGTGAGTGGACACACCGCCATAGTGACAGTATTGGGCAGCGCCACTCATCCTGTGAGTGGACACACCGCCATAGTGACAGTATTGGGCAGCGCCACTCATCCTGTGAGTGGACACACCGCCATAGTGACAGTATTGGGCAGCGCCACTCATCCTGTGAGTGGACACACCGCCATAGTGACAGTATTGGGCAGCGCCACTCATCCTGTGAGTGAACACACCGCCATAGTGACAGTATTGGGCAGCGTCACTCATCCTGTGAGTGGACACACCGCCATAGTGACAGTATTGGGCAGCGTCACTCATCCTGTGAGTGAACACACCGCCATAGTGACAGTATTGGGCAGCGTCACTCATCCTGTGAGTGAACACACAGCCATAGTGACAGTATTGGGCAGCGTCACTCATCCTGTGAGTGAACACACCGCCATAGTGACAGTATTGGGCAGCGTCACTCATCCTGTGAGTGAACACACCGCCATAGTGACAGTATTGGGCAGCGCCACTCATCCTGTGAGTGGACACACCGCCATAGTGACAGTATTGGGCAGCGCCACTCATCCTGTGAGTGGACACACCGCCATAGTGACAGTATTGGGCAGCGCCACTCATCCTGTGAGTGGACACACCGCCATAGTGACAGTATTGGGCAGCGCCACTCATCCTGTGAGTGAACACACCGCCATAGTGACAGTATTGGGCAGCGCCACTCATCCTGTGAGTGAACACACCGCCATAGTGACAGTATTGGGCAGCGTCACTCATCCTGTGAGTGAACACACCGCCATAGTGACAGTATTGGGCAGCGCCACTCATCCTGTGAGTGGACACACCGCCATAGTGACAGTATTGGGCAGCGCCACTCATCCTGTGAGTGGACACACCGCCATAGTGACAGTATTGGGCAGCGCCACTCATCCTGTGAGTGGACACACCGCCATAGTGACAGTATTGGGCAGCGCCACTCATCCTGTGAGTGGACACACCGCCATAGTGACAGTATTGGGCAGCGCCACTCATCCTGTGAGTGAACACACCGCCATAGTGACAGTATTGGGCAGCGCCACTCATCCTGTGAGTGGACACACCGCCATAGTGACAGTATTGGGCAGCGCCACTCATCCTGTGAGTGGACACACCGCCATAGTGACAGTATTGGGCAGCGTCACTCATCCTGTGAGTGGACACACCGCCATAGTGACAGTATTGGGCATCCTGTGAGTGAACACACCGCCATAGTGACAGTATTGGTCAGCGCCACTCATCCTGTGAGTGGACACACCGCCATAGTGACAGTATTGGGCAGCGCCACTCATCCTGTGAGTGGACACACCGCCAGAGTGTCAGTATTGGTCAGCGTCACTCATCCTGTGAGTGAACAAACCGCCATAGTGACAGTATTGGGCAGCGCCACTCATCCTGTGAGTGGACACACCGCCATAGTGACAGTATTGGTCAGCGCCACTCACCCTGTGAGTGGACACACCGCCATAGTGACAGTATTGGGCAGCGCCACTCATCCTGTGAGTGGACACACCGCCATAGTGACAGTATTGGGCAGCGCCACTCATCCTGTGAGTGGACACACCGCCATAGTGACAGTATTGGGCAGCGCCACTCATCCTGTGAGTGGACACACCGCCATAGTGACAGTATTGGGCAGCGCCACTCATCCTGTGAGTGGACACACCGCCATAGTGACAGTATTGGGCAGCGTCACTCATCTTGTGAGTGAACACACCGCCATAGTGACAGTATTGGTCAGCGCCACTCATCCTGTGAGTGAACACACCGCCATAGTGACAGTATTGGTCAGCGCCACTCATCCTGTGAGTGGACACACCGCCATAGGGACAGTATTGGGCAGCGTCACTCATCCTGTGAGTGACACACCGCCATAGTGACAGTATTGGGCAGCACCACTCATCCTGTGAGTGAACACACCGCCATAGTGACAGTATTGGGCAGCGCCACTCATCCTGTGAGTGAACACACCGCCATAGTGACAGTATTGGGCAGCGCCACTCATCCTGTGAGTGGACACACCGCCATAGTGACAGTATTGGGCAGCGCCACACATCCTGTGAGTGGACACACCGCCATAGTGACAGTATTGGGCAGCGCCACTCATCCTGTGAGTGGACACACCGCCATAGTGACAGTATTGGGCAGCGCCACACATCCTGTGAGTGGACACACCGCCATAGTGACAGTATTGGGCAGCGCCACTCATCCTGTGAGTGGACACACCGCCATAGTGACAGTATTGGGCAGCGCCACTCATCCTGTGAGTGGACACACCGCCATAGTGACAGTATTGGGCAGCGCCACTCATCCTGTGAGTGGACACACCGCCATAGTGACAGTATTGGGCAGCGTCACTCATCCTGTGAGTGAACACACCGCCATAGTGACAGTATTGGGCAGCGCCACTCATCCTGTGAGTGGACACACCGCCATAGTGACAGTATTGGGCAGCGCCACTCATCCTGTGAGTGGACACACCACCATAGTGACAGTATTGGGCAGTGCCACTCATCCTGTGAGTGGACACACCGCCATTGGGACAGTATTGTCCCTCCCTCACTCGTACGGTACTAGTCAATGAGAATTTTGCTATCTTACGTGAATTAATCTTTCCCTCTCGTTATTCCTACCCTCCTTCCTATCCCCTTATCTACCCAACCCCTTCCTCACATCACCCCTCCCCTCCTAACAGCCCACCACTTCCTCTCTCCCTAAATCCCCAAAAATGAGTCCGTTCGAATCGGACTTTTAAAGCCAAGTCCGGATCGGAGTCCACGAGACAACAGGACTGTTGCTGTTCGCTCACTCAAGCACTTGTCTCCTGCTGGTAAAACACCCCATTTATACCCCTCATTTTTTATTTATTTTTTTGCTAAAATATTGGTGGTATCGGTAATATTCTGTAATATCCAATTTACATATATTAGCAGCGATAATTATCGTAGCGATAATTAGTCATAATTATTGACGAAAATCGTATTCGATAATTTTGTAATTGTTTTAATTTGTTGAGGTGGTTGTGTAGTGGTGACGCAGGCTTGTGTGGTGGTGACGCAGGCTTGTGTGGTGGTGACGCAGGCTTGTGTGGTGGTGGCGCTGGGTTGTGTGGTGGTGGCGCAGGCTTGTGTGGTGGTGACGCAGGGTTGTGTGGTGGTGGCGCAGGCTTGTGTGGTGGTGACGCAGGCTTGTGTGGTGGTGACGCAGGCTTGTGTGGTGGTGACGCAGGCTTGTGTGGTGGTGACGCAGGCTTGTGTGGTGGTGACGCAGGCTTGTGTGGTGGTGGCGCAGGGTTGTGTGGTGGTGACGCAGGCTTGTGTGGTGGTGACGCAGGCTTGTGTGGTGGTGACGCAGGCTTGTGTGGTGGTGACGCAGGCTTGTGTGGTGGTGACGCAGGCTTGTGTGGGGGTGACGCAGGCTTGTGTGGGGGTGACGCAGGCTTGTGTGGGGGTGACGCAGGCTTGTGTGGGGGTGACGCAGGCTTGTGTGGTGGTGACGCAGGCTTGTGTGGTGGTGACGCAGGGTTGTGTGGTGGTGGCGCAGGCTTGTGTGGTGGTGGCGCTGGGTTGTGGTGGTGGTGACGCAGGGTTGTGTGGGGGTGACGCAGGGTTGTGTGGTGGTGACGCAGGGTTGTGTGGGGGTGACGCAGGGTTGTGTGGGGGTGACGCAGGGTTGTGTGGGGGTGACGCAGGGTTGTGTGGGGGTGACGCAGGGTTGTGTGAGGGTGACGCAGGGTTGTGTGGTGGTGACGCAGTGTTGTGTGGTGGTGACGCAGGCTTGTGTGGTGGTGACGCAAGCTTGTGTGGTGGTGACGCAGGTTTGTGTGGTGGTGACGCAGGCTTGTGTGGTGGTGACGCAGGCTTGTGTGGTGGTGACGCAGGCTTGTGTGGTGATGACGCAGGCTTGAGTGGGGGTGACGCAGGCTTGTGTGGGGGTGACGCAGGCTTGTGTGGGGGTGACGCAGGCTTGTGTGGTGGTGACGCAGGCTTGTGTGGTGGTGACGCAGGCTTGTGTGGTGGTGACGCAGGCTTGTGTGGTGGTGACGCAGGCTTGTGTGGTGGTGACGCAGGGTTGTGTGGTGGTGACGCAGGGTTGTGTGGGGGAGACGCAGGCTTGTGTGGTGGTGACGCAGGCTTGTGTGGTGGTGACGCAGGGTTGTGTGGGGGTGGCGCAGGGTTGTGTTGTGGTGACGCAGGGTTGTGTTGTGGTGACGCAGGCTTGTGTGGTGGTGACGCAGGCTTGTGTGGTGGTGACGCAGGCTTGTGTGGTGGTGACGCAGGCTTGTGTGGGGGTGACGCAGGCTTGTGTGGGGGTGACGCAGGCTTGTGTGGGGGTGACGCAGGCTTGTGTGGGGGTGACGCAGGCTTGTGTGGGGGTGACGCAGGCTTGTGTGGGGGTGACGCAGGCTTGTGTGGGGGTGACGCAGGCTTGTGTGGGGGTGACGCAGGCTTGTGTGGGGGTGACGCAGGCTTGTGTGGGGGTGACGCAGGCTTGTGTGGGGGTGACGCATGCTTGTGTGGGGGTGACGCAGGCTTGTGTGGTGGTGACGCAGGCTTGTGTGGTGGTGACGCAGGCTTGTGTGTGGGTGACGCAGGCTTGTGTGGGGGTGACGCAGGCTTGTGTGGGGGTGACGCAGGCTTGTGTGGGGGTGACGCAGGCTTGTGTGGGGGTGACGCAGGCTTGTGTGGGGGTGACGCAGGCTTGTGTGGTGGTGACGCAGGCTTGTGTGGGGGTGACGCAGGTTTGTGTGGTGGTGACGCAGGCTTGTGTGGTCACTACCCAGTTGCTGTAGTACCTAGTGGTCTCCGGGCAGGTACAGTGGTCTCCAGGCAGGTACCACCAGGTACAGTGGTCTCCAGGCAGGTACCACCACGTACAGTGGTCTCCAGGCAGGTACCACCACGTACAATGGTCTCCAGGCAGGTACCACCACGTACAATGGTCTCCAGCAGGTACAGTGGTCTCCAGCAGGTACCACCACGTACAGTGGTCTCCAGGCAGGTACAGTGGTCTCCAGCAGGTACAGTGGTCTCCAGCAGGTACCACCACGTACAGTGGTCTCCAGGCAGGTACAGTGGTCTCCAGGCAGGTACAGTGGTCTCCAGCAGGTACCACCACGTACAGTGGTCTCCAAGCAGGTACAGTGGTCTCCAGCAGGTACCACCACGTACAATGGTCTCCAGCAGGTATAGTGGTCTCCAGCAGGTACAGTGGTCTCCAGCAGGTACCACCACGTACAGTGGTCTCCAGGCAGGTACCACCACGTACAGTGGTCTCCAGGCAGGTACCACCACGTACAATGGTCTCCAGGCAGGTACCACCACGTACAGTGGTCTCCAGGCAGGTACCACCACGTACAATGGTCTCCAGCAGGTACAGTGGTCTCCAGCAGGTACCACCACGTACAGTGGTCTCCAGGCAGGTACAGTGGTCTCCAGCAGGTACAGTGGTCTCCAGCAGGTACCACCACGTACAGTGGTCTCCAGGCAGGTACAGTGGTCTCCAGGCAGGTACAGTGGTCTCCAGCAGGTACCACCACGTACAGTGGTCTCCAAGCAGGTACAGTGGTCTCCAGCAGGTACCACCACGTACAATGGTCTCCAGCAGGTATAGTGGTCTCCAGCAGGTACAGTGGTCTCCAGCAGGTACCACCACGTACAGTGGTCTCCAGCAGGTACAGTGGTCTCCAGCAGGTACCACCACGTACAGTGGTCTCCAGCAGGTACAGTGGTCTCCAGCAGGTACCACCACGTACAGTGGTCTCCAGCAGGTACCACCAGGTAGAGTGGTCTCCAGCAGGTACCACCACGTACAGTGGTCTCCAGCAGGTACCACCACGTACAGTGGTCTCCAGCAGGTACAGTGGTCTCCAGCAGGTACCACCACATACAGTGGTCTCCAGCAGGTACAGTGGTCTCCAGCAGGTACAGTGGTCTCCAGCAGGTACAGTGGTCTCTAGGCAGGTACCACTAGGTTACCATAGTACAACACTAGTGCATTACCAGAGGCGCATGATCGACCAAAGCACAAACAAAGAGCCATTGTGTTGGCACTCCAGTAATGGCGCCGCCCAGGTGGAGTGTTGGCACTCCAGTAATGGCGCCGCCCAGGTGGAGTGTTGGCACT
>WNGS01165145.1:9188-20128 GCA_020271785.1 Procambarus virginalis | reverse complement strand
TGGTCTTAGGGGCTATTCATGCCCGTGCCACCACGGGCATGAATTCTTCATTAATTGGCTGGCTTAATCTTCATCATTCAGTGTTGAATATACAATGTATTCCCAGTATAGAGTAGTTAGGTGAGCTTGAAGTGTCTGCTTAACTAGCTGCTGCCTTCTTCTATACTATATCCCCCCTCCCCCCCCCCCCCCTAACACCCTCACAGATAGGAAGAAGGCAGCAGCTAGTTAAGCAGACACTTCAAGCTCACCTAACTACTCTATACTGGGAATACATTTTATATTCAACACTGAATGATGAAGATTAAGCCAGCCAATTAATGAAGAATTCATGCCCGTGGTGGCACGGGCATGAATAGCCCCTAAGACCAGGGGAGCCGGTCGGCCGAGCGGACAGCACGCTGGACTGTGATCCTGTGGCCTGGGTTCGATCCCGGACGCCGGCGAGAAACAATGGGCAGAGTTTCTTTCACCCTATGCCCCTGTTACCTAGCAGTAAAATAGGTACCTGGGTGTTAGTCAGCTGTCACGGGCTGCTTCCTAGGGGTGGAGGCCTGGTCGAGGACCGGGCCGCGGGGACACTAAAGCCCCGAAATGATCTCAAGATAACCTCAAGATAAGATGTATATAAGACGGGCTCTTTTTCATAATTTGTCTTCGAATTTGTATTATTAATTGTAATATTGTGTTACAAAATCTGAGCATTGTTAAATGTGGTGTATTTATGGATGTGCTGTGAACTGTTTGTTAAATAGATATATTGAGTTCTCTTAATGTTAACAACAATGTTCACCTGATGTAATTAGTCTTAGACATAATTAACTGGAGCACTGAGGTGACTCGACTCAGCAGTCTGGGTGTCTCAGCCACACTCAAGCTTAAACTTAGGATTAAGCCTCATAGGTTATCATAATCATTTAATCCTCATAGGATAAAAACGCATTCTTGTGTATATGTAAAATTTATGTAAGGAATTTACACTAAGTCTTTGGCACTCTCCTGAGTGTTGTTTTAAGGTCTGAGTGTGTGTGTGTTGACCAGACCACACACTAGAAGGTGAAGGGACGACGATGTATCGGTCCGTCCTGGACCATTCTCAAGTCGACTGTGTCGATCACAATTGACTTGAGAATGGTCTAGGATGGTCCGAAACGTCGTCGTCGTCCCTTCACCTTCTAGTGTCGTGGTCTGGTCAACATACTTCAGCCACGTTATTGTGACTCATCGCCCGCGTCTGATTGTGGTGAGGACAAGACTTACATCTCACGTCTATCCTTTTGCACTCAGGAGAGTGCAAAAGACTTGGTGTAAATTCCTTACATAAATTTCACATATAAACGACTGTGGGTTATTATCCTCTGTCATTATGTCTGTGTGAAGACATTACCATTACTAATTACGCCTCATGTTACATAATATTTATTTTTAAGTTTTTATTGTACCCCCCCCACCCCCCCCCTCTCCTAGTGCCTCCGCACGATAACTGCTTCGTGTAGGCAGGAAAGTCTGGTGGAGGTTATCATCTGAGATAACTCTTGTTGTAACAATGAATAAGGACAATAAAAATGTTATTTTGTGGTATTATTACAATTAATTTCGAGAAACAAATGTGGTCTTCACCAGGTCACACATGAGAGTAGAACAGCTGGTGAATAACAGACTCGTGAACACTTGCTGAACAGTTGGGTTGGGGATGATATCTACCGCCAAAAATCACATTGTGAGGCAGAAATGTTCAGGTACAGTGACACCTTAACACCATCGAAGAGTAGATATGCAAGTAAGTAGACATGGCAGTAGATAGTAGAGTGACAAAGGTGAGTAGAAATAACCTAAGTTGCTCTACCTTTTTGAGATGTATTTAATAACCTCAAAAAACTTGAGCTTGAAGACACAGGTCCTGTTATCTAGATAACACCACAGTATTAACATCAAAGCTCCACTACAAGTGACAATGTTCACTATCTTTTATCTCAGTACATCCAATATACTTCTTTTGCTTATCAATCATCACTATAACCCTAATGTGTCTCACTCTCTCTCAGCTCCACTAGGTCCCTCATTGTCTCTCATGCTTCAAGAGCGCTCCATCATTTGCTTCTCATTAACCTCAACACCTCAATCAAATTAGGTAAAAATTTTCTGGAGTTTTATATCTCATAATTTCTCACCCCCAAGTCTCATTACAGTTTAGGGTGAAGTTTGAGGTCATGTGTCGCATCCTAACGACCCAGGGAGGGGGGGAGGGGGGGTAGCGTTTAAAGTAAGTGATTGAGCAGTTACTGTAATTAGGAATGTTTCTCATTCTTGCCTTTCATGATTTATTCATTATTTGTCATTTCTCTTCTCGGCTTCTTTTCTATATTTCGATGATCAACATTCTTGTTAAGTTCTTTTCATCTGTGGTTCTTCTTGATGCTTTTGAGATTTCTAGTTGTTCTGATGTGCTCACTCTGGTGCTCTCTCCATGTTGTGTGCTCACTCGTCTGGTGCTCTCTCCTATGTTGTGTGCTCACTTGGTGCTCTCTCCTATGTTGTGTGCTCACTCTGGTGCTCTCTCCTATGTTGTGTGCTCACTCTGGTGCTCTCTCCCATGTTGTGTGTGTCCCTCCTATGTTGTGTGCTCACTCTGGTGCTTCTCTCCTATGTGTGTCACTCTGGTGCTTACCCTCATGTTGTGTGCTCACTCTGGTGCTCTCTCCCATGTGTGCTCACCTGTGTCTCCCTGTTGTGCTCACTCTGGTGCTCTCTATGTTGTTGCTCACTCTGTCTCCCCATGTTGTGTGTACTCTTCTCCTCCCATTGTGTGTCACTTGTGCCTCCCATTCCCGGTGTTCCTCATGTTGTGTGTCACTCTGCTCCCTCCATGTTGTGTGCTCACTCTGGTGTTCCCTCCCATGTTGTGTGCTCACTCTGGTGACTCTCTCCATGTTGTCATGTGCTATCACTCCTGTGTGCACCGGTCTCTCCCATGTTGTGTGCTCACCGTCTCTCTTTTGCCGGTGCTCTCTCCCATGTGTGTGCTCACTATGGTCCCTCCTGTTGTGTGCTCGGGTCTCCCATGTTGTGTGCACTCTATCCCTCCATTTGGTGTTCTCGTGTCCCTCCCATGTTGTGTGCTCACCTGTCCAGTGTTTGGCCATCCTGTGTGCCTAATGGTCGGCTCCCTTATGTGTGTGCTCACTGCTCCCGTGTCACCTGTGCTCCACTGTTTGTGCTACTCTGTCCCCTTCCATGTTGTGTGCTCACTCTGGGTTCCCTCCCATGTTGTGTGTCACTTCCACAGTTGCCTGGGCTTCTCCATGGTGCTTCTCTGCTCTCTACATGTTGTGTGCTCACTCTGGTGTTCCCTCCCATGTTGTGTGCTCACTCTGGTGCTCCACGTTTTGCCACAGGCTCTCTCCCAGTGTTGCTACTGTGTCCCTTGTGTGCTCACCTGCCTCCGTTGTGTGCCACTCGTCTCCTCCATGTTGGTGCTCACTCTGGTGTTACTCCCATGTTGGTGCTACTTGGTGTTCCTCCCATGTTGTGTGCTCACTCTGGTGTTCCCTCCCATGTTGTGTGCGTCACTTGGGTTCCTCCCTTTCCTGTCTCCACCATGTTGTTCTGTGTTCTCATGGTCTCCCTCTGTGTTCCCTCCCATGTTGTGTGCTCACTCTGGTTCTCCCTACCCATGTTGTGTGCTCTCTTGGTGCTACCTCCCATGTTTGTTGCTCACACTGGTGTTCCCTTCCCATGTTGTGTGCTCCCTCTGGTGTTCTCTACCACATGTTGTGTGCTCACTCTGGTTGCTCCCTCCCATGTTGTGTGCTACTCTGGTGCTTCCCTTCCATGTTGTGGTGCTACTCTGGTGCATCCCTCCCATGGTTGTGCTCACTCTGGGTTCCCTCCATGTGTGTGGCTCCTCTGGTGCTCTCTCTCCTATGTGTGTGCTCACTCTGGTGATCTCCTCCCATGTTGTGTGCTCACTCTGGGTGTTCACTCACTGTTGTGTGCTCTACTCTGGTGTCCCTACATGTTGTGTGCCTCACTTGGTGTCTCCTCCATGTTGTGTGCTCACTTGGTGTTCCCTTCCATGTTGTGTGCTCACTCTGGTGTTCCCTCCCATGTTGTGTGCTCACTCTGGTGTTCCCTCCCGTGTTGTGTGCTCACTCTGGTGGTCCCTCCCATGTTGTGTGCTCACTCTGGTGATCCCTCCCATGTTGTGTGCTCAAGGGGAGCCGGTCGGCCGAGCGGACAGCACGCTGGACTGTGATCCTGTGGTCCTGGGTTCGATCCCGGACGCCGGCGAGAAACAATGGGCAGAGTTTCTTTCACCCTATGCCCTGTTACCTAGCAGTAAAATAGGTACCTGGGTGTTAGTCAGCTGTCACGGGCTGCTTCCTAGGGGTGGAGGCCTGGTCGAGGACCGGGCCGCGGGACACTAAAGCCCCGAAATGATCTCAAGATAACCTCAAGATAAGATGTATATAAGACGGGCTCTTTTTTCATAATTTGTCTTCGAATTTGTATTATTATTGTAATATTGTGTTACAAAATCTGAGCATTGTTAAATGTGGTGTATTTATGGATGTGCTGTGAACTGTTTGTTAAATAGATATATTGAGCTTCTCTTAATGTTAACTTAACAATGTTTCACCTGATGTAATTAGTCTTAAGACATAATTAACTGGAGCACTGAGGTGACTCGACTCAGCAGTCTGGGTGCTCTCAGCCACACTCAAGCTTAAACTTAGGATTAAGCCTCATAGGTTATCATAATCATTTAATCCTCATAGGATAAAAACGCATTCTTGTGTATATGTAAAATTTATGTAAGGAATTTACACTAAGTCTTTGGCACTCTCCTGAGTGTTGTTTTAAGGTCTGAGTGTGTGTGTGTTGACCAGACCACACACTAGAAGGTGAAGGGACGACGATGTATCGGTCCGTCCTGGACCATTCTCAAGTCGACTGTGTCGATCACAATTGACTTGAGAATGGTCTAGGATGGTCCGAAACGTCGTCGTCGTCCCTTCACCTTCTAGTGTGTGGTCTGGTCAACATACTTCAGCCACGTTATTGTGACTCATCGCCCGCGTCTGAGTCTGTGGTGAGGACAAGACTTACATCTCAGCGTCTAATCCTTTTGCACTCAGGAGAGTGCAAAAGACTTGGTGTAAATTCCTTACATAAATTTCACATATAAACGACTGTGGGTTATTATCCTCTGTCATTATGTCTGTGTGAAGACATTACCATTACTAATTACGCCTCATGTTACATAATTATTTATTTTTAAGTTTTTATTGTACCCGCCCCCCCCCCCCTCTCCTAGTGCCTCCGCACGATAACTGCTTCGTGTAGGCAGGAAAGTCTGGTGGAGGTTATCATCTGAGATAACTCTTGTTGTAACAATGAATAAGGACAATAAAAATGTTATTTTGTGGTATTATTCCAATTAATTTCGAGAAACAAATGTGGTCTTCACCAGGTCACACATGAGAGTAGAACAGCTGGTGAATAACAGACTCGTGAACACTTGCTGAACAGTTTGGGTTGGGGATGATATCTACCGCCAAAAATCACATTGTGAGGCAGAAATGTTCAGGTACAGTGACACCTTAACACCATCGAAGAGTAGATATGGCAAGTAAAGTAGACATGGCAGTAGATAGTAGAGTGACAAAGGTGAGTAGAAATAACCTAAGTTGCTCTACCTTTTTGAGATGTATTTAATAACCTCAAAAAAACTTGAGCTTGAAGACACAGGTCCTGTTATCTAGATAACACCACAGTATTAACATCAAAGCTCCACTACAAGTGACAATGTTCACTATCTTTTATCTCAGTACATCCAATATACTTCTTTTGCTTATCAATCATCACTATAACCCTAATGTGTCTCACTCTCTCTCAGCTCCACTAGTCCCTCATTGTCTCTCATGCTTCAAGAGCGCTCCATCATTTGCTTCTCATTAACCTCAACACCCTCAATCAAATTAGGTAAAAATTTTCTGGAGTTTTATATCTCATAATTTCTCACCCCCAAGTCTCATTACAGTTTTAGGGTGAAGTTTGAGGTCATGTGTCGCATCCTAACGACCCAGGGAGGGGGGAGGGGGGGTAGCGTTTAAAGTAAGTGATTGAGCAGTTACTGTAATTAGGAATGTTTCTCATTCCTTGCCTTTCATGATTTATTCATTATTTGTCATTTCTCTTCTCGGCTTCTTTTCTATATTTCGATGATCAACATTCTTGTTAAGTTCTTTTCATCTGTGGTTCTTCTTGATGCTTTTGAGATTTCTAGTTGTTCTGATGTGCTCACTCTGGTGCTCTCTCCTATGTTGTGTGCTCACTCTGGTGCTCTCTCCTATGTTGTGTGCTCACTCTGGTGCTCTCTCCTATGTTGTGTGCTCACTCTGGTGCTCTCTCCTATGTTGTGTGCTCACTCTGGTGCTCTCTCCTATGTTGTGTGCTCACTCTGGTGCTCTCTCCTATGTTGTGTGCTCACTCTGGTGTTCTCTCCTATGTTGTGTGCTCACTCTGGTGTTCCCTCCTATGTTGTGTGCTCACTCTGGTGTTCCCTCCCATGTTGTGTGCTCACTCTGGTGCTCTCTCCCATGTTGTGTGCTCACTCTGGTGCTCTCTCCCATGTTGTGTGCTCACTCTGGTGCTCTCTCCCATGTTGTGCTCACTCTGGTGCTCTCTCCCATGTTGTGTGCTCACTCTGGTGATCTCTCCCATGTTGTGTGCTCACTCTGGTGTTCCCTCCCATGTTGTGTGCTCACTCTGGTGCTCTCTCCCATGTTGTGTGCTCACTCTGGTGTTCCCTCCCATGTTGTGTGCTCACTCTGGTGCTCTCTCCCATGTTGTGTGCTCACTCTGGTGTTCCCTCCCATGTTGTGTGCTCACTCTGGTGCTCTCTCCCATGTTGTGTGCTCACTCTGGTGCTCTCTCCTATGTTGTGTGCTCACTCTGGTGCTCTCTCCCATGTTGTGTGCTCACTCTGGTGTTCCCTCCCATGTTGTGTGCTCACTCTGGTGTTCCCTCCCATGTTGTGTGCTCACTCTGGTGTTCCCTCCCATGTTGTGTGCTCTCTCTGGTGTTCCCTCCCATGTTGTGTGCTCACTCTGGTGTTCCCTCCCATGTTGTGTGCTCTGGTGCTCCCTCCCATGTTGTCTGCTCACTCTGGTGTTCCCTCCCATGTTGTGTGCTCTCTCTGGTGTTCCCTCCCATGTTGTGTGCTCACTCTGGTGCTCCCTCCCATGTTGTGTGCTCTGGTGCTCCCTTCCATGTTGTGTGCTCACTCTGGTGCTCCCTCCCATGTTGTGTGCTCACTCTGGTGTTCCCTCCCATGTTGTGTGCTCACTCTGGTGCTCCCACCCATGTTGTGTGCTCACTCTGGTGATCTCTCCCATGTTGTGTGCTCACTCTGGTGTTCCCTCCCATGTTGTGTGCTCTCTCTGGTGCTCCCTCCCATGTTGTGTGCTCACTCTGGTGCTCTCTCCCATGTTGTGTGCTCTCTCTGGTGCTCTCTCCCATGTTGTGTGGTCACTCTGGTGTTCCCTCCCATGTTGTGTGCTCACTCTGGTGCTCCCACCCATGTTGTGTGCTCACTCTGGTGCTCTCTCCCATGTTGTGTGCTCACTCTGGTGTTCCTCCCATGTTGTGTGCTCACTCTGGTGTTCCCTCCCATGTTGTGTGCTCACTCTGGTGCTCTCTCCCATGTTGTGTGCTCACTCTGGTGTTCCCTCCCATGTTGTGTGCTCACTCTGGTGTTCCCTCCCATGTTGTGTGCTCACTCTGGTGCTCTCTCCCATGTTGTGTGGTCACTCTGGTGTTCCCTCTCATGTTGTGTGCTCACTCTGGTGCTCCCACCCATGTTGTGTGCTCACTCTGGTGCTCTCTCCCATGTTGTGTGCTCACTCTGGTGTTCCCTCCCATGTTGTGTGCTCACTCTGGTGCTCCCACCCATGTTGTGTGCTCACTCTGGTGCTCTCTCCCATGTTGTGTGCTCACTCTGGTGTTCCCTCCCATGTTGTGTGCTCACTCTGGTGCTCTCTCCCATGTTGTGTGCTCACTCTGGTGCTCCCTCCCATGTTGTGTGCTCACTCTGGTGTTCCCTCCCATGTTGTGTGCTCACTCTGGTGTTCCCTCCCATGTTGTGTGCTCACTCTGGTGTTCCCTCCCATGTTGTGTGCTCACTCTGGTGCTCTCTCCTATGTTGTGTGCTCACTCTGGTGCTCTCTCCCATGTTGTGTGCTCACTCTGGTGTTCCCTCCCATGTTGTGTGCTCACTCTGGTGTTCCCTCCCATGTTGTGTGCTCACTCTGGTGTCCCCTCCCATGTTGTGTGCTCACTCTGGTGTTCCCTCCCATGTTGTGTGCTCACTCTGGTGTTCCCTCCCATGTTGTGTGCTCACTCTGGTGTTCCCTCCCGTGTTGTGTGCTCACTCTGGTGTTCCCTCCCATGTTGTGTGCTCACTCTGGTGTTCCCTGCCATGTTGTGTGCTCAACCACTGGAGAACATTGCAACACCAGGAGGGGAGAACATTGTGAAAAGTATTGCAGCATGAACAACATGAAAGTATTGCAGCATGAACAACATGAAAGTATTGCAGCATGAACAACATGAATGTATTGCAACATGAACAACATGAAAGTATTGCAACATGAACAACATGAAAGTATTGCAACATTAATATAACACAAAAGAATTGAAGAAAAAGTTCATTCATCTTCTACACGATGAAAAAAACGTTCATCAAATTATTTGTAATTACTTTAGATAACATACTTCACGTATGAAGAGTTATCAAGAGCCACATTCAGATATCTCCTTCTGTATTGCAATGTGTTATCTTAGATAACATGCTATAGGAGCTCTCATGTGAGCAATGCTATGAGAAGGAGCCGGTGGCTAAGCGGACAGAACACTGGACGCGTGATCCTGTGGTCCCGGGTTCGATCCCGGAGGCCGGCGAGAAACAATGGTCAGAGTTTCTTTGACCATGATGCCCCCTGTTACCTAGCAGTAAAATAGGTACCTGGGAGTTAGTCAGCTGTCACGGGCTGCTTCCTGGGAGGTGGAGGCCTGGTCGAGGACCGGGCCGCGGGGGACACTAAGCCCCGAAATCATCTCAGGAAGGAGAGATGAGTAATATCCCCGGAGCGCTAACAGCATCCTGATAGTAGTGAGTTATGGATGCTGACTTTCATCTCCCGAGATCCCATTAATATGTAAAAGCAACAGGGCGCGGGCAAGAATAGATTAATGAAACAAAATGCTTTGAAATTATTTCAGACTTCCAGAGAATGACGCGTGTGATAGACAGTATAAAGAATATACTATAAAGAATATACTTTAAAGAATATATAGTAAAGAATATATACAGGTTTAAAACCCAGAGGTAAACAGGTTATTAAACTCAAAATTATGTATTATTAATGAGTGAATGTGGCTTTAGATGAAGTTCATAATTATTGTCCCTACATAACTGAAGTCTGTTTTAATTAAAACTTTTTGAATACAATTTAATGGGATTTATCAATTTAATGATAGTACAGTCAGGTTCGTTCTCGAATCGCAATCGTGAATTCCCAGCTCGAATCCCTGGCTAGACAGAAATTGTTAGCACTTTTCCTATCATCTGATGCACCTGTTCACCTATCACCACGTAGGTAGCCAAGTGGTGGTCAGCTTGTTGTGGGGTTGCTGGCCTGGGGGTAGGGGGGTGAGATATTTCCCAGGGGGGTGAAGGACTTCGATATAAGCCTAATATGAATAAATACACTCTGGCTGCCTGTCCCCCGACACAGTGAATTATTATGAATAAACTTGCTTCTTTTCTAGAAATTACCAGTGTGCTAAATTTTCTTTATTTTCTTCAACAAATATGTTAAACTTCTGAAAAACTTCTGAAAAACTTCTGAAAAACTTCTGAAAAACTTCTGAAAAAAGGCCAACTCGAGAAAAAAAACTATTCCAATTATGCACATTAGTTCGTTGAGATTTTCCAGTGGTGCTTGAGACAGATTCACATGTGACAGGTTCACATGTGATTCATATGTGACAGGTTCACATGTGAGATTCATATGTGACAGGTTCACATGTGAGATTCATATGTGACAGGTTCACATGTGAGATTCATTATGACAGGTTCACATGTGAGATTCATATGTGACAGGTTCACATGTGAGATTCATATGTGACAGGTTCAGATGTGACAGGTTCATATGTGACAGGTTCACATGTGATATAAATGCAACAAGTTCACATGTGAGATTCATATGTGACAGGTTCGCATGTGAGATTCATATGTAACAAATTCACATGTGAGATTCATATCGTGTCGATTTGTTACACAGAAACTTGGTTGAGGAAAGTCACAGTAGAAATGTTAGAACTTCCGGAGTTGAAGAACAAATTTTCAATAGGCAAATTAACTACCTCATAGAGTACTACCTCATAGAGTACTACCTCATAGAGAACTACCTCATAGAGTACTACCTCATAGAAACTACCTCATAGAGTACTACCTCATAGAGTACTACCTCATAGAGTACTACCTCATAGAGTACTACCTCATAGAGTACTACCTCATAGAGTACTACCTCATAGAGAACTACCTCATAGACAACTACCTCATAGAGTACTACCTCATAGAGTACTACCTCATAGAGTAATACCTCATAGAGAACTACCTCATAGAGTAATACCTCATAGAGTACTACCTCATAGAGTACTACCTCATAGACAACTACCTCATAGAGTACTACCTCATAGAGTACTACCTCATAGAGTACTACTTCATAGAGTACTACCTCATAGAGTAACTACCTCATAGAGCAACTACCTCATAGAGTACTACCTCATAGAGAACTACCTCATAGAGAACTACCTCATAGAGTCAACTACCTCATAGAGTACTACCTCATAGAGTACTACCTCATAGAGTT
>WNGS01165144.1:0-10493 GCA_020271785.1 Procambarus virginalis | reverse complement strand
TGGTTTGGTGTTTGGTGTAGCGTAGTAGTAGTTGGTGGGTAGGGCGTGGTGTTGGTTTGTAGCGGGATGGAGGGGTGTAGGGCGTGGGGGGGGGGGGGGGGTGGGGTGTAGCGTTGGGAGGGGTGTAGGGTGTTTGTGTAGGAGTTTAGCGGGAGGGAGGTGGTGTAGGGTGTGGCGTGTGGTTTAGCGGGAGGGTAGGTGGTGTAGGGTTTGCGATGGGGTGTAGCGGAGGGAGGTGGTGTAGGGTGTGTCTGTGTGTGTTAGCGGGAGGAGGTTGTGTAGGGTGTGGCGTGGTGTACGGAAGGGGAGTTGGTGTAGGCGTGTGGGGGGTTTAGCGTGATTTTAGGTGGGTGGGGTGTATCGTGAGGGTAGGTGGTTGTTGTGTAGCGGGGAGGGGAGGTGGTGTAGGGGGCGTGGGGTTTGTAGGGAGCTGGGGAGGTAGGTGTTGTAGGGTGTGGCGTGGGAGTTGTCTGTAAGAAGGGAGGGGAGGTGTGTGTAGGTGGGCGTGGGGGTGTAGAAGGGTGTGTGTGTAGGTCTTGTTTGGTAGGGTACGGAGGGGAGGTGGTTGTGGTGGGTAGCGGGAGGGGAGGGTGTGATGTAGGGCGGCTGGTGTGGTGTGTAGGCGGGAGGGGAGGGCTGTAGCGGCGTGGGGTAGGTGGTGTGGGGTAGTGTAGCGGGAGGGGAGGTGGTGTGGGGTTTTGTAGCGGGAGGGGAGGTGGTGTAGGGCGTTGGTGTGGGGTGTAGCGGGAGGGGAGGTGGTGTAGGGTCGTGGTGTGGGGTGTAGCGGGAGGGGAGGGGTTGTAGCGGGAGGTGGTGGCGTGGGGTGTAGCGGGAGGGAGGTGTGTTAGTGGGCTGGTGATGGGGTTGTAGCGTGAGGGGAGGTGGTGTAGGGCTTGGTGTGGGTGTAGCGGGAGATGGTAGTTGGTGTAGGGTAGTTTGTGGGTGTAGCGGAGGGGAAGGTGTGTAGCGGGAGGGAGGTGTAGTAGGGTTATAGTGTTGTATGGTTGTAGCGGGCTACGGAGGGTTGTGTTGATCGGCGGAGGGAGGTGGTGTAGGTCGTGGTTTGGGGTGTGCTGGGACGGGAGTGTGTATGTCGTGCGTGTAGGGTTAGTAGGCGGGAGGGGAGTGTTTGGTGCTGTAGGGGTAGTCGGAGGTAGGGTGGTAGGTGTTGTGAGGGTGGTGAGGTGTAGGGGTTGTGTGGGGGGTGTTGGTGTAGCGGGAGCTGTTTGCGGTTGTGTAGGTGGTCGTGGTGTGGGTGTAGCTGTGAGGGGAGGTGGTGTAGGGCGTGGTGGGGTTGTAGGGGGACGGGGAGGGTGTAGGCGTGGTAGTAGGGGTGTAGCGGGCGGGAGGTGGGGTAGGGCGTGTGGGTGTGGGGTGTAGCGGGAGGGGTTGGGGTCAGCTGACGGGTGGGGTGAAGGGTTGGGGTAAGGTTAAGGGATGGGTCATGGAAGGGAAGGGGGTGGTTAAAGCTTGGGCGTAGTGTGTGGTGAGAGGGGAACCGGATGGCAAGTGTGGCCACCGCCAGCGTCTGGTGCCCCTCGCCACCTCCCCTCTCTGGAGCTTGGTCCTCGCTCCGCTTAATCAATTCATCGCTCATTCACAGCTGGGTGGAACAAACAGCTTGGTGGACCGCTATACCTATACTTACGGAACGGTACAGACAAACGTGTTTACCAGAGGTTGGTCAAGTGCCCACAAGCCTCCACACACCTGACACAGTACGGCGCCTGGACACACATGTCTCTCTCACACAGTAGGTGTTACTTATATTTAGAGAACACTATCTGAACTGGCTTCATCTGGGGCTTGTACTCTGGCTTCATCTGGGGCCTGCACTCTGGCTTCATCTGGGACCTGCACTCTGGCTTCATCTGGGGCCTGTACTCTGGCTTCGTCTGGGGCCTGTACTCTGGCTTCATCTGGGGCCTGCACTCTGGCTTCATCTGGGGCCTGCACTCTGGCTTCATCTGGGGCCTGCACTCTGGCTTCATCTGGGACCTGCACTCTGGCTTCATCTGGGGCCTGTACTCTGGCTTCGTCTGGGGCCTGTACTCTGGCTTCATCTGGGGCCTGCACTCTGGCTTCATCTGGGGCCTGCACTCTGGCTTCATCTGGGGCCTGCACTCTGGCTTCATCTGGGGCCTGTACTCTGGCTTCATCTGGGGCCTGTACTCTGGCTTCATCTGGGGCCTGCACTCTGGCTTCATCTGGGGCCTGTACTCTGGCTTCATCTGGGGCCTGCACTCTGGCTTCATCTGGGGCCTGTACTCTGGCTTCATCTGGGGCCTGCACTCTGGCTTCATCTGGGGCCTGTACTCTGACTTCATCTGGGGCCTGCACTCTGGCTTCATCTGGGGCCAGCACTCTGGCTTCATCTGGGGCCTGCACTCTGGCTTCATCTGGGGCCAGCACTCTGGCTTCATCTGGGGCCTGTACTCTGGCTTCATCTGGGGCCTGCACTCTGGCTTCATCTGGGGCCTGTACTCTGGCTTCATCTGGGGCCTGCACTCTGGCTTCATCTGGGGCCTGTACTCTGGCTTCATCTGGGGCCTGCACTCTGGCTTCATCTGGGGCCTGTACTCTGGCTTCATCTGGGGCCTGCACTCTGGCTTCATCTGGGGCCTGTACTCTGGCTTCATCTGGGGCCTGCACTCTGGCTTCATCTGGGGCCTGCACTCTGGCTTCATCTGGGGCCTGTACTCTGGCTTCATCTGGGGCCTGTACTCTGGCTTCATCTGGGGCCTGTACTCTGGCTTCATCTGGGGCCTGTACTCTGGCTTCATCTGGGGCCTGCACTCTGGCTTCGTCTGGGGCCTGCACTCTGGCTTCGTCTGGGGCCTGTACTCTGGCTTCATCTGGGGCCAGCACTCTGGCTTTATCTGGGGCCTGCACTCTGGCTTCGTCTGGGGCCTGCACTCTGGCTTCGTCTGGGGCCTGCACTCTGGCTTCGTCTGGGGCCTGCACTCTGGCTTCATCTGGGGCCTGCACTCTGGCTTCGTCTGGGGCCTGCACTCAGGCTTCGTCTGGGGCCTGTACTCTGGCTTCGTCTGGGGCCTGTACTCTGGCTTCGTCTGGGGCCTGCACTCTGGCTTCGTCTGGGGCCTGCACTCTGGCTTCATCTGGGGCCTGCACTCTGGCTTCGTCTGGGGCCTGCACTCTGGCTTCGTCTGGGGTCTGCACTCTTGCTTCATCTGGGGCCTGCACTCTGGCTTCATCTGGGGCCAGCACTCTGGCTTCATCTGGGGTCTGTACTCTGGCTTCATCTGAGGCCTGCACTCTGGCTTCATCTGGGGCCTGCACTCTGGTCTCGTCTGCGACCCGCACTCTGGCCTCGTCTCCGACCCGCACTCTGGCCTCGTCTCCGACCCGCACTCTGGCCTCGTCTCCGACCCGCACTCTGGCCTCGTCTCCGACCCGCACTCTGGCCTCGTCTCCGACCCGCACTCTGGCCTCGTCTACGACCCGCACTCTGGCCTCGTCTCCGACCCGCACTCTGGCCTCGTCTCCGACCCGCACTCTGGCCTCGTCTACGACCCGCACTCTGGCCTCGTCTACGACCCGCACTCTGGCCTCGTCTACGACCCGCACTCTGGCCTCACCTTGTAACATGGGGCGGGGTTTAGGCTCTCTCTTGTCCTTTACCCTGCCCGTGAATAAACTTAATTCCAAGACCTCAGAGGGCTACTCGTCCAGCCCTCAGCCCCACACCACGTGATCCCAGACGATCGACCGCCTTGAGATTCTACAAAACGCGTGACGTCGAGCCTAGGCTTTCTAGCAAACTCGAGGGATCTTTATCACTGCCTGCCATCACCAAACTACAAAACGATTCAGAATTAATTTATCGGGGTTTGGTCCAATTAATCAATCATTAAACCCTTGGGGCTTAATCCCCAAATTACTTGGAAAAGTGGGGATGAATTTACGTTAAGTGTGGGAATTACTCAAACAAAACAAGGAGTATATTTGGGGAGTTAAGATAGCATGACTTGCTTGCAGTATAAATACTGATTCATTCCAATAACCCAGATTCGTAGAGACCACGGCAAAGACAATCATGTATAAATATAATAATGGAAAAACTCCTGTCAGAGATCCAAACTCTGACAGGAGGAACCTGTCCTCCTGTCAGACCAAATAGTTAGAGATACGAAAGTTCTTAATCCCAGTTTATTATGCAAAGCTATAAAAAGTAAATAATAAAAATCACTCCCTAATCTGAAACTAGAAAAAGAGGCAAACAACAGTCACTGTATTTGACTGTTGAACAGTCACTGTACAAACTCCTAGCAACTTTTACCTTAATCTTAGAAACCAGCCGATGGAGTTCTGGTCTCGGGAGGCAAGATGGTCGACCTCTTCAGTTCCTGCTCTAAACCACACTATTTTTTTTACTCCTCTCTCAAGACGAGAAATCTGTCCTAGCATTCCTCCGCCTAGTTATCAATTACAGGGCAGGGTTAATTGAACAAACGAATCCTAATTACTGGCAAACCCCAGATGGTTGAATTATCATTTAACTAGTGGTAATTCCATTAGGCATCTTGGCAAAAGCTATCTCAAATTACAATATTAGCTAGTGAACTTTATTTAACATTATGAATTACTAAATATAGGAGATTGAGGTCACGTCAACCGCGTGACCTCCTTGCCTCAGCTAAGTCATAAGCGGACCCCTACCTTGTCCCTCCTACTCAACATGAGGTCACTTCACAATGACGGTGTATGAACCCTGATCTCAAACTCTACCTTCATGTTGGCCTAGCATACATACTTAATCCAGATTGGTTGTTATTGTAATTACTGTGATTGCTGAAATATTCATTACTTGTTGCATTAAAACAAAGGAGTCGGCCATCTTGTATTTTAAACGTGTTAATCCCTTTAATCCTTGGGGATATGACCTTTTCTGGCTACTCAGGTAGGAACTCTCGTCTGACTGCAACTTATCAAAATCCCATGGACCAATGAGATGCCTATGACTGAGAATCTATAATACATAATTTCCACAACAAACTTTGTTTCAATCTGGGACCCGCACTCTGGCTGCATTTCGGGCCTACACTCTGGATTCACCTGCGGCCTGCACTGTGGTTTCATCCGGGGCCTGCACTCTGGCTTCGAACTTTGGCTGGCAGGTGTAGGCGCGCCTGAGGTATAACTAGACGCGCGTGTCCGTCTCAATTCCACGGTTGAATCTCTTGAATGGTGTTCTGAATGACCACACTCAATGACCGTGCCAGTCAGGGCCATAGCTTCCTGATGGTCCCAGCATGCTAGGGATACGAGGGATTAACAGTCTGGTACACACACACCGACACTACTGCTTAAAGCCAGTTGTTGACATGGGAGAGTCTTCGCTTGGAGGACGTAATGGAGACTGAGAATTCTATATTCAGGTCCGGGGATCAGGTCGTGAGTGGAAGGGATTGCCGGCACCTTCAGAGCCGGGTCGCGACGGTGGTGTTATTGTTTTCTGGGAATGTAAATTGGCTTCTTGGTTGTCGGTGTTGCCTCCTGTGGCGCTCTCCTTGACCTGTTTCAAGGTCCCCGGAGCGTGCCCCGGGGTCCCCGGTCTGTTCTATAATTGTTCAGAGCTACCATAAGCCTGCTGGGTACCTGCCCATACTCGAGAGTTGTGAAGAAAGATATATCCCTTGACCTAACAATTTCTGAATACAGACTAACCTCTCCAGCTTAACGCTTCTCTAGTTCTGTCTAACCTGAACTATGGTTGCCAGAGTAGACAACATATTCAATGGTTGCCAGAGTAGACAACATATTCTATGGTTGCCAGAGTAGACAACATATTCTATGGTTGCCAGATTAGACAACATATTCTATGGTTGCCAGATTAGACAACATATTCTATGGTTGCCAGATTAGACAACATATTCTATGGTTGCCAGATTAGACAACATATTCTATGGTTGCCAGAGTAGACAACATATTCTATGGTTGCCACATTCTCCTCACCATCGTCGTGGACACTTCGTCACTCGGGCCAACACCCAAGTATAAGGGTGTCCGGGTCATGCCCAGCCCGGGTCTTAGTTACTGGCGCTCCGTCGTTGCTGGGCTCCTGAGATGGGTATTCCCTTCAGTCCTCCGGGCGGACTCTACAGGGCGGCCATTCTCGCTTGTACCACACCCTGGCCGTCGCCCACACTGTCTTCCCTCGTGTTGTGCTCTCCTTGCCCTTGTGAAATGTCCCGGTTTTAAAATTTCAGTTTATTAAGGTTGAAGCTTTATGTTAAGTTCTTTGATTATTATGAAGGACATTTGTATTGAAGATTTTCTCCGCCACTCTCGACCTGCTAAGCACAGTACATACTAATTCATAGGGGAAAGAAGACAAAAGTCTTCAAAATGATACACATACATTGAGATTTAAAGCTTGCAGAAATTAATTAAAGTGCGATTTTCTCTAACTGAAATGGCATAATCCATTTAATAAATCAATATCTTCAAATGAAAATGTGTATTTACTATTTGTATTTGCAGAATCGAGCTGTTAGCTCGGACCCCGACTTCCTAACCAGTTTATTTTTCCTCTATTATGTCTGCTACATATATTTCTCTCAAACACACACACACACATCCCGAGGAAGCAGCTGTCTAACTCCCAGGTACATATTTACTGCTAGGTAACAGGGCAATCAGGGTGAAACAAATTCTGCCCATTTGTCTCTGCCGGCGCCGGGAATCGAACCCGGGACACATGATTACGAATACCGCGCGCTGTCCACTCAGCTACCAGACCCCTGTGTGTGTGTGTGTGTGTGTGTGTGTGTGTGTGTGTGTGTGTGTGTGTGTGTGTGTGTGTGTGTGTGTATGTGTAATTACCTAAGTGTAATTGCCTAAGTGTAGTTACAGGATGAGAGCTACGCTCGTGGTGTCCCGTCTTCCCAGTACTCTTTGTCGTATAACGCTTTGAAACTACTGACGGTTTTGGCCTCCACCACCTTCTCACTTAACTTGTTCCAACCGTCATCCACTCTGTTTTAAAGTGATAATTCACAATATTCAGTTCTATTCACAGAACTCAGGACTGTGAGGCCACAGAGGACGCTCCCACAGATGAGCTACGACAGCATCTACGTAAAATATAGAATAATATATATATATATATATATATATATATATATATATATATATATATATATATATGTATATGTGTATATATATATATATATATATAATATATATATATATATGTATATGTGTATATATATATATATATATATATATATATATATATATATATATATGTATATGTATATATATATATGTATATGTATATATATATTAGTATATTTTGGTAGCAGTCTTTCCTGTAGACATATGTTATTAAATATGACCGAAAAAGTAAGATTAATAATTCTAACACGAATTTTCTCAATTTGCCTTATGTTTGATTTTACTTATGACGGTACATGAAAAATCAATTCTCCAAAATTCATTCTTTATTTCTTAGTCTGACGCGACACTTGAGCGCGTTTCGTAAAACTTATTACATTTTCAAAGACTTTAGTTACACACACACAGAACAACTATAACTGAACAGAGTTTAAAAAGAAAAGCTGTTTAAACTCTGTTCAGTTATAGTTGTTCTGTGTGTGTGTAACTAAAGTCTTTGAAAATGTAATAAGTTTTACGAAACGCGCTCAAGTGTCGCGTCAGACTAAGAAATAAAGAATGAATTTTGGAGAATTGATTTTTCATTTACCGTCATCAGTAAAACAAACATAAGGAAAATTGAGAAAATTCGTGTTAGAATTATTAATCTTACTTTTTCGGTCATATTTAATAACATATGTATATATATATATGTATATGTGTATATATATATATATATATATATATATATATATATATATATATATACATATATATATATATATATATATATATGTATATATATGTATATGTATATATATATGTTTCTTTTCACTGTCGATGGTAACTGAAAAATCAATTCTTAAAAATTCATTTTTATTTTTAGTCTGACGCGACACTTGAACGCATTTCGTAATAACTTATTACATTTTCAAAGACTTTAGTTTACACATACTCAACTATAACCTGCAAACACTAAACAGAGTTTTACTATACTATCATTTAAACAGCTTTTATCTCATATACCCGCATTTGGGTGAGGTGATATGTTACAACAGTTTTGGATGAGGTGAACAAAACTTTCAACACAAGACAGAACAAGGTGCATTGGGTAAATTGGATAAATTAAAGGGAGGAATGGAAGTAACTGCAGAGGGCCTATTGGCCCATATTTCTTGATGCTTCTATATTGGTGCGGAGTTTTGAAGTGGGTAGAATATAGTTGTGCATTAATTGGCTGTTGATTGCTGGTGTTGACTTCTTGATGTGTAGTGCCTCGCAGATGTCAAGCCGCCTGCTGTCGCTGTATCTATCGATGATTTCTGTGTTGTTTGTTAAGACTTCTCTGGTGATGGTCTGGTTGTGGGAAGAGATTATATGTTCCTTAATGGAGCCCTGTTGCTTATGCATCGTTAATCGCCTGGAAGGAGATGTTGTTGTCTTGCCTATATACTGAGTTCTCTCAGGCTTACAGTCCCCAAGTGGGCATTTGAAGGCATAGACGACGTTGGTCTCTTTTAAAGCGTTCTGCTTTGTGTCTGGAGAGTTTCTCATGAGTAGGTTGGCCGTTTTTTTTTTTGGTTTTATAGTAAATCGTCAGTTGTGTCTTCTGATTTTGTCTGTAGGCCAACCTAATCATGAGAAACTCTCCAACTCAGTGTGTGTTCACTGACCCTGAAACACACAGGCTACTCAAGTAGTACTGGACAATTCAATACATGGACGAACACACACACACACACACACACACACACATGGGGCCAGGTAGCCTGGTGGATAGCGTGCAGGATTCGTAATTCTGTGGCGCGGGTTCGATTCCCGCACCGGCAGAAACAAATGGGCAAAGTTTCTTTCACCCTGAATGCCCCTGTTACCTAGCAGTAAATAGGTACCTGGGAGTTAGTCAGCTGTCACGGGCTGCTTCCTGGGGTGTGTGTGTGTGTGTGGCGTGAAAAAAAAAATAAAAATAAAAAAAATAGTTAGTGTAGTTAGTAAACAGTTGATTGACAGTTGAGAGGCGGGCCGAAAGAGCAAAGCTCAACCCCCGTAAAATACAACTAAGTGAATACAACTAAGTGAATACACACACACCACACACACACACACACACACACACACACACACACACACACACACACCTTAGGAAGGCCTGGTAGCCTGGTGGATAGCGCGCAGGACTCGTAATTCTGTGGCGCGGGTTGATTCCCGCACCAGGCAGAAACAAATGGGCAAAGTTTCTTTCACCCTGAATGTCCCTGTTACCCAGCAGTAAAAATAGGTACCTGGGAGTTAGTCAGGTGTCACGGGCTGCTTCCTGGCGTGTGTGTGTGATGAAAAAAAAAGTAGTTAGTAAACAGTTGATTGACAGTTGAGAGGCGGGCCGAAAGAGCAAAGCTCAACTCCCGCAAACACAACTAGGTTAATACACACACACGAGGCATGCGGGAAATTTATAAACCATTCTTACGCTGTCATTCGCAGCAAATCTCCTCTGGCATCACCTACTTTCCGAGACTCTTATCGTCAGTTAAGACCTTCAATCACCTGTCCATCTCCCACAGCCGTCCTTAGCTCCTCTCAGATCTTCAGCCTGCATCTCCGTCTCGACCATATCACAGCCACTCCTAACACCTATCCCGACATCAGCAGCAGTCATTCCATCACTTAAGTGTATTATCTCTTGCCCTTTCAGGACCAGCCTGCCTGCTGAACAGTTCCAGCGCAACGACTTCTCGCTATGGTCGGTGCTGAAGCAGTGTATTGGCAAAGAGCTCTCCAAGATCACCATGCCGGTGGTGTTCAACGAGCCCCTCTCCTTCCTGCAGCGTATGGCAGAGTACATGGAGTATGCCTGGCTCCTGGAGAAGGCTGACCAGGCCCAGGACCCCGTCGTCAGAATGCAGGTAGGCTCACATGACCTTATCAGTTTGAGTCTGGGACAGACAGGTAGGGTTCACAACCTTGAAAATATAGGTCTTCAGAGCTTGACAAGTGCGGCCGCTGTCAGGTCTCCAGTGGTAAGACTGGAGGAATTATAGATCTAGCCAGAACGAGGGGCTTTGATACATCTTTTTCAGTGGGTCCCCTGGTCTATAATTAGTTTTGTCGGGGACTGGAAATCTGTAGAACACACACACACACAACACACACACACACACACACACACACACACACACACACACACACACACACACACACACACACACACAGTGTGTAATGACGTTTGAGCATCTCGAGGAAGCAGGGATAACTTACTCAAGGAAGGGACCAGAAAACAAAAGGCTGGTGTACCAAGGAGGGAATTAAGAGATGAGAACATTTCTATATGAAATACCATAGGAAACCAAACTCTGAGAAACAGTTGTACACGACAT
>WNGS01165143.1:19026-37173 GCA_020271785.1 Procambarus virginalis | reverse complement strand
GAGTTGGCCTTATACAAACAGCGACTCGAGATACAACGCGACCACGACAAACGACAGGCAGAAGCAGCTCTAAACTGTCGTGACCGAAACTCACGAGGGACGCTGCACACCAAGCTCAACTCCAACAAGCGGCAGCTAGTCTTCCTCCCAGTTTCAATATCTCCCATGCAAGTAAGTTAATGCCCCCGTTCCTCGAAACGGAGGTTGATGTGTTCTTTACCACTTTTGAGACCCTTGCTGTTCAACTTAATTGGCCTGACGACCAATGGGCTACCCTTCTCAGAGTACATTTAACAGGTAGAGCAGCAGTCACACTCAGCACTTTGGCTTCGGAAAACGACTACACCACCCTGAAACAAGCTGTGCTGGACGCCTACCTTCTCTCCACCGAAAGCTATCGACGAAAGTTCGTGACTACGTCAAGGCAAACCACCACCTTCTTAGATTTGCTAACACCAACGAAGATATTTCATGAAATGGCTGGAGGCAGCACATGTCTCTACTTTTTCAGAACTTGTCAACCTCATACTGGTTGAAGAATTTTTGAGACGTGTACCTCCTCCTGTCCGCCTATACTTAGCAGACAAGGAAGAGACGAATTAGTGAAGTGTGCGAAGTCAGCTGACACTTACAGCCTCATCCACCGGCTGACTCCAGATCCTACCAGAAAGTCTTGGTACAGTTACGAGAAAGCGAGCCCAGATCAAGGTACCTCTCAACTGTACTGCAGGTATTGTAGATTATATGGACACTCCATTGACAAATGTGGTAAGTCCCAATCTAAAGGTAATGTCGAACCCCCTAAGTCTAAACTACTCACCCTAAGTCCGGTAAGCCTGTAATGAATGTTGGTGTTCATGCTAATGATCTCTCTCTCTTTACCAGCATCTCTATCCAGGAACTATCTCTACCCGGTTCAGATTCAGAGGGACGTTTCGGACTTAAGATCCTAAGGGACACAGCGGCTCTACAATCGATCGTTTTGAAATCGGCTGTGCCCAACGTCGCCTACACAGGAGAGACTGTGTTCATCACTGACCTTACTGCTACAACTCCTTATCCACTTGCCCGAGTTTACCTGGATTGTCCCTTCGTGACCGGTGAAGTCCAAGTCGCCGTCAGGAAAAGCCTTTTCCCATGCCTGGAGTGCAACTTCTCCTGGGCAACGACTTGGCAGAAGACCAACAACCAAACCCTGATCGTCAAGGACATATCCAAGGTAAGCAACTCTGTGGTGGATAACCCGATTTTTGAACATTTCCCAGTAAAGGTTCAAGAGAGTGATGAAGGTTCTCCTCCTGTTATGGTGACCACCCGTGCTCAAGCTGCACGTCCACAGCCACCGACTCTACTGCTACCGCTGTCCCTCAGGACCCTTCGAAACTACCCCCTAACCTGACCGCGATGGAGTTCCGTAGTTACAGAGAGATGATCTTACATTGACACCATTATTCTTTCAGGCTGAAACCCAATCCGACAGTGTTCCTGGGTTCTTTATGGAGAACGAAATACTCTATCGCAGGTATAGACCCAGTAAACTGAAGGACGAGGACGATTGGGCAAATGTTGAACAACTAGTGATTCCCACCAGCCTGCGGCCCACGATTCTACACCTGGCCCACGCGCTTTGTCACACTATGGTTCAACAAGACTTACCATGGAATTCGACAAGACTACTACTGGCCAGGTATGGTAAACGACGTCAAATCTCATGTCAAATTATGCCACGTGTGTCAGTTAGCCGGGAAACCGAACGTTTCCATTCCCAGAGCACCCCTGATACCCATCCAGGTGCCTGAGGAACCGTTCCACAAGCTCATTATCGACTGCGTTGGTCCTTTGCCTCGGACCAGTGCAGGCAACATATATCTTAACCATCCTGTGTCCTACCACCAGATTTCCGATAGCAGTTCCAGTAAAAAATATTACAGCTGCTACAGTGGTGAAGAATCTACTGAAAATCTTCACCCAGTATGGATTTCCGAGGGAGATTCAAAGCGACTGTGGTACCAACTTCACCAGTGATCTCTTCAAACGGACTCTGGAGGAGTTCAACATCAAACAGGTACTGTCCAGCCCCTATCATCCTGCTTCACAGGGTTCTCTCGAGCGTAGTCATCAAACCATCAAGGCACTCTTAAAAAAGTTCTGTAATGAGACCTCAAAGGATTGGGATAGGCAAATTGATCTAATTATGTGTATTTTCAGAAGTCTTCCCAACGAGTCACTAGGAGTATCTCCTTATGAGATGCTCTACGGACGTAAGTGCCGTACACCTCTCAAGGCTTTCAAGGATTCTCTACGTGATGACACCTTCAGTGAGCATCAGAGTGTGCCCCAGTATCTCCAAAATCTCCGACACATTCTAGAGAGGGTCCATTCCTTTGCTAGCAACAACCTACAGAAAGCCCAGGAGAGGATGAAGACTCGTTACGACCGGCACTGTAAAGTAAGGAAGTTTACACCAGGAGACTTAGTGCTTGCCTATTTCCCTATCCCAGGTTCTCCTTTACAGAACAGGTTCTCAGGACCCTACCGTGTTAAGGAGTGCCGGAACAACTTCAACTACGTTCTCGAGACACCCGATAGGCGGCGGAAGACCCAGTTGTGCCACATTAATTTACTCAAGCCCTACCATGGGGTTCCTCCCACTGTGTTAACCAATTTCACCTCATTTACAGGTCCATACAGCCACAGTGAGACCTTCCCTGCTTCTCCTTCCGAGAGCACTGACACTGAGCCAGCGCTCTCTAACTCGGAAATCCTTACTAACCTTCAACATCATTTTCAGGACGATAATAGTGCTCCACTAATCAAACTCGTCAGAGAATATCAAGAGTTGTTTCGAGATGACCCCAAGAGTGTACTGTGACTCGGCACGACATCCAACTGCTACCTGACACCCAGCCGATTCGCCAACCATTCTACCGAATCAGCCCGAGCAAAACGGAAGTCATGCGGGCTGAGGTACAGTATCTCTTGGACCATGGACTGGCTACCCCTGTGAGTCCCCCTGGGCCTCACCATGCATCCTGGTACCCAAACCTCACGGCAAAATCCGTCTGTGTACGGATTATAGGAAGTTGAACCAGGTCACAGTGAAGGACGCCTACCCAATACCCAGAGTAGACGACATTTTGGATGCCATTGGTAATGCCCGCTACCTGTCTCAGGTAGACCTACTAAAGGGCTACTACCAGGTGAGTTTAACGGAGCGAGCTAAGGTACTGTCAGCCTTTATAACCCCCTTTGGTCTCTACAGGTACCATCGCCTTCCCTTTGGACTCTGCAATGCCCCAGCCACCTTTCAGAGAGCTGTCAACCGCGTCATCCAGGGCTTGGAAAACACCTATGCCTATCTGGACGACATTGTGATAGCATCCGACACCTGGAGCGAACACCTGCTCCAGCTACAACGATTGTTCTACAAGCTCCTGAAAGCCGGCCTCACCATCAATTTGGGCAAGTCCACCTTCGCGAAAGGTAAAGTGCGGTACCTGGGTCATGTTATAGGGAGTGGCAACCTGGCTCCGTTAAACATTCACATTCGAGCAATCCAACAGTATCCACAGCCTACTACCAGGAAGCAGCTCCTGCGCTTCCTTGGTCTTGCTTCCTATTACCGTAGGTTTGTGAAGAATTTTAGCACTGTTGCAACCCCATTAATCACCTTAACCAGTCCCAAGCAACGGTATAATTGGACCAGAGAGCAAACCGTTGCATTCGAACAACTCAAATTCCTCCTCTGTTCTAATCCCATTCTCGCCTCACCAGATATCAAGAAGCCTTTCATCCTCCATGTCGACGCCAGTGGTACCGGCATCGGAAGTGTCTTAATGCAGCAGCGAGGCGAGGAGGTTCTACCTGTCAGCTACTACAGTTACAAGTTGAAGCCTCATCAGAAGAACTACAGTACTATAGAGAAGGAACTCCTGTCCATCGTCCTGAGCTTACAACACTTTGCACCATATCTGCACGGTGCTAGGTCCACTACCATCTATTCGGACCACAACCCTCTGAGATTTTTACATCAAGCCCAATTTAATAACCAACGTCTGCTGCGATGGGCTTTATATCTTCAAGGCTTCAACTTAAAGATCTGCTACATCAAGGGGCCTGATAACATCATCGCTGATGCCCTCTCCAGAGTGCATGAGGTAGAGGCAGCTCCACCTCCCACTCTACCTCCAGTGGACGTGATTCACCCGAAACGGCAGGCTTCGGGGGAGAGTTGTGACGATAATCTCTTATCAGAGATTTAGCCTGCCATTTCTGCGAATCACTCCTGTCCTCATCAACGTACATGATACGTTTTGTAGTGGCTAAACGTATTATAAGCTCGCCACACGTACCAGCAACTCCCTCCTTCCCCCCCACT
Source organism: Procambarus virginalis (assembly GCA_020271785.1). NCBI lineage: Eukaryota > Metazoa > Arthropoda > Malacostraca > Decapoda > Cambaridae > Procambarus > Procambarus virginalis. Next base: position 32,795 of record WNGS01165143.1, on the reverse strand, counting down.
GCTGCACCTGGTCGACGCGCCGAACCCTGCAACGGCCTAACTAGCGACTGCGACCATCCAGCTTCCTCATTGGCCGCCAACCAACACTCCACTCCGGCTCCCCGCCAATCACAAGACCTCACCAGTTATTGTTGGAGTCCCTTACGTTTCTGCCAGCCAGAATATTGTGTGCTCGCAAGCTGTGAACTCCTAAGTGACTCACTCTGTGTGGTCAAGTAGAGGTTCATAGTTAGTGCATATATTCCAGCATTCATATTTTACTTACTTTTGTATATCAATTCTCCTCCCCATTAACGTAATCTATTTTCATGTTTATATTGTTTATTGTTTTTGCCAGTAAGCCAAGTTTTTGCATTTATTTCAATTTGTGTTTTCTTATTGTTATTAAAATCCATATTTTTTATTATTGCTTTTCGTCTTTACAACCTTACCACAGATTACCAAATCACGCAGTCATTCTTTTTTTTTCTCTTTTTTTTCCTTTTCTTTTTTTTTATATTATATGTGGCCCAGCAATGACAACTGCTAGTTGGAAGACTGCCGACCACCATTTCCAACTCGTTACCGTCACAATATATATATATATATATATATATATATATATATATATATATATATATATATGTCGTACCTAGTAGCCAGAACGCACTTCTCAGCCTACTATGCAAGGCCCGATTTGCCTAATAAGCCAAGTTTTCTTGAATTAATTGTTTTTCGACTACCTAACCTACCTAACCTAACCTAACCTAACTTTTTCGGCTACCTAACCTAACCTAACCTATAAAGATAGGTTAGGTTAGGTTAGGTAGGGTTGGTAAGGTTCGGTCATATATCTACGTTAGTTTTAACTCCAATAAAAAAAATTGACCTCATACATAATGAAATGGGTAGCTTTATCATTTCATAAGAAAAAAATTAGAGAAAATATATTAATTCAGGAAAACTTGGCTTATTAGGCAAATCTGGCCTTGCATAGTAGGTCAAAACTGAGTTCTGGCTACTAGGTACGACATATATATATATATATATATATATATATATATATATATATATATATATATATATATATATATATATATATATATATATATATATATATATATATATGAGGGCTGCATTTCACAAGGTCACTCCTTACATTCTCTAGGACTACTTTACCATTTTTTGCACTCCCTTATATTCTCTTTGGGTGAGGTGGTAAAGAACAAGTGGATAAATGGCATAACATAGTGAATATTGAAAGGGTATTAAATGTGGCAACATGGGTAGCTCATGTGCTTATGGCTGCTTGTGTTCCTAAGTCGGGGTCATTTGATCTTGTCTCTGCTTTGGCTCGGGGTCTTGAAACGGGAAGAATGTTATTATGTTAACTGGTTGTTGATTGCTGGCCTTGAACATTTTATGTGTAGTGCCTCGCTGATGTCCAGTCTTCTGTTTTCGTTATACCTGTCGATTATTTCAGTGTCGCTTGTTAAGATGTCTCTGGTGATGATCTGGTTGAGTGAGGAAATTCTATGCTCCTTAATGGAGCCCTGTTGCTTTTGCATCGCCTAGAGAGAGACTCGTCTCTCTCTAGTATATACGTCTTTATATACAGGCAAGACATTGTTGTCTTGCCTGTATACTAAGATCTTTGGAGCTGACAGTCCCCAAGTGGGCATGTAAATGCATAGACGATGTTGGTTTCTCTTAAGGTGTTCTGCTTTGTGTCTGGAGAGTTCTTCACAAGTAAGTTGGCCGTCATTCTTTTTTTTTGTAATATATTCTTAGTTGTATCTTTTGATTGGAGTCTGTAGGGGGGGGGTTAACATTCCTATCAATAATATCATTAAGGACTCTTTCCTCCATATCATAAGTCGTGGAAAAAAAATCCAGTAAAATAATTTGATTGGGGGGTATGGGTGTTGTGCTGAATGCTTCTTCATAGGTTGCATGGCGTGTCATCTTTCTTTTAAGACGTCTTCAACATAACTGTTAGAAAAGCCATTATTGACCAGGATCTGCCTTGCTCTAGTTGGTTCCTCGTCGACCTGCTTCCAATTAGAGCTGTTAGTGAGAGCTCGGTCGACGTAGGCGTTGACAACACTTGTACCTCTTCGGGCAGTCACTGTTAGCATTAAGGCACATTAAGACACATTCCTATTTTCGTTTCCTAAGTGTAGACTGCAGTATGAAAGCCTCAATTCCTTTCCGCGACAGTTACATCTAGAAAGGGCAGCATCGCATCACTCTCCTTCTCGTAAGTGAAACCTAACATCGAATGACGTTTGCAGCAGTTGAAGGAGGCATTCGATCAAAATTCGGTGTTAATGACAGCCGACGGGTGAGAGGAGAGGTGGGTATTAGAGAAGAGAAGAAGCTGGAAGAGAGAAACTGAAGTAGGAGAAAAGTATCCGGGCTTGACTGAACTGCTTCACTGCTTCACTGATCAACGGTGCAAGTAGTATTTTTTGTGGAATTTCTTTCTTTCATCTTCATTGTTCTTTCTTGATGTTTGTAAGTTATCAATGAGCAGTTCTTATGCTTGTCCTTCATGGGTTTTGTTTCAGACATTGGCATTACTGTGCTGTTGTTAGCCTCTTGGTCGCTGTTAGTTCAAGATGGTGGTTGTTCTGAGTGATTAGGTGTGACCTTCAGAGTTAATTGGGTTTGTGAGTGTGAGAGTTACTGAGCTGGTCCCGTCCACTTATTGAGTGAGAGGTTATGAGTCCCGCCCACTTGTTGAGTGTGAGGTTATGAGTCCCGCCCACTTGTTGAGTGTGAGGTTATGAGTCCCTGCCACTTGTTGAGTGTGAGGTTATGAGTCCCGCCCACTTGTTGAGTGTGAGGTTATGAGTCCCGCCCACTTGTTGAGTGTGAGGTTATGAGTCCCGCCACTTGTTGAGTGTGAGGTTATGAGTCCCGCCCACTTGTTGAGTGTGAGGTTATGAGTCCCGCCCACTTGTTGAGTGTGAGGTTATGAGTCCCTGCCACTTGTTGAGTGTGAGGTTATGAGTCCAGGAGTGTGAGGTTATGAGTCCCTGCCACTTGTTGAGTGTGAGGTTATGAGTCCCGCCCACTTGTTGAGTGTGAGGTTATGAGTCCCTGCCACTTGTTGAGTGTGAGGTTATGAGTCCCGCCCACTTGTTGAGTGTGAGGTTATGAGTCCCTGCCACTTGTTGAGTGTGAGGTTATGAGTCCCTGCCACTTGTTGAGTGTGAGGTTATGAGTCCCTGCCACTTGTTGAGTGTGAGGTTATGAGTCCCTGCCACTTGTTGAGTGTGAGGTTATGAGTCCCTGCCACTTGTTGAGTGTGAGGTTATGAGTCCCTGCCACTTGTTGAGTGTGAGGTTATGAGTCCCTGCCACTTGTTGAGTGTGAGGTTATGAGTCCCGCCCACTTGTTGAGTGTGAGGTTATGAGTCCCTGCCACTTGTTGAGTGTGAGGTTATGAGTCCCTGCCACTTGTTGAGTGTGAGGTTATGAGTCCCGCCCACTTGTTGAGTGTGAGGTTATGAGTCCCTGCCACTTGCCGAGTGTGAGGCCATCTTCACACTTCCTCAGACATCTCTGCTCACCGGAGAACACTTCAGTGTTGGTCAATACTTTACACTGACGAAAATCCTCACGTGTGAATTTTTCGTTTCGACAATTGTATAGATAATTTTCAATGGGACGTCCAGGTCCACAATGTAGAATTTTGTACTGGGTGTATAAGTGTGAGTTAAGTGCTCATGTAGGTGGCTGTAAGTGGTTTATAAGTGGGTGTAAGGGCGTGAAGAGATGTGTTAATGTGGGTGTTTGAGTGTGTATGGCTGGATTATTTATGAGTATATATTAAGATGTCTGAAGGTATTTGCTATTGTGTACATGGGGGCTTGAGGTTCATTACCTCAGACGACCCCCTAACTTTCTCATGACCCCAGGCAACGTTCAGGTTCCTCATAACCCCAAACAACCCAAGCTTCCTCATGACCAATGACATCTCTTTCACTAAGAGTTACCAGGGAGACAATAGTCGACCGTTGACCCGTCACATGCCTTACCTATCTCCTCAACCTGTTTACCGCTGTCCGGTTTGTTGAACAGTTAAGGCAACTGACCTCGCCCGCCACTGCCTCCCTCTGAGAGCCTCCCCAGTACCCCTCCAGCCCCGAGAGCCTCCCCCAGTACCCTCCAGCCCCGAGAGCCTCCCCCAGTACCCCTCCAGCCCCGAGAGCCTCCCCCAGTACCACTGCAGCCCCGAGAGCCTCCCCAGTACCCCTCCAGCCCCGAGAGCCTCCCCCAGTACCCCTCCAGCTCCGAGAGTCCCCCAGTACCCTCCAGCCCCGAGAGCCTCCCCCAGTACCCCTCCAGCCCCGAGAGCCTCCCCAGTACCCTCCAGCCCGAGAGCCTCCCCCAGTACCCCTCCAGCCCCGAGAGCCTCCCCCAGTACCACTGCAGCCCCGAGAGCCTCCCCCAGTAACCCTCCAGCCCCGAGAGCCTCCCCCAGTACCCTCCAGCTCCGAGAGTCTCCCCCAGTACCCCTCCAGCCCCGAGAACACCCCCCGTACATCTCCAGCCCCGAGAGCCTCCCCTAGTACCCTCCAGCCCCGAGAGTCTCCCCCAGTACCTCTCCAGCCTCCCCAGTACCCCTCCAGCCCGAGAGCCTCCCCAGTACCCTCCAGCCCCGAGAGCCTCCCCCAATACCCTCCAGCCCTCCAGCCTCCCCAGTACCCCTCCAGCCCCGAGAGCCTCCCCAGTACCTCCAGCCCGAGAGCTCCCCATACCCCTCCAGCCCCTCCAGCCTCCCCCAGTACCCCTCCAGCCCCGAGAGCCTCCCCAATACCCCTCCAGCCCCGAGAGCCTCCCCCAATACCCTCCAGCCCCGAGAGCCTCCCCCAGTACCACTGCAGCTCCGAGAGTCTCCATAGTACCACTGCAGCTCCGAGAGTCTCCCCAGTAACCCTCCAGCCCCGAGAGCCTCCCCCAGTACCCTCCAGCCCCGAGAGCCTCCCCAGTACCACTGCAGCCCCGAGAGTCTCCCCCAGTACCCCTCCAGCCCCGAGAGCCCCCCCAGTACCACTGCAGCTCCGAGAGTCCCCCAGTACCCCTCCAGCCCGAGAGCCTCCCCCAGTACCCCTCCAGCGAGAGCCTCCCCCAGTACCTCTCCAGCCCGAGAGCCCCCAGTACCACTGCAGTTCCGAGAGTCTCCTCCAGTACCCCCTCAGCCCCGAGAGCCTCCCCAGTAACACTCCAGCTCCGAGAGCCTTCCCCAGTACAACCCCAGCTCCGAGAGCAGACAGGCAATCCAGGAGAATGGTGCATACTCAGATGAGAGCGAACTTGTGTTTCATGTAAGGTTTTGCAACACCTGCTCTCAGGATTTTGATATGTGGCTAAAGGCTCTATGTTTCTTTGCTGTATTTCTTACTTGGTTGAACACACACATAACTTTACATGGTAAGTGAAGAGTTAAACCTGATTCCCAATATGTTGATTTCATCACTAAATGCAATTTTTGTGTCACTCATTTGAATACCCGTGTAATTTGCATTACCATTTACTCTTGTCATCGTCTGCGTTTTCTCAGCAGCAATGTGATCTACCATCGCCTTTTCAGAACAGATATTCCTGTAATTAGTGAGCTTCATGACAGTGGGTATTTCTTCCTTTCTGTACGTATCGGTAAGAGTACAGCTATCAGGAGTAACAGATCACTGAAACAAAAATTCCACAGCATATGGTCTGGCATACTATTCTGTGGTATGCTGGCAGCAACAGAGAGGGTATCTTGAGGTTGTCCCCGCGGCGCGGTCCTCGACCAGGCCTCCACCCCCAGGAAGCAGCCCGTGACAGCTGACTAACACCCAGGTACCTATTTTACTGCTAGGTAACAGGGGCATAGGGTGAAAGAAACTCTTCCCATTGTTTCTCGCCGGCACCCGGGATCGACCCTGGGACCACAGGATCACAAGTCCAGCGTGCTGTCCGCTCGGCCGACCGGCTCCCCAGAGGTTGTCAGAACTCCACTGAAAATTCTTAAAAACCTGGAAAAACGGCAAAATATTCCCTAAATCGTTGATATTTGGTTCAAATCACAAAGGAAAAAAGGATGATAAACATCAAAATATTGTTAGATTTGATGTTTTTAATACAAAATCAAATGCAAGAAACTTGCCTAAGAACACAATATTATGCGAACTTCTGAGATTTGTAGGACAAATCACATATTGTGAGAAAACATGAAGTAGTATCGAAATAATAGTAAATTCGAATATTTTTACTTAAAATAACACAACATGAAAAACGTGAAAAAAAAGTCACTATATTAACCAATTCGAGTATTTTTACTTCAAATCATAAAGCTAGGTTTCGTGTTATTTAGATTATTAAAAAGGCATATGAAAATGTTGTTTCAAATACAAATCATAAAAATCAATGTGTTTTCATTAGAATTAACTAAAATGTTCCCGATTTTTCGTTTATATTACTGAAAGAAGATGTATTCGTAAAACCGCTCTAGATGCTTCAAGCACCAGATTCCTAGTGGTTGAAGCTTCACTATTAATCCAGACCCGATTAAAAGCTCCAGCTATGTCTGGAGCAACAACACAGCTGATCTTGGACTCATCCAATGACTGATGCCACTCAGTGGAGAGATTAGCAAGAGATCAGCAGCAGATCGACCTTTTCAAAAACCATACTGTCGATCACATAGTAGCCAATGATAAAATTCCTCCTATGTAAGAGAAATTGATGTCCAAAGAATTTTACCATAAGTTGAAAGGCATGGCTCTTGTCTGTAGTTACCAACCACCGAACAATTCTTCTCGTCTTTGTGATGGACATCAGCCGGAAAGGCACCGTGATTGGGAACGACTATATAATTTGTGCTATTATTTGCTCTCTATCCATGGTTAGGTTAAATTAAGATTTCCTTAGGTTAATGTTTGGTTAGGCTTCATTATGTTTGACTACATTAATATGTAGTACCAGCTGTACCCGCCACAGCAACCTTCCCCTGCCCCCCAGTACCAGCTGTACCCGCCACAGCAACCTTCCCCTGCCCCCCAGTACCAGCTGTACCCGCCACAGCAACCTTCCCCTGCCCCCCAGTACCAGCTGTACCCGCCACAGCAACCTTCCCCTGCCCCCAGTCCTCCTCACCATTCCCCACTCCCCTGTCCCCAAGTCCTCCCAACCATTCCCCACTCCCCCGTTCCCTCGTTCTCCCCCACCAATCCTCCCTCCCAGACAGCATGTCCTCCCCACCATCCCTCACTCCACCATCCCCTCGTCCTTCCCACCATCTCCCACTCCCATGTCCCCTCGTCCTCCCTGACATTTCTTGCCTCCCTCGTCCCTTCGTCCTTCCTACCATCCCCTACATCCCTGTCCCCTTGTCCTCTCCACCATTCCCCACTCCTCCGTCCCCTCGTCCTCCCAACCATTCCTCCGTCCCCTCGTCCCCACCATCCCATCTCCCTAGTCTCCTCATCATCCCCACTATTACCCTTTCCCTCTCCTCTTCCTCGCTACCATCCCCCACCCCCAGTGTTCGCCTAGCTCTGGGCGGAGGTGGACGTGTCGCCTGTGAGCTCCTGGTTCAGTGGTCAAGGCATTCGCTGCCGGCGCCATAGCTAGCTGGCCGCACACGGATTTGTTCCCGGGAAACTCACGATTCTGTGCACCCATCAGCTCTATTCATCGCGATTTTGTGAGGAACACTACATCTGTACTCCAAGACCCAGGCAATATCTTGTTTTGCAGTGGACGATTCTGATTTCGCCTACAATTGACGGTAATGCAACGTTGTTGATTACCTGCTGTCCAGCTGACTGGTTTTCTGCGCAACCCAGTACGCAGGCGACCCAAACTCTCGTACCGCACTTTTTTTTTTTTTTTTTTTTTTAGGACCGTATCACTGACCAGGTCACTTAGAGTCCTACCCTGAAGGGCGAGGCGATATCCTGCGGGCATTGCCACAAGGGAGCACTTTAGAAAGTGTACTGAGCCTGACAGGGAAAGGTTGACCAAACAGCTTGTTTAGGTGTTAGGTATCCCTGATTCCACCTGGGGGAATCATTCTACGACCTCCGTTGGAGGGGACTGAATTTCTCCAGGCCTAGGAGTGTCTCGGGCATTAGGTAGGGCAGTGATTCGGTCCTCACTACGTGGAGAGAGTCATGGGGAAGGCTAAGAGAAAGAGGAAATGTTGGCAGCTTTCGGACGAGGAGGGTCGGTGGACCGATGTGCAGCAGGCGCCGAAGAAGACTGCTCTCGAGGCTTCGCCACGTGCCTCTACCAGCAAGGCAGCAGACGTAATGGACCTAGAGGGGGCAGCATCAGTCACACACCTGCCAGTGTCAGACAATGCTTCTCTGTCCACGGCACAGCCACAGGACAACAGTATGAGACAAGAGAGGACACCACCAGTCTCACACCAGCCAGTGTCAGACACTGTACCTCTCTCCACAGCCCAGCCACAGGACAACAGTATGAGACAGGAGAGGACACCACCAGTCTCACGCCAGACATCGCCAGCCTCTGCACTTCTTCCGAAATTCAAGATAATGCAGACAGGCCACTTTCCTACAGCATATGGAGTAGTAACGGCAATGGAAAAAGAACGACCAGAGCTCAAACTTTCCATTACAGTCAACCTGAAGGGAGAAATAATACTAGCACCACAAGACCACCAGACTGCCAATTACTTAGGAACAGTACGGGTCCTGCAAGGGGAACCTGTATGCTTGGAAAAGCTGGACCCTTCGGAAAGACGCACACGAGTCGTGCTTTTGGGATACCCAGTCGACTTTCCCCTGGATCCAGTACTCGAACACAAGCAAATCCTGAATGCGGAACGATGCCACACAAAAGTGGACAAGGCAGCGACACGTCAAGTTCTGGTGACCGTCATGGGACGTGTGCCAGAAACGTTCAGTCTTGGGAATTGGGGTACATACCGACAGAGACCATACGTCCCAGAACCCCTGCGCTGCTTCAGGTGTCAGAAATACGGCCACCATCAGTCACGCTGCACCGGACAGGAGAGATGCGGAGTGTGCAGCCTGAGACATCCAACCGCAGACTGCATAGCCAAGCACAAGGCAAACCAGGCCACTACAGCCAAATGTCCAAATTGTGGAGGCAAACATCATGCCTGGAGCACAACCTGCTCTGCACGGAAAGAAAAAGTGCAGGCAGCTCAGGCCAGGTTACACACACAGACCAGCCCCACATACTCCAACACCAACGTCTGGAACACTCGTGCACAGCCACAACAGACACACGCACTCACAGAGCAAAATTTCCCGAGTCTATTAATTCCGAATCAGAAAATACACAAAGGTGCTGCGGAAATACAGCCAATGCAAAAGGGCAAAAAACAATTACTTTCGGAATCGACACGCCAGATATACAGTTTTACCGAGGTCCAGCTGAAAAACATCGTGAAGATCATGGCAGAGACCATTATCGATTGCCTCCAGGTGACGCAGAACGCCTCACAACGACAGACTCAGGAAATCGCTTGTGTGATAATGGACAAGATCGTGCAGCAGACCACTGTTTCACAACAAATAGACAGTCTGAGACAAGACGAGGCACAAGAGGACAGACAACGCATCCTGGACATACAGACTTCCGACAACAGTCGGGTAGTCAAGACCCCAGATCATCGACATTTACCAACGCAACTGGAAGTGGCAGTGACCACCCACGATCAACAGGATCTTCCACCACAAGTGACAGACAACAACGGCCCATGCAGTCTGATATGCAACAACACCAACACAGACGTATTGAACAGCAGAGATGCACAGGTTCCAACAACACCAGAAACGGCGTCGACCAATCAATGCAGTCCGACATGCGGCAATGCCAGCAACACAGTAATGGACCACAGTTATGCACGGATTCCAACAATGCCGGGGATGACCACGGCCGATCAATGCAGTCCGATTTGCGGCGACACGACTTGCGAGGTGGAGAACATAGAGGTCGATCCCGAAGAGGAGTTCTCCTAGAACAGGCAACACCATCCGAAACCGTCGTCTGGCCATTACGAATACTGCAGTGGAACATACAAGGTCTTGGAAATAAAAACCACACACTTCGGGAGGCTGCAATCAGCACGAAAGCAGATATAATCGTTTTGGAAGAAACTCTTTTCCCAGCCTCGAAATCCTTCAGATTAGCTGGGTATCAGCACTATGTTATGCCGTATGAGCAGGGGAGACAAAGAGGCTTAATGACCCTAGTCAGGAACACCATACCCAGCAAGAAAATAGACCCAGTTTCATGTGGGGATGGAGTAGAGGTATTAGCGGTGACAGTGGATATGGCTAATATTGAGCTCCTCATATACAACGTTTACAAGCCCCCTAGACGTAAACTAGAAGCAGAGGCGGCGCTTGCCTTGGCCACGCAGGAAAATGTAATTATTGCTGGGGATTTTAATGCTCATCATCGAGAGTTAGGTGCGACTGGGCCAGCCAATGCTGATGGGCGCCATTTAGCTGCAGCTCTGCGAGATGTACCTGAAATTACACTTCTCAACACTGGGGAACCCACTCACATTCTAGGAGGGTCCCTTGATCTTACATTAATCTCAACAGCACTCAAGCATCGGGCGAAGTGGGAAGTAGACCCGGTGATCACCAGTGACCACTATGCTACTGTAACAACACTAAACATAGAACGACCTCCTACACCACCTGCACAACCTAGGTGGAATTTAAGTAAGGCCAATTGGAATGTATACCAAGAAGAACTTGAAAATTGGTTTGCAACATACACGCCACCTGAGGATTTGAACATACACGAGACCAATCTGCAGGAAGCCATTGCAGCTGCTGCAAACAAAGCTATTCCAGTCATTATCACAGGAAACACACCACGGAGGAACTATTGGTTCTATAGTAGTGAAGTTAAAGAACAGAACCACAGAGTCAACATCTTCAGAAAACATCTGAAGAGAAACCCCACACCAGAAGGAAGAACTCTGCTAAGAGCGGTGGTATCTGAAGCAAGACGCGTTTCTAGAGAAGTAAAGGAGGCAAGATGGTCTGAGTGGTGTCAAACTCTGAACGAACATAGTAGTCTTGGCAAGATATGGGGTCAGATTAAAACTATATCAGGTCGACCGGCCCGACCACAGGCATGTATTCAACCATTGCAGGAGGCTGAGAGACTTGCCCTCCAATTTGCAGAACGAACATCTTCATATCAGCTTCCTGCTGTGGTCCGCAGGCAGCAAGAACAATTAACACAAGAGAGGTTGACAGTCATTCATGCGAGTATAGCTATAAATGACGAATGTGACTGTCCCTTCACCACACAAGAACTAATCAGAGCCAAAAAAGGTGGTAAGGACACTGCACCAGGTGCTGATACCATTACATACTCAATGATTGCACATGCAGGTCCTGCTGGTGAACAAGGAATATTGGACGTCATCAACGCATCTTGGCAGCAAGGCAAACTACCGACCTCTTGGAAGAAAGCAGACATCATTCCGATTCCTAAGCCGAAAGAACCTGGCAATTACAGACCCATTTCATTAACATCATGCATTAGTAAAACTGCAGAACGGATGGTCTTAAATAGGCTACTGTGGAAGACTGGAGACCTGCATAAACACATATTTGGCTTCACTAGAGGCGTGGGTACTTCCAACTGCATAGCCACATTACTAGGAACAGTTAACTCGGGTCCAGCTATAGTGATCTTCCTTGACCTAGAAAAAGCATTCGAACTTGCGAGCCCGCAAGCAATTTTACACACCTTAGTTACAAAAGGTGTAAAGGGAAAATTGCTAGCATGGATTCAAGATTACCTAAGTCACAGGTATGCCAGAGTAAAGTTGCAAGGACAAGTGTCGGGCTACCGCTTGCATGAGAATGGGACTCCACAAGGAGGAGTCCTCAGTCCTAGTCTTTTTAACATCCTTATGGAGAAACTTGTTGCCATGACATTTACAGAAGGGGTTAAATTGCTAAGCTATGCTGACGATCTAGCATTAGTCATTACAGGTCCTTCACTTCTCAATAAAGCACAAGGTGCATTAGATAAAGTAACATCTGAATGCAGCGTTTTAGGGCTAAAAATATCTGCACAGAAGTCTAAGGCAATGAGACTAGGCGGCCACACTCCAGACAGGCACCTACGCATTCAAGACATTAACCTTCAGTGGGTTACACAATATCAATATCTCGGAGTGTGGATAGATTTTAACATGACGTTCAACAAGCAAATTCAATATCTAAAGGAGAAAGTAAAATCACGACTAAATATAATGAGAGCAATCACAGGGCCCCGTCTAGGAGCGGGACACAAAGTGTTAAGAATGTTTTACATACACGCCGTTCGTTCCCTAATTGATTATGCGGCGCCTGCCTTACTCACTCTTTCTCCTGGCCAGTGGGCGAACGTTGAGGTTCTTCAAAACGATGCATTGCGAATCATAACAGGAGCTCCCAGATGGACTAAAATACTGAACCTAAGACTGGAAACCAGGCTAACGTCGCTTGAAATAAGGGTAAAAGGGATCGCTGCGTTCATGCTCACCAAGATATTGACTAGACCTAGAATCAGTTCACTTAATGATATCATCACTGGAGCACTAACTCTGGACAGACGAGCCTCCAATAGCACCAGGTGGACCCATTGTGCGATAAACACCATCAATACGTTCGAAATAACAAACACAGTCACTGAGAAGGGTGTCGACGAAATACATGCAGACTTTGTTATGCAAGCCCCTTGGGAATCTCCGCCAGCAGACTTTAAGATTATGGTTATTGTAGGGAAAAAGAACCAGACACATCCTCTTCTGCTACGTAACATTGCACAGATGCATATAGAAGCAAACATGGCATCCGATAGCTTCACATACTTCACCGATGGATCAGTAGACCAGCAGGGACACGAAACCGGAGCTGCAGTTAAAGCAGGAAACTCTGTACATAGTTGGAGGCTCTCAAATGGGTGTTCGACTTTACAAACAGAGATGCTGGCCATTCAAAAGGCTTTGGAACATGCTCTTGCTCAACACCGACAACATGTTATCATACATACAGATTCGAGAACCGCCATTGAAACCTTGCAACAAGACCGCATATGTGATAACATACATCTGATCACAACTGTCCTATCATTAATGCAAACACTCAAACGTCAAGGCCGACGGGTCCTTCTCAACTGGGTGCCAAGTCATGTGGGTATCGTTGGGAATGACATTGCAGACGAAGCTGCAAAACTTGCAACTAAGAGAAGAACTGTAGACATTTGCATACCACAGAGTCTGTCCCAGATTAAGCGAGTAATTAGAACCAGAGCAATGCAAAAGTTGTACAGTGACCACACCTCAGCTGTTGCAACATCTCGATCTGCAGGTTGGTACAGGATTCAACCAACTACGAACCACTTATGTTAATGAAGGGGAGCAGCAGGGCAACAGAAGTACACTTACATCGCATCAGGCTTGGATACCCATGTGCATGGGAAATAGGCTTACAGGTTCCGGAAGATGAGAGGAAATGTCAACACTGTGGAGAAATGCCCGACAGACCTCTGGTACATTATCTGACACAGTGCACAGTTACGAACCCATTAAGGTTTCAACTTCACTTCACCAGAGCAGAAGAAGTTGTTAAACACATATGGCAACATCTTACTAAAGCGACCATACGAGTAATAAATACTCATACTCCACCCAAGTAAACTAGAAACAAGCAACACTTAGTGGGCCAGCCAGAGGCTTAGGGCCCGCGCAGGAATATCCCTGCAAAAAAAAAAAAAAAAAAA
>WNGS01165142.1:19780-30547 GCA_020271785.1 Procambarus virginalis | reverse complement strand
ACATGCTCAGTTGGTTGCCTTTCCGATGCCCCGCAGTTGCCACGCTTTGGTTATAGATACCCAAATTTGGGGGCGTTGTCACTTCGATTTTAGTCTCGTCCGCTCTCCCTCATCCTTCCCCGTTGTTTGCCCTGTTGCCTGCTTCCAAACGTCTGAGGGTTTCGGAGTCAGGGCAGGGTTTAGCAGGTGATGAGACTCGAGCAGTTTCGGGGCCCTGCCCCATCCGGTTCGGTGACGGAGGCATTTGAGCCTGCTCCTCCTGCCGGGCTTCTGGGTCGGACCAGCGGGCCCCCTTTCTCCTTTCTCTTTCTTTCCTTATCACTCCAGGTATACACCAGAGCCAGATTCACGAAGCAGTTATGCAAGCACTGACGAATCTGTACATCTTTTCTCAATCTTTGGTGGCTCTGTTTGCATTATTAAACAGTTAATGAGCTCCGAAGAACCAGGAGGCTATTAGAAACAATAGCAACAGTTGATTGAGACATTTTCATGCTTGTAAACTGTTTAACCCTTAAACTGCGCAACACGCCTGCAGGCTCACGTCTGGTTTGCGCAACGCGCCTCCGGGTATTTGTATTTTTCACGTTCCATTCAAAACTCCCGCGGCTACATGGGGTTCACATCAGCTTCCTCAGGGCTTTTGTAAACGGACGCCATCTTTAAAAAAATCGTGGTCACATTCCCGGGTGTGGGAGCCTCAGTAGTGAGTGAGCAACCAAGGCTGGCGCTCGCAGCATGAGCGCACAGCACTGCTGTTCAGCGTGTGACCATAGCATCGCCTAATAATTTCAAAATATATATATAACTTGTATTATTTAGCCATGATAGTGTTATAGAAGAGCCTGGGTGTGATAATGACTGGGTACAGTGTTCAAATATCAGTGATTCAATGCTGTTCACATGTTCACAGCGCTAGCCACAGCACAGCAGCATTATTTCGTCCATCTAGGAATCTTCAAATGATTTCTTAGGTTCCTTTTCACAATAAACGTGTGGTCAATTATTCATTTACAGGAATTAGTGACCAGGATTGTGGTTATAATTAGCATTGTGCACAGTATTGTGGAAGGAGGAATTTTGGTGAGGGACGGCGAGAATTGAGGTAGCCTCATTGTGTGTGTGTGGCAGCCACTCTTGTTTTGTTCACCATACAAGCTTAGTGGTTCGCTATGGGCAAAACATATGTACATGGGTAATATAGTGTGTGTATATAGTGTAAGAACAGCAACAGGAGAATGTTGAGAGGAGCTATTTTGGTGAGGGAGGTGACGTAATCGTAGCGTCGTCTGCTGTGTGATTTTTCATGCAGTGTATGGTGGCCACTGTACTGTTTGGACACAATACTGGCTTACTTGCATAGTTCTGGTAAATAAAACATATAGATAGGTATATAGAACATGTGTAATAAGAACTATAACAGTATGGTGGGAGGAGCAATGTTGGCGAGTAAGATGTTGGAGTGAGGGAGACTGGCTGGGTGTGGCTGCTCTCACTCGAGGTGTTCTGAATGTGTTCATGGCCAAATGCTCCTATTGGCCCATACGAGGCAGCTACTATTGTCCCATACGAGGCAGCTGCTATTGGCATATACCAGGCAGCTGCTATTGGCCCATACGAGCAGATGCTATTGGCCCATATGAGGCAGCTCCTATTGGCCCATACGAGGCAGCTCCTATTGGCCCATACGAGGCAGCTGGCAGCTCCTATTGGCCCATACGAGCAGCTGGCAGCTCCTATTGGCCCATACGAGGCAGCTGCTATTGACCCATACGAAGCAGCTGCTACGCGATGTTCTGAATGTGTTGATGGTAAATGTATATGGTGTGTGACAGTGTATAGTGTGTACATATGTGTAAATATACATAAATGAACATGAAACATTGGTGTGAATAACTGTATGATGGGAGGGGCAAAGTTGGCGAATACAATGTTGGAGAAGTGAGGGAGGGCTGGCTGGGTGTGGCAGCTCTCACTCGTGTGTTCTGAATGTGTTGATGGTGAATGTATATAGTGTGTGACAGTGTATAGTGTGTAAATAGATTGTATATTATACATAAACTAGCATGATACATAGTAAATATGTACTGCATATGTGTACACAAGTGTCACGCACGTAACACAGTGTCTTCGGACAGTACGGATGTTTTACTGCCATAATATAGGGTACGTGTTCACTATACATAGGATTAGCACTAAAAACAAATAAATGTATCTGGAACTGTGCGAAAAAATGAACGAAAATATATTCACGGCAACTCGCGCGCCCCGCCCCGAGCGCCCTACTGGCCCCGGGAGCGTACGATGGGCGAGCAGGGAATGATGACGTCACACCCCAACTTACGGACCCCATAGCAGCCAAAGTAAGTACAATTTCGATTTTTTTTCTACATACCCATACTGAGGGAAGGGTTTCTGACACTTTAAAAAGAAAATAATTTTTTCCAGAGAATTTATTTCCTGCGCACTGCGGGGGTGTCATATTTGGAGGCAACGCAGTTAAGGGGTTAATAAATGTAACCAAAGCTGTCAAAGATTGAAGAAAGATGTACACGATCGTAAGTACTTGCGTAACTGCTTCGTGAATCTGGCCCCAGGTGTGATGAAAGGTGTTGGCCCACAACTGAGTATGCCTCATAAACCACCAAACAAGATTATGGGTTAGATAAGATTGATGTTAGCTATTAACAAACACCACATATCTGGTGAGCAGTGATCTTGTGAAGCCATTTATTGCTAGGAAGTGTTGAGAAATTGTTTCTATACTTTATTTATTTATTTATTTATTTTTATTTATTATTATATATATATATATATTATATATATATATATATTATATATATATATATATATATATATATATATATATATATATATATATACACATACAAGAAGGTACATTGGGATTGTGAGGATAAATAGGATAGTAATTACAATCTTGTAAAGCCACTAGTACGCGCAGCGTTTTGGGCAGGTCCTTAATCTAAGAAAATTTTAAGTAGGTAAATACTTGCAAAATTTATAAAAATGATAACAGTTACATAGCAAGAAAAAAATAAAAGATAAGAGAAAAATTGTAGGTATATTAAAACACATAGGAAACTCAGATTGATTGCAATGACAGCTTGAATGGTAGTTTAACAAAAATTAGTAGGCACAGTATAGCATATGGCTAGCACATAAAAGAAGACAGCAATGAACACAATGATAAAGTTGTTTGGGTTAAGTGCATAAAGATTGGGAGATTGGGTAACACTAGATACAGAGCAAATTTAAAGCTCGGTGTAGGAAACTACGAAGAAGAAATTAGGTACTTTTTGGTTTTGTTTTTAAATGAGGCAAAAGTTTGACAGCTTTTCAATTCACTAGGGAGTGAGTTCCATAGACTAGGTCCCTTAATTTACATAGTGTTTACACAGATTAAGTTTGACCCTGGGGATATCAAAGAGATATTTATTTCTGGTGTGGTGATAATGGGTCCTATTTGCACTACCTAATAAATTCCCTGTAACCTACCTTACCCCTCTATTGTAAACCCATGTCTGTTTCAGGGGGGAGCCCCTATGGCTCCCCAGAGCTATCCATGGCTGATATGGATATTCTAACTATTTTGCATCAGTCGATGTGGGTGGAGTTCTAGCCTACCGGGGACCACGAGCCAGAACCTGGCCCCCTCAGAGAGGCACGGGGAGCAATGGCCCATAGAATGCACATGTGATTTGGAGCATTCTATATCTGCCATCGACCGGGACAGGCACCCAGAAAGGTAAGCGCCACAAAACAAACCCCTATTCTGGTTAACAACAAAAATTAACAAACGAGTGGACAGAACTCCCCAAAAGAAAAACGAGCAAACTAGCATGACGTCACACGAGCCGCGCCGCATGTCTGCGCAGCTCCCCCCTCCCGGAGGGGGAAGGGGGAGCCCCAGACCCCCGCGCCGGCTATCCACACCCAGTTCCTCGGCTGATGGGATCGTGCATGGTCGTGTGGCTCCAGCTCCAGTCTTGTCTCAGCGCTGTGATTTGTTTTCAGTGCTGCTCTTACGGTGGTCGTGTGAGCTGGGAGTAGTATTCTCAGGTACTCGGGCTGCATGTGCTTAGGGTCACCTTCCCTGAGTGCCCTGTAAGTACCGCCCTTGGGGCTTGGGGTTACCTTCCACAAGTCACCTTGGGTCTACCTCTGTTGGCTTTTCGCTGCTTGGCGTTTGGCCGCCCTGAGTGTTTGGGGTTTTACTCCCTTGTTTACCTTGGGGTAAGTGGTAGTTATAGCACTGGTGGGGCGCAGGGCACTGCGTAGCTAGTTTTCACCTATAACAGCGGCCGGTTCTGTTCCCTCTGGGTACGTTGTCCACTTGGGTGGTTTTTCTTTTCTTTTTGTTTTTGCCTGGTAGGGGGTCTGCCTTGTTCCCCTTATATTAGGTCGTTTGTGTGGTGGCACCCCCTGCTTCGCCCTCGCGAGTGGACACGTCCCGTGGGTTCAGCTTTTAGCAGATTGTTTGGTAGTTTGGGTAGCCGGTTAGCAGTGCCCTGCCTGGGATAACCCTTAGCAGACCCAGTCTAGGGGCCCTGGAAAACCCCGCGGGGGCTCTTGGGTCCGATGGAGGAGACCCTTGCGTCCCCTCTCGCTGTGTGCGAGTTTGAGGGTTGCTCTGTCCCCTTGTCTCAGGGTGACTCATTGTTTTTGCCTCCGTCATGCTGCCTGTTGGGTCGGTGACACATTCGACCCGAGTCCTGCGAGCTATGTTGCTTGTTTGTGACTCAATTCACCCAGTCTGCTGATGAATCACTTCGGGTGCAGGCAGCTCGTGCGTTGCAAGGTAGGTTTAGGTTATTGCAACGCGAGCGGACTCTTGCTTCCCCGGACGCCCCGCGGCTGCCCCGCTTTGTGTATAGGGACCCGGACTTGGGGGTGTTGGTCGCTTCGGCCTTGGTTCCGCCCGCACCCCCTTGTTCTTCCCCTTTGGTGGTTCATTCTGCCCCTCCCCCCCCTACTTCCGGCCCCCAAGCGTCTGAGGGCTTCGGGGTCGGGGTGGGGTTTAGAGGTTTCCGAGACTCGGGCAGTTTCGGGGGTTGCCCCGTCCGGGGGGGCTACGGAGGCATTCGAGTCTGTTCCTCCTGGCGCTGCTCCGGGGTCTGACCAGTGGGCCCCTTCTCTTCCGGAGCTTTCGGCTGCCCCGGCTTTTTCTTGTGAGGCCGGGGCTTTGGAGGACGACTCGGCCCCGGGGCCTGGTGTAGAGGCTCCTGGGGTTGGGGAGGAGCTGACTTGGGGGCCTTGGGCTCCATTGGACCCCGCCTGGATTTTCCGTCCTTCTGAGCGGGGCTTACTGTTGCAAGGAGTGGGGTTTTCCTTTCCCCCCTCTGCGTACGAATTGGACTTGGGTTCTGCTCCTCCCCGGGTTCGGTTCCGTGTCCCTGCGGGTTCTTTGGTTCCGTCTTTCCGGAGGTTTTCGGCTTCCTGCATCTCTCCGTGTGCGGTGCGGTCGGCCTTGGTGGCTTCCCTCCTGCGTGACCCGGAGTACGCCTCCATAATGGATCCGTCTTGTTTCAGGTTTGGATCTTCGTGTCCTTACTGGGTTCGTTATGAGGTTCCGGGGTCGTCCTGGCTTGCAGACTGCCCCTTGTTTTCTCTGGATGCTTGGGACTCGTTCTGTCGAACCCGCACGTTTGAGTGGCGTGAGGCGTTGACGGTGGTCCAGGTTTACCTGGGAGGCGATTTTGAGCACCTTAATGAGTGTCTTTTCGCTCCTGCCCTTCTGCAGGAGGTTGGTGCGGTGCAGCTCCATGTGCAGGTTCCTTCCCTGTCGGCTGCTCTTGTGGCGGAGGATTTGCGCGCTCGTGGCTTTTTGGCTTCGGTCCTGCGTTTCTTTTCCCTCCTGGAGCTCTCTTCGGATTGGCTTGCGGAGGATGTTGAGGCGCTTGGGGCCGTTCCAGGGTCTGACGCCTTGGTCTCCGCTGCTCGGGCTTCGTCTGCCATGTTGAAGCTTTTTGCGCCTATCCTGCGGGAGGCGTTGCTGCGGTTTTTCGCTTCGCGTGTCGTCAGGCGGTCCTTGCTTCCTCCTTGGAATCCGCTTGGGCCCTGGTTCTTAGGTTGTCTTCTCCCTTTTGTCCTCTTTTTTGAGGCTTCTGCGGTAAATCGTTATATTCAGGCGGCTTCGTCCTCTTGCCGCCCTCTGAGTTGTTGGTTCTCCGGGGAACCGGGGGTTCCTTCCCGGCGGGGTCGTACCAGGGCGCGCGGTTCCGTTCGTCGGGGTGGGCCACAGGTGTCGGGTTCCGTGCCGGTGCCGCCTGCGGTCCCGCCTGTGCTTGGTCGGCGCGGTGTTCGCTCTGCGCGCAGGTCGGGTTCTCGTAAGGGGCAGCGGCCCTTTCGCGGTTCGCCCCATTGACGGGGCGATGGGGGGGAGGCTGTCTCTGTTCGCTCACGCCTGGTCTCACTATTTGTGGGCTTTTCGGGTCGTTTCTCGCAGCCTGCGGTGGCGTTGGGTGGCTCTGCCTCCTGTAGGGGGTTCGGGGCTGACGGGGCAGGCTTCCTCTCCTGCGCTCCGTCGAGTCATCTTGGAGTGGGTACGCTTGGGCGTAGTCGAAACGACTCCTTCCCTCAGGTGGGTCTCCCGCCTGTTTCCAGTTCCGAAACGGGACTGTGCGGACCTGCAGTTCATTCTGGACTTGTCCCGTCTGAACCCTTGGGTTTCTTGCCCCTCGTTTCGGATGACCACTCTGTCCCAGGTCCGGGTTCTGTTGGAGCCGGGCGCTTGGATGGTGTCCCTGGACCTCAAGGACGCGTATTGGCACGTCCCTATTCATGTGGGGTTCCGGGACTGGCTCGGTTTTGTTGTGGGGCGTCAGTGCTACCGCTTTCGTTGTCTCCCTTTCGGGTTGAACCTGGCACCTCGCGTGTTCACACGCCTTACCCGGGTCGTGGTGGCCCGTCTGCGTCTCTTAGGTGTTCGGGTGTTGGCTTACCTCGACGACTGGCTGGTTTGGGCTCCCAGTCGGTCCGCGTGTCTGCTTGCCAGGGATTTGGTGCTTTCCCAGCTAGCCAGGTTCGGGTTCCTGGTGAACTGGCGGAAGTCCCGTCTGATGCCCTCCCAGGTTCGGTCCTGGCTGGGTCTAGTGTGGGACTCTCGGACCGCTTCCTTGTCTCTTCCTCCGGAGTCTCTCCGTCGGCTGCAGTCTCGCCTAGGTCTGTTTCTGGGGGCTCCCGGGTCACCCGGCGGTTGCTCGAGAGTTTGTGCGGCAGCCTGAACTTCGCGATGTTGGTCTACCCGCCGGGTCGGGTTTGGCTTCGTCGGCTGTTCTGGTTCCTTCGGGGACGTCCCTTCCGCCTCTCTCGCGATCGCTGGGTTCGACCCCCGGGGCTTTGTGTCGGCTGCTGCGTCGCCGGCTTCCTCTTCGGGTTTTTCGGGGTTCAGTGCCTTGGCGCCTACCCGAGCCCTCGCTCGATGTGTTCACGGACGCGTCGTCTCTAGGCTGGGGTTTTGTGACCAGTGCTCACCAGGCCGGCCAGGGGCGGTGGGGTCCGTCCTTCCGTCGGGCCCACAGCACGGTGCGGGAGTTCGCAGCGGTATGGTTTGCGCTTCGGAGGGTTCGGGTCGCCCGCGGATCGACGATCCGGCTCCATTCGGACTGCTCCCGGTGGTTCATTGTCTGAACCGGGGGGGTTCAGTGCGGTCCTTGGCTCTTTGGGGTTGGTCGCTTCGGGTGACTCGTCTGCTGAGTTCTCGGGGTTTGGCTCTCCTGGCAGCTCACGTGCGGGGGGTGTCCAACGTCCTGGCGGACGGCCTGTCCAGGTTCGTTCCCCTGTCCACGGAATGGACGGTCGATGCCGACTCATTCCATTGGCTCTGCCGGACGTTCGGGTGCCCGGAGGTGGATCTCTTCGCGTCGGCGTGGTCGAGGTGTCTTCCGGTTTACGTGGCACCCTTCCCCGACTGCGAGGCCGTCGGGATCGACGCCTTTCGGCAGGACTGGTCGAGATGGGGGTTCCTGTACCTCTTTCCCCCGGTTCAGCTGCTGCTCCGGGTCTTGGCTCGCTTGGAGACTTACCGAGGTTGAGTGGTCCTCTTGGCCCCTTGGTGGCCGGCCCAGCCGTGGTTTCAGGCGCTGCTTGCTTGGTGTCCGAACCCGGAGGTTTTTCCGTGGCTCCGCCTCTTTCAGGAGATCGGGCCGGTCCGGTACGTGACTGGTTCGCTCTTCTCCGCGAGTCTTCGCGTTTGGTCTTTTTGACTCGTGTTTATCACCATCTTTATGGTGAGCAGGTGGCTTCCTTGTTGATTTCTCACCTGCGAGTTTCTTCTGGCGGCAGTATGAAGTTTCCTGGCGGTCCTTCCGGTTCTTTTTGACCCTTCGTCGTTGTTCCTCGCTTTCGGTTCAGGTAGTGTTGTCCTTTCTTTCTTGGTTGTTTCAGGACCGTCATCTGATGCCTAATACTGTCGCCTCGTATCGTGCGGCGTTGGCGGAGCCGCTGCAGCTTGCTTTCGGTATTGATGTTACTTCTGCGCCGTTTCGCAAGCTGTCTCGGGCTTTGTTTCACCTCCGGCCTGCTCATGCGCCGCCTGAGCCGTCCTGGTCTTTGGACAGAGTGCTCTTCTATCTCTCTACTCCTCGGTTTGTTGTGGCCCCTTCGGTTCAAGATTGCTTTGCTAAGGCTCTTTTTCTGTTGGCATTAGCCTCTGGGGGTCGCGTGGCGGAGCTTCATGCTCTTCTCCGGCGCAGAGGTTTTTGCTCTTTTGGTCGTGGTCTTCGGTTTGTTCGTTTGCAGCCGTCTCCCTCTTTTCTGGCTAAGAATGAGACTGCTGCTTTCCGGAGGGGTCCTTGGGTTGTTGATGCGTGGTTTGTCAGGCCGGGGTTCACCATGTGTTGTGTCCGGTTGCGGCCCTCCGCCGTTATCTGCGCGCCACGGCTTCTGTGTCCGGGAACGCGCTTTGGGTTGATCCGGTTTCCCTTCTTCCCTGTTCGCGGGTTCGGGTCTCTCAGGTCGTCCGCAGGGTTATTAAATCCAGCCAACCTGCGGTCTATCCCCGTGCCCATGACGTTCGTAAGTTCGCTGCTCTTGCTGCCGTCTTCGGCAATATGTCTTGGGCTGACATTCGGGCTCGGGGCTTTTGGCGGTCGAACAGGGTCCTGGCTGCACGCTACCTTGTTAACGTTCCTGGGCCCAGTCGGGCTTGTGTTGCTTTAGGTCGGCGGTTGCAGCCCGTTGTCTCGGCTTCGTCTTGAGATGTGGAGCACCGACCGCCTCCCGGGTAAGTGCCCTTGTTTTTCTTAATCTTTGGTGAGGTAGCTCCGGGGAGCCGTAGGGGCTCCCCCCAGAAAACCAGCGTTGAATGTAATGAAACGCCATTTTCTGGGTGAGTCCCGGAGGCTCCCCGGCATCCCTCCCGCCCTACGGTCGGCGGTTTTTCGTGGTTTTGATATCCAGCCTCGGAACTGGGGTTTGGATAGCCGGCGCGGGGGTCTGGGGCTCCCCCTTCCCCCTCCCGGGGAGGGGGAGCTGCGCAGACATGCGGCGCGGCTCGTGTGACGTCATGCTAGTTTGCTCTTTTTTCTTTTGGGGAGTTCTGTCCACTCGTTTGTTAATTTTTGTTGTTAACCAGAATAGGGGTTTGTTTTGTGGCGCTTACCTTTCTGGGTGCCTGTCCCGGTCGATGGCAGATATAGAATGCTCCAAATCACATGTGCATTCTATGGGCCATTGCTCCCCGTGCCTCTGTGAGGGGGCCAGGTTCTGGCTCGTGGTCCCCGGTAGGCTAGAACTCCACCCACATCGACTGATGCAAAATAGTTAGAATATCCATATCAGCCATGGATAGCTCCGGGGAGCCTCCGGGACTTACCCAGAAAATGGCGTTTCATTACATTCAATGCTGGTTTTTTGCCACGCTTCCCTACACTACTGCGGCTAAAATATGCCACCTACGATTTTTTGTTATTTTTTCCGTGATCAGGGAACAAAAATAAACACTTCTATAAGACGAAAGAATTTTTTGGATTTTTTTTTGTTGCGCCTGTGGGTGTGAATTCCATTTGGGCCCCTAGCGGTTTGAGGGTTAAACGAAAATTAATAGGCACCATACAGCAAATTGAAAGCACACAAGACAGCAATGATCACAATGGTAACGTTGTTTGGATTGGATACATGAAGCAAGTGTGTAATTATCAAAAGAAGGCACCAAACCGGGAAGGCTATGTAGCACCATCAAATGTGCGGATTAATCAGAGGGCAGTAAATATCACCAAGGATGCCAATACGAGAACAAAAACGCACAAGGCGAACGATATCAAAAGTATCCGAGTCGCCAGAATTCTATCGAGGGACAAGTGACCGCGAGGACGGTCGAAAAGCAAGGCACACTCTCGTCTTGGAAGTCAGGACATTCAACAAGGATATGTACGACAGTATGAGGGACAATGCAATGTGGACAATAAGTACGTGCGACGCGCCATTAAGTGACCGTGAGTTAAGCGAGTATAGTCCAATACGCAACCTCGCTAGACCCGTTTTCCCATCGCTGGTTACGATGGTAGGAGGATGGCCAAGAGGACAACTTAAGAGTACACAGTTTGTTACTAGTAACAGAAGACCACAACCTGCCAACGGTAAGGAAGGAGGAATGGATAACCGGGTAAGTCGGAATAAGAAATACCTTTACAAGAGATGGGACGAGAAAACAGCTTCCCTGGCAGCAGCATCCGCACGCTCATTTAAGAGACCAATATGGCTGGGAACCCACAAAAGTTACCCAACTTAAATTTACTCTGAACAAGA
>WNGS01165141.1:29474-39844 GCA_020271785.1 Procambarus virginalis | reverse complement strand
TGGAGCACATGACTGTAAAGCTGCTGCCCGTTGGTGGGTGTGGAGCACATGACTGTAAGCTGCTGCCCTTTGGGTGGTGTGGAGCACATGACTGTAAGCTGCCGCCCAGTTGGGTGTGGTGGAGCACATGACTGTAAAGCTGCCGCCCAGTTGGTGGTGTGGAGCACATGACTGTAAAGCTGCTGCCAGTTGGATGGGTGTGGAGCACATGACTGTAAAGCTGCGGCCCAGTTGGGTGGGTGTGGAGCACATGACTGTAAAGCTGCCGCCCAGTTGGGTGGGTGTGGAGCACATGACTGTAAAGCTGCCGCCCAGTTGGGTGGGTGTGGAGCACATGACTGTAAAGCTGCCGCCCAGTTGGGTGGGTGTGGAGCACATGACTGTAAAGCTGCCGCCCAGTTGGGTGGGTGTGGAGCAAGACTAGTAACTGTGTGACTCATCATAGATGTAAAGTGCCTTGTATAGTGACTGTTGTGAGCCTCTTGTTCAATCACTTGTGATATACAGATTATTGATATGTATATGTATTTGTATACATGTATGTATATATATGTACATGTGTATGTAACATTAACAATTGTGCAATTAGCTTCACAAAATGGTCACTTGCTTAGCTAAAGCAAGTGCTGTCTTGGATTGTGTTAAATCCATTTAACCAAATCCATTTAATCCAATCCATTTAAATCAAATCCATTTAACCAATCCTTGGGATTGGGTTAAACCCTAATCTCAATTTTTTTCTCTAATACACATGTCATTAAAACACAACACATTGTGACTATTATTAATTTTCTTTCGGATATTTTCCATTCTACACAAATATCTTCGACCATCTGGAGGGTGAAGAAACACTAGATCACTTAATCTTTCCATTTTTTGTTCGACGTTTCGTCAGCAATGTGATCTTCAGGAGTATCTATAACATTAATAATTTTGTAACTAGCGTCAAAAGATTGTTATTTACTTAGCTAAACGAACTAGAGGTTCAGTTCCTGAACCCTCTAGTTCCTCTGTAATCCTTTACACCACCGCCCTCGGGATGGGTATGGGGTGCATAATAAAGAAGAAATTGAATTCAGGAGTACGTTATGTGTGCACTGACACAGCTATACTGAACTTACAAGCTGTTGTGTTGTTGTTGTTTTAGATTTAGCTAATCAGAACGAAATGTCCATGTAGGACGGGCTATGGTGAGCCCGTAATTGAGTTCGGTTATTCGCGATAACCTTGTTACTCTGATATTTGTTGTCAACGTATTAAATGGAGGTGGGGTTTCCTCCTTTTCCCTATTCTTTTTCGCTTCTGTTTTAGTGAAATAGTTTTAGTCTTGTTTTAATAACATTATCTTGGTGGCGGATGTATATGCAGAATGCTCACTAGTGAGTCCCATTCCTCAACGGCTTTTCTAATCATTGTAGTTGCTGTGGAATGTGCATCTAATGCAGTTTGCTGTCGTTGGATTAATGTT
This sequence comes from Procambarus virginalis, assembly GCA_020271785.1. Classification (NCBI taxonomy): domain Eukaryota; kingdom Metazoa; phylum Arthropoda; class Malacostraca; order Decapoda; family Cambaridae; genus Procambarus; species Procambarus virginalis. The sequence goes on along the minus strand of WNGS01165141.1, from coordinate 38,376 downwards.
GAGTTTGATGCGCAGGGCTTCAGTAGCTTCACATTCCAGTAAGTAGTGCAATAGTGGCGCCTCTGCTTCTGTTCCGCAGATGTGACACTCTTTAACTATTGGGTTTATTACCTCCCAGCAGCACTTGTAACCAAGCCTGAGTCTGTGTATGGCTACTGCAATGTCTCTGGATATCTTTTTGCCAGGCTTGAAAGAGGAGTAGCCAGTGGCTTGTTCGTACCATATCGCAGTGGATCTTCCTTCCGCTACTTTGACTCTGTGGCGACTTTTGATAGCTAGGAGTATTTTCTTCTTGATTTGCTCCTTAATTTGTGAAAACTTAGAGGTATTTGAACCTGTACAGCAGATAAAGCAGTGGCAGTTTTTGCTAGTAAGTCTGCCTTTTCATTACCATCTATGCCAATGTGACTTGGCATCCAATTTAGGGTGACTGACAGCCCTAGATTATGGCCTCTTTTCCTATATGTTAGATTTCTGTGAGGAGTTGTATATTATCTCTGTGTTGACTGGATAACAATGCCTGGAGCGAAGATTTAGAATCGGTATGAATGATGACATCATGTAAATTATTCTCAATTGTATAGTTTATGGCCTCCTTCAGGTCATATAATTCTGTTTGCAATGTTGAGCACCCACTATTCATGCTCCAGTAAGCTTCATAACTTACAAGCAGAAATCTAGACATTTATCTCCTCACTCTATGATTCACCTAACTCCCTTAATCGTAGGGAGCGCTGAAAGATAGGGTAAGGTGATTGTTGCCTGCCTCCGGCTTCTAGCTGTCCGCCAGTCTTACCTCTTCCCTCTGGGTGCTTCTAGCTGTCCGCCAGTCTTACTTCTTCCCTCTGGGTCAATGGAGGACCATCAAACAGCTGTATGCTCGATGTCGAATTCATCTGGATGTTGATTACTGGTGTCAGCTCCTGAATGAACACAGCCTCAAGCGTACGAAGCCTCCTACGGTGGTCGGTGCGTGTGGTTATTGTCGCATCTTTCACAATCTTTGTGCAAACTCTCCCACACAAACTACTAAGCAGACTCACCTGGTTATCTTGAGATTCTTGAGATGATTTCGGGGCTTAGCGTTCCCTCGGCCCGGTCCTCGACCAGGCCTCCTTTTTGTTACATATCCCCAGGAAGCAGCCCGTAGCAGCTGTCCACACCAGCTCAACTACCAGGTACCTATTTACTGCTAGGTGAACAGATGCATCAGGGTGAAAAAAACTTTGCCCATTTGTTTCAGCCTTCACCGTGGATCGAACCCGGAACCTTAGGACTACGAACCGCGAGCGCTGTCCACTCAGCTGTCTGGACCCCGGTGTAAATAATTTGACCATGCCGTGGTGTAGTGGACAAAAGCGTGTGCCCCAAGTACGTAGAACATAGGTTCGAATCCTCCTCACAGATGACTCGAACTAATTTTCTCAAAGTAACATTATTCTATTTCAGCTGTATAGTTTAATATACTTTTATTCCTGCTTGAACAGGGAATCGATGATGGCCGAAAGCATGGCTGATCAGTGCTTGGTCTCCTACAGCCGGTGTGGGCAGCTTGGGCCGGTGTGGCAGCTTGGGCCGGTGTGAGCAGCTTGGGCCGGTGTGGGCAGCTTGGGCCGGTGTGGCAGCTTGGGCCGGTGTGGGCAGCTTGGGCCGGTGTGGGCAGCTTGGGCCAGTGTGGGCAGCTTGGGCCGGTGTGGGCAGCTTGGGCCGGTGTGGGCAGCTTGGGCCGGTGTGGGCAGCTTGGGCCAGTGTGGGCAGCTTGGGCTGGTGTGGGCAGCTTGGGCCGGTGTGGGCAGCTTGGGCCGGTGTGGGCAGCTTGGGCCGGTGTGGGCAGCTTGGGCCGGTGTGGGCAGCTTGGGCCGGTGTGGGCAGCTTGGGACAGTGTGGGCAGCTTGGGCCGGTGTGGGCAGCTTGGGCCAGTGTGGGCAGCTTGGGCCGGTGTGGGCAGCTTGGCCGGCGTGGGCAGCTTGGGCCGGTGTGGGCAGCTTGGGCCAGTGTGGGCAGCTTGGGCCGGTGTGGGCAGCTTGGGCCGGTGTGGGCAGCTTGGGCCGGTGTGGGCAGCTTGGGTCGGTGTGGGCAGCTTGGGCCAGTGTGGGCAGCTTGGTCTGGTGTGGGCAGCTTGGGCTGGTGTGGGCAGCTTGGGCCAGTGTGGGCAGCTTGGGCCAGTGTGGGCAGCTTGGGCCGGTGTGGGCAGCTTGGGCCGGTGTGGGCAGCTTGGGCCAGTGTGGCAGCTTGGGCCGGTGTGGGCAGCTTGGGCCAGTGTGGGCAGCTTGGGCCAGTGTGGGCAGCTTGGGCCGGTGTGGGCAGCTTGGGCCAGTGTGGGCAGCTTGGGACAGTGTGGGCAGCTTGGGCCGGTGTGGGCAGTTTGGGCCAGTGTGGGCAGCTTGGTACCTGCACTCCCTTCAGGTACTCCTTCCTCGGAAAGGCGGACTGGCCAGTTCCCTCAAACTTATTCCCCATTCCCCCCCCCCCCCCGGCCCCTCTCTCTCTCTCTCTCCCTCCTCTCTCTCTCTCTCTCCTCTCTCTCTCTCTCTCTCTCTCTCTCTCTCTCTCTCTCTCTCTCTCTCTCTCTCCGCTCCTCTCTCTCCTCTCCGCGTCACATCGTCGACCAGGTGCCAAAGCCTGCCTAATATTAGGGCGGTCATGGAGAGATAAGCCACCGTTGTGGCAGGGGTGTTATATATTTGTTTCCTGTGGGGAGCGTTGGTGATTAGTCCCCCCGTGCCTGCCCGGCCCTCCGCCGCCTCACCCCACAGCCACCACCCCTACTGACTGACTGTCAGGTTGGCTGACCGTCATACTGCAGACAGGCTAACTGGTTGGATAGTAGCTGACTGCTTGACTGAATGACTAAAACATGAGTCTTTGGCTTGCTGGTAGGATGGTTACAGTGTGAGGTGACAAGTTTGTAAGGTGACTCCCAGTTCATGCACACAACTATCAGATCAATAAATAAAATGAAGAGTTTCAATGATATAAAGGAAATATTACTGTGAGTAAACTATGCTGTATTAAAATTATGCTTACAGTGTGTGGATATGAACGAGCAGAGGTGCGGCTGCTGAAGGAGACCATATTGAATACTTTATACCCAAGACTCTTCTACAAATTAGAGTTATCATCAGGCATAATCACCGTGACACGGTAACTGAGGAAAGGAGGATAGAAGAACAAATCAGTGAATCTGTACGTTGGTACAACATGTTGCAGCTGGCATCCCAATCATTATGGCGAAGAGGAGGTGGTCGCGGGAGAGTAATAGCGAGATCCGTCTTGAATACAAATATCCATGGAGACTTGGGATGGAAACAACAGTTGAACAGCGGAGTTGCAGAATCTGTGGTGAGAGTGACGGACACCGCCGTGACCACTACCTGAGAGAATGTGGCCATCTAAGAGACATTATAAATATGTGTTAAGAAAACACTATCTGTCAAATATAGGTACTGTTCTTAGAGATTCCCCATTTTGTAACCGCAAGACAATGCAAGATCTTAAGGTTGACAAATGGTAATCTTCTTGTTTGAGAAGCTGTTTAAAATGAGACAGTTAAGCATTCCCAGCTGTATCTGGGTACAAGTGACAGGATGAAAACGGCCACCAAATCCAAAATCATCCCCACAACAGTCACCAACATCCACCAACAGCACCATAAATCCACCATCATCCACTGCTACCATCCACCAACAGCGACCAACTGCCACCAACAGCCAACAACACCACCAACAAACCAACCATCCACCACCGCCACCACCAGCAACCACACCACCAATATCAGCGCACTAGCCATAACCAGCCACAACCAGCCACCACCATCCACCATCACCACCATGGCAGTCACCAACAGTGGGCACACACCAAGCCACACCATCCACACAACAATTGCACACAGCACCAAAGCATTCACACCAACCAAGCCACCGGAAATGCAAACGAGCAAAGCAAGTCGGGAAATGCCACCATACAGTCCACCACCATCCAGAACCAACAGTACACCTGAATTCAACCAAAGGACCAATGAGGGCCACCGGACCGAGCCACCAACACAGGCCACCACTGCCAGAAGAATAAAACCAATCCCAGGACGGAGACACCAACCGAGCCCATAGTCACCACCATCAACCACAACCAGCCACACCATCCACCAGCAGCCAACCACCAGTCCACCAACAGTCACCAGCCACCCCAACAGGCACCACCACCACCATCCACCACCAGCCCCGCCCACAATCCACCATCATGCCCCCCAACCACAACAGTCACCCCAAGCCTGCCAGACCCAGCCCAACATCCGACCAGCCCACATCCACCGTATACCAACAGCCACCAACCAATCACGAACCAGTCCCGCCAGCCACAACAGCCCATAGCCACCAACACCACTACCACAAGCCCCAGCGGAACACCAGCCCACCAGCCACCAGTCACCACATCACCGAACAGCCAGGCCAACCATTCACACCAGGGGGCCATCCAACCAACAGTCCATCGTACCAACAGGTCATGCAACAGAAACGCAACGGCGCAGCCAGGGGGGGCATAAAAGCAGAAGCAGGACATAAAAGGAAGTGCGGCGGCCTCAGAAGCCATTACAGGGTAAAAGGCTGACAGCATGTTAATGTAAAATAATCACCTGCGGTAATAAACGTGACGGAAGGTGTAGATGTGAGGTCGCCAGACAAGACTAAAGGTGCAGCGAGATCCGGGACACAGTGACCCAAACACTCACAGCTAATGGTGTGGCGGGCGGACTCCCTATATCTACAACATATGCACCGGCTGTTCGTTTGTCTAAACAATCGTGGGCGGGGGAGGAACTAGGTTGACTGACGTCAGGCGAGTCAATCAGGGAGGGTGGATGAGTGGGGGGTGGGAGATGGAAGAGTTAAGGTACTGAAAAAGCGGTGGGGGGAGGGGAACGGGAGGGATGGATGGATGGGAAGAGCGGCGAGAAAGGGCCAATATGGTGTCCTTGTACAAAATTATGCAGTCCTTACACAAGGAATAACGTACTTTACCCCTGCTTCTGTGGATACTGGAGGGTGAGGGTGTTGGTTGTGGATACTGGAGGCTGAGGGTGGGTTGGTGGGATACTGGAAGGCTGGGGGTGTTGGTGTAGATACTGGAGGCTGAGGGTGTGAATGGTTATGTGTAGAATAAATGGAGGCTGAGGGTGTAAGGTGTAGATACTGAGAGGCTGAGGGTAGGGTTGGTGTAGATACGGGAGGCTGAGGGTGGTGTTGGTGGGGGTAGATACTGGAGGCTGAGGGTGGTTGGTGGTGGATACTAGGGGTATGAGTGGGGGTTGTGGGGGAGTGTTAAATAAGGGAAGGGGGGGACTGGACAGGGCTGAGGTGGATGTGGGTGTAGATACTGAGTGCTGAGGTGTAGAGATGTGAGATACTGGGGAGGCTGAGGGTGTTGGGGGTGTAGATACTGTGAGGTCTGACGGGTGTTGGTGTAGGATACTGGAGGGGCTGAGGGTGTTGGGTGTATATACTGGAGGCTTGAATGGTGTTGGTGTAGAGACTGTTCAGGCTGATAAATGAGTGTTGAGTGTGAGATACTGGGGAGGGCGTGAGGCGTGTGGGTGGTGGGTGGATACTGGGTAGAGGCTGGATAGGGAGGAATGGGTAGAGTTGAAGTGTGGAATGTACTGGAGGGCTTCGTGTGAAGGGATGGGCTGTGAAAGAGGATCTGGAGGCCAATGGTTGTGTGACCGCGCACACGTAGCAAAAAAAGAGACGCGAGGCACGCTTAAGCTGGTGTATCCAACAATGTCACGATGGGGAGGAGGGGAGAAAAAAAGGGGGAGAGGGGGGGCAGCAGCTCGGCCGGACACATCAAGTTAAAATGCGGACGGGTAGGCCTGCACTGCTTACTATTCATCAGTTATACAGGGAGAGAGAGTCTAAACTTTGGGGAATGGAGGGGGAACAGGACCTCGCGCCTTGTCTGGGTCTTGCCAATAGCCCCCTGCTTGTCCGAGGGAAGCGCCATAGCGTCCCGCTAGTCATAGGAATGCGTGCCTAGCGCACCCAGGTGGTCCGTGCCACGCGTGGCCCGTTGCTGTCGTGCCTTGCCCCCCTGCTGTCGTGCGCTAGCGTCCGGCTGCGTGGGATCGTGCCGTAGCCCCACACTGGGGCTGGGTGCGTGCGATAGTACGAGTCGCCGCTGCGGTGGTGGTGCCTAGCCCGCGAACCTGCTGGGGTGCAGGTGGACCTAGCGTCCCGCTGCTTGGTCGCACCTAGCGGTCCCTCTGATGTCGGTTGCCCGAGCGCCTTGCTGGGGGGTCGTGGGGCTAATAAGGCGCCTTGCGTGTCATGGCATAGCGCCTTGGCTGTCGTGGCCATGGCCCCAGCTGCTAGTCGTGCCTAGCGCCACTGCTGCGAAAGTGCCTATAAGCGGTCTATCCTGCCCGGGGGAGAAAAGAAGTGGGGGTCCTGGGAATGGGGATCCCTCTCCTTACTTGATGCCCTGAACCTACATGTCTTACATTCCCGGCGGAGAAAAAGAGAGGGGGGGGGGCACGGCGGTCTCTTCAGCGGGGGGGGAGGAAAATCAAGTTTTAATGGTGGGTGGGGTTCATCCTTACTGGTGACGCCGGTTGTGTGTGTTCTGGTGAGCGCATGTGTTAGTGGTTCTTACGTGACAAAAAAGGGGGGGGAGGAAAGGGGAAGGAAGGAAAAGGAGGGGAAAGAGCATAGAAAGATGAGTGTCAAGGGGGGAAGGTGGAGAGGAAAAAGGGGCGGTTGTGTGGTGTTCTGGTGAGGCGCATTGCTGTTGTGTTACTTAGCCTGTTGTGTGGTTAAAGGTGGACTGCGGGCGGAGTGGGGCTTATTGGGACGGTCCAGTTTGTGTTCCTTACTGGTGAGGATATGTTAAAATAAAAAAGATTGCTTTTCTTACTGACGTGACGTGAGATATAGTCGTTATATCAGATCTAAGGTGGTACATGCAGGTGCTAACAGTAAAGGTTTCAGGTGCATTGGTTGATCAAGACTGACTCAATGAAATTTTACTCAACAAAACCTACACACTGAGCAATGCCTTTTGCCCCCTCAAATGATTAGAATTGATCACATGAAAGCGGAATGTAAATACAATGCACTAGAGGGATAAAGTAATTCTAATATGCCAGTATCAATTCAGGTATTAGGTAGGTAAAAATGAGGGACCTTAAAGATAATACAATATAAACATTATATACATAAAAACGATCAAATGTCCAGTGTGGAAAGCATTATGAAAAGATCTGGTAATAATGATGTCGAGACCTTATGCTTAGGGAGCATAACCCAAGCAAATGATATAGCAACAGTCAGAAAAATGATTGGAATGGATGACGAGAACCTTTAAATCCATGGATCAATCAGAATCCATGGTTATACTCTTCCAATACACTTGTGCTGCCGTCAGGATATACTGATCGATACTCAACAGTTACTGCTTGATAAGAGGAGCTGCTTCCCTCCGTCGAACAGGACGGAGATTGCTGAAATGAGGGAATAAGAGAACATATACGAACATATCATAGACGCGATAAAAGCACCTAAAATTAAATATTGGGATCGTCATCTCAAAGCTCTGCAAATTTACTACTAGAAGGAGAGGAAGGGAATACCATAATACAGTGAAATACCTGGAGGCCAGGTCCCTAATCAAACAGACAAAATAACAACATATTCGTGATGAACAAAAGGACGGAAGATCCGAAAGAGTAATCAGTGAGAGAGCAAATGTCCAGCACTGTTTACAGAAATGCCCAACAGACCACTGGTAACGACAGCATTATCTAACAAGCAGTGCAGGTCGAGTTATAAACCTGATTAAGATTTCAAACTAAGATTTCCGGAAAAAAAACGACGGAAACACCGTTCGGTGTCGAAAAAAAACTGTCGGACATCTTGAAGAGAAAGCGATATTATTTATCTTCGAAGAAGTGTCGGACGCATGGGTCTGTGGTGGATATTGGGCCTGAGAGTCCGCTTCGAAAGCAATCAGCGTGTTTGGACTAAGCTCTATCTAAGTCAAGCTCTGTGCCTTGGGCATGGCTTGGGGAAGTAGGAAGACCTTCCAGATCAGCCCCCATCCACCGTTGCATCCAGGAGAGTACTGTTGTGCTGTATCGATACTGAGTAAGAGTGTTGTGTAAACAGAAGACTAGCAATTTGCCAGTTTTGGACCAATGTAAAAAAGATTGCGCACTTATGTAAGTGAAATCACAATACACACACCTGTTTGCAGATGGGGGGAGTTCTGATAATAAAATGATTTATACTGCATTGTGGATTGTGTTGTTGACACTTTGATTAATATTAAGGTTCTTCAGGGCTGGGGCAAGTTTGCTAATCCTAGCTAAAATCCTGAGTTTAGTAGCGGCAGACTGTTGTTGAGCAAATTTTTGTCTCCTTAACTCCCTTTGCCACTTCGGGGGGGGGGGGGTATAGGGTGTTACGTAGCTTCAGGGCATCAACTCCCCCAGCCACAGGGCATGGCCAGAAGGCACCCCTAAGCATACCTAATATCCATATCAAACACAAACTACAAACATAAATGACAGATTCATCACAAACCCTCAAGAGTTAAGAGTGGATACTAATAACAACAATAATAACACTGAAAAACAAACATATAATTAATGGGAAATTCTTTTGATTTGGTTTTTTCTTATGTATGGGACACAACACATACAAAGGGAGAGTGTGCAACAGTATATCATTAAAAAAGACTAACACTGAACGCCCAAACACGCAAGCTGTCCTAAGCGTGAGAGGATTGGATGACTTGCGTCGGCATACATGGAAAAACTATTCATAGTGGAAGCTCCAAACAAGGGCCCCGGAGTCGGGAGGGTTATCAAGTATGCGCATGGGGGTCCCTCCGGCCGCCGCCTTACCCA